>CM059782.1:3554952-3964952 GCA_030435695.1 Brachymystax lenok tsinlingensis
CTCTATTCTCCTCTGTTCTCCTCTGTTCTCTATTCTTCTCTGTTCATCTCTATTCTCCTCTATTCTCTATTCTCCTCTGTTCTCCTCTATTCTCCTCTGTTCTCCTCTATTCTCTATTCTCCTCTGTTCTCCTCTGTTCTCCTCTGTTCTCTATTCTCCTCTGTTCTCCTCTGTTCTCCTCTGTTCTCTATTCTCCTCTGTTCTCCTCTATTCTCCTCTGTTCTCTATTCTCCTCTATTCTCCTCTGTTCTCCTCTATTCTCCTCTGTTCTCTATTCTCCTCTGTTCTCCTCTGTTCTCTATTCTCCTCTATTCTCCTCTGTTCTCCTCTGTTCTCTATTCTCCTCTGTTCTCCTCTGTTCTCCTCTATTCTCCCCTATTCTCCTCTGTTCTCCTCTGTTCTCCTCTGTTCTCTATTCTCCTCTGTTCTCCTCTATTCTCCTCTGTTCTCTGTTCTCCTCTATTCTCCTCTGTTCTCCTCTGTTCTCTATTCTCCTCTATTCTCCTCTATTCTCTATTCTCCTCTATTCTGCTCTGTTCTCTATTCTCCTCTATTCTCCTCTATTCTCCTCTGTTCTCCTCTGTTCTCTATTCTCCTCTGTTCTCTATTCTCCTCTATTCTCCTCTGTTCTCCTCTGTTCTCTATTCTCCTCTATTCTCCTCTGTTGTCTATTCTCCTCTATTCTCCTCTATTCTCCTCTATTCTCCTCTATTCTCCTCTGTTCTCCTCTATTCTCCTCTATTCTCCTCTGTTCTGCTCTATTCTCCTCTGTTCTCCTCTATTCTCCTCTATTCTCCTCTGTTCTTCTCTATTCTCCTCTGTTCTCCTCTATTCTCCTCTGTTCTCCTCTATTCTCCTCTATTCTCCTCTGTTCTCCTCTATTCTCCTCTGTTCTCCTCTGTTGTCTATTCTTCTCTATTCTCCTCTATTCTCCTCTATTCTCCTCTATTCTTCTCTATTCTCCTCTATTCTCCTCTGTTCTCCTCTATTCTCCTCTATTCTCCTCTGTTCTCTATTCTCCTCTATTCTCCTCTGTTGTCTATTCTCCTCTATTCTCCTCTATTCTCCTCTATTCTCCTCTGTTCTCTATTCTCCTCTATTCTCCTCTGTTGTCTATTCTCCTCTATTCTCCTCTGTTCTCCTCTATTCTCCTCTGTTGTCTATTCTCCTCTATTCTCCTCTGTTCTCCTCTATTCTCCTCTATTCTCCTCTATTCTCCTCTGTTCTCCTCTATTCTCCTCTGTTCTCCTCTATTCTCCTCTGTTCTCCTCTATTCTCCTCTGTTCTCCTCTATTCTCCTATGTTTATTTGATTATCTGTGTCTCTTTATCCTTCTCCCTCTCCTCAGTCTGTTTTATATGAGTGGTGTAGTGATGGCTTCCAGCTGGGTTCTATGGCATGTCTGTGTGAAGACAGACCTCTGAAAACACACACACATACAGACCTCTGAAAACACACAGACCTCTGAAAATACACACACACACAGACCTCTGAAAACACACAGACCTCTGAAAACACACAGACCTCTGAAAATACACACACATACAGACCTCTGAAAACACACAGACCTCTGAAAATACACACACATACAGACCTCTGAAAACACACAGACCTCTGAAAACACACAGACCTCTGAAAACACACACACACACACAGACCTCTGAAAACACACAGACCTCTGACAACACACACACACACACACACACACACACAGAGCTGTGAAACCAGTGTTTGTTGTGTGGTATGAATCACACAGGGATGGTGTGCTGGTCTCTGGCTCGACACACAGGCTCCCTGCTACACGGTGGCCTTGTGTGTTTGTGAAGCGTTAAATCAGCCTCGCTGAGCACCACTACGCGCCAGGCTTGACACTCCAGAGACATTTGGATGCTCAAAGGGAATGTGTTTATGTATGTGTTTATACAAGAGAGTGTTTGTGTGTGTTGTGTTTGTGTTTAAGTGTGTGTTTATGAATGTGTTTATGTATGTGCTTGTGTGTGTGTTTATGTTTGTGTGTGTTTATGTTTGTGTGTGTTTATGTTTGTGTGTTTAAGTGTGTGTTTATGAATGTGTTTATGTATGTGCTTGTGTGTGTGTGTTTTGTGTGTGTTTAAGTGTGTGTTTATGTGTGTGTGTGTTTAAGTGTGTGTTTGTGTGTGATTAAGTGTGTGTTTGTGTGTGTTTAAGTGTGTGTTTATGTGTGTTTAAGTGTGTGTTTGTGTGTGTTTTAGTGTGTTTGTGTGTGTGTGTGTGTGTGTGGGTGTTTGTGTGTGTTTAAGTGTGTGTTTGTGTGTGTGTGTGTTTGTGTGTGTTTAAGTGTGTGTTTGTGTGTTTGCACACCTGAATCTAGGCCTTAACCATCATGTGGGCCACGAGGGTAAATGCTGTATTGTAAATGCTGTGTGCATTGATGGTAATTACATTAATTGTGATGCTTTTCATGGATAACTATTGCAAAGCTGTTATAACAGCCCCCTGAGCTGTGGACCTGGCGCTGGGTTAACCTGGCACAGCACTGATCACGTCCCAAATGGCACCCTATTCCCTACTTGGCACACTACTTTTGATGGACCCTGGTTAAAAAATTTTGCACGATGTAGGGAATAGGGTACCATTTAGGCTATAGTCACTTTGTTTGGAATATAACCGGTGTTGTTCCGGGTCTTCATAACTGGGATGTTTCAGGATCCTACTGGTCTGTTCACCCTGCTGGGATGTTTCAGGATCCGACTGGTCTGTTACCCTGCTGGGATGTTTCAGGATCCGACTGGTCTGTTACCCTGCTGGGATGTTTCAGGATCCTACTGGTCTGTTCTCCCTGCTGGGATGTTTCAGGATTCTACTGGTCTGTTCACCCTGCTGGGATGTTTCAGGATCCTACTGGTCTATTCTCCCTGCTGGGATGTTTCAGGATCCGACTGGTCTGTTACCCTGCTGTGATGTTTCAGGATCCTACTGGTCTGTTCTCCCTGCTGGGATGTTTCAGGATCCTACTGGTCTATTCTCCCTGCTGGGATGTTTCAGGATCCTACTGGTCTGTTCTCCCTGCTGGGATGTTTCAGGATCCTACTGGTCTGTTCACCCTGCTGGGATGTTTCAGGATCCTACTGGTCTGTTCACCCTGCTGGGATGTTTCAGGATCCTACTGGTCTGTTCACCCTGCTGGGATGTTTCAGGATCCTACTGGTCTATTCTCCCTGCTGGGATGTTTCAGGATCCTACTGGTCTGTTCTCCCTGCTGGGATGTTTCAGGATCCTACTGGTCTATTCACCCTGCTGGGATGTTTCAGGATCCTACTGGTCTGTTCACCCTGCTGGGATGTTTCAGGATCCTACTGGTCTGTTCACCCTGCTGGGATGTTTCAGGATCCTACTGGTCTGTTCACCCTGCTGGGATGTTTCAGGATCCTACTGGTCTGTTCTCCCTGCTGGGATGTTAGGTGAACGGATGATCTAAGCTTGTGTGGTTCCCACCGTGAAGCATGGAGGAGGAGGTGTTATGGTGTGGGGGTGCTTTGCTGGAGACACTGTCAGTGATTTATTTAGAATTCAAGGCACACTTAACCAGCATGGCTTCCAGAGCATTCTGCAGTGATACGTCATCCCATCAGGTTTGTTTTTAATGTGACTATCAATTGTTTTTCAACAGGACAATGACCCAACACAGCTCCAGGCTGTGTAAGGGCTATTTGAACAAGATGGAGAGTGATGGAGTGCTGCATCAGATGACCTGGCCTCCACAATCACCCGACCTCAACCCAATTGAGATGGTTTGGGATGAGTTGGACCGAAGAGTGAAGGAAAAGCAGCCAACAAGTACTCAGCATATGTGGGAACTCCTTCAAGACTGTTGGAAAAGCTTTTCATGTGAAGCTGGTCGAGAGAATGCCAAGAGTGTGCAAAGCTGTCATCAAGGCAGAGGGTGGCTATTTGAAGAATCTCAAATCTCACATATTTTTTTATTTGTTTAACCCTTATTTGGTTACTACATGAATCCATGTGTGTTATTTCATAGTTTTGATGTCTTCACTATTATTCTACAATGTAGAAAATAGTAAAAATCAAGAAAAACCCTTGAATGAGTAGGTGTGTACAAACCTTTGACTGGTACATTATAGTGTAGTTTGGGAGCAAGACATCGGTGTCCGCAACTTAGCTGGTTTTCTTTTTGTAGTCCGTGATTGACTGTAGACCCTGCCACATACGTCTCGTGTCTGAGCCGTTGAATTGCGACTCTACTTTGTCTCTATACTGACGCTTTAGCTTGTTTGATTGCCTTGCGGAGGGAATAGCTAAACTGTTTGTATTCGGTCATGTTTCCGGTCGCCTTGTCATGATTAAAAGCAGTGGTTCACGCTTTCAGTTTTGCGCGAATGCTGCCATCAATCCACGGTTTCTGGTTGGGGAAGGTTTTAATAGTTGCTATGGGTACAACCTCACCAATGCACTTGCTAATAAACTCGCTCACCGAATCAGCGTATACATCAATGTTGTTGTCTGATGCTGTCCGGGAACATATCCCAGTCTTTTTGTCCTAGACTTGGCACTCCGGTACCGCTTGCCATGCGGTAGTAGAGAGAACAGTCTATGGCTGGGGTCTTGGATAATTTTTAGGGCCTTCCTCTGACACCGCCTGGTATAGAGGTCCTGGATGGCAGGTAGCTTAGCCCCGGTGACATGGCAGGCAGCTTAGCCCCAGTTTTCTATGAAAACAAATGAAATTAGTTGCAAAATGAATAGGAAATATAGTCAAGGTTTGGGGGAAAGATGAACGGAGCAAAGTACAGAGAGATCCTTGATGAAAACCTGCTCCAGAGCGCTCAGGACCTCAGCCTGGGGTGAAGGTTCACCTTCCAACAGGACAATGACCCTAAGCACACAGCCTAGACAATGCAGGAGTGACTTCGGGACACGTCTCTGAATGCCCTTGAGTGGCCCAGCCAGAGCCGGACTTGAACCCAATCGAACATCTCTGGAGAGACCTGAAAATAGCTGTGCAGCGACGCTCCCCATCCAACCTGACAGAGCTTGAGAGGATCTGCAGAGAAGAATGGGGGAAACTCCCCAAATACAGGTGTGTCAAGCTTGTAGCGTCGTACCCAAGAAGACTCCAGGCTGTAATCGCTGCCAAAGGAACTTCAACAAAGTACTGAGTAAAGGGACTGAATACTTATGTAAATGTGATATTTCAGTTTTTAATTTATTTGTGAAATAAAAAAAATAAAAATAAATGTTTTTCTTTGTCATTTTTAGAATGAGGCTGTAATGTAACAAAATGTGGAAAAAGTCAAGGGGTCTGAATACTTTACGAATGCACTCTATCCTAGATATAGGACAGACAATTCAAAATCTTCCGTACGATAATTTTTTGACATTTATGAATGCTATTCATTGTGTTTCTATGGGCAATAGTAGTAAATGCCAAATTCAATATTTTATCCCACAAGAAATATGTATTTTTGGGGGAAACCTAAAGGGGTCCAAACATTCTAATAACTAAATTATCCATGGCATGACCTTCTTAAAACAATTCCACATGATCCATGGCATGACCTTCTTAAAACAATTCCACATGATCCATGGCATGACCTTCTTAAAACAATTCCACATGATCCATGGCATGGCCTTCTTAAAACAATTCCACATGATCCATGGCATGCCCTTCTTAAAACAATTCCACATGATCCATGGTATGACCTTCTTAAAACAATTCCACATGTCAGTTTATAACCAAAACAACTCCTAGCAGAACTCGGCTAAGCGAATGTCTGTGCCTCGCATACTCCCTTGAATGACTTTTGCTTGAAAGAAAATACGAGAAAAAAGTGTCAATATTATGGTTTGTCCCTCTTGAGACTCCATAGCAGCAGCATAATCTGAAACACTTTTTCAAAATAGTCAGAATTAATCTAAGATCAGTCAAAAAATCTTTTATTTATTTTGACTGCTTTGATCACACCACCCCAAACACACCACCACACACACCACCCCACACACACCACACACACACACACCACACACACCACACACAAACCACACCAAACACACACACCACCCCACACACCACACACACACCACACCCCCTCACACACCACACACACACCACACCACCTCACACACCACACACCACCCCACCACACACACACCACACACACACACACACACACACACACACACACACACACACACACACACACACACACACACACACACACACACACACACACCACACACACACACCCCACCACACACACACCACCCCACACACCACACCACATACACACACACAGGGAAAACTGTGGTCCATACTGATAATAAATGATGTGAACAATATACAGTTTGCTACCCTACCTTAGTGTTTCAATATACTGTCATGTCCTTCTGTTGTTCCTCCCTGTGTCTGTCATCCAGGTGCTGAATGACTCCTGTTGCATAGCAACGGCCTACAGACATGTTGTTAGATCAAGTAGATACAGTGAGGGAATAAAGTATTTGATCCCCTGCTGATTTTGTACGTTTGCCCACTGACAAAGAAATGATCAGTCTATAATTTTAATGGTAGGTTTATTTGAACAGTGAGAGACAGAATAACAACAAAAAAATCCAGAAAAACGCATGTGAAAAATGTTATAAATTGATTTGCATTTTAATGAGGGAAATAAGTATTTGACCCCTCTGCAAAACATGACTTAGTACTTGGTGGCAAAACCCTTGGTTGCAATCACAGAGGTCAGACGTTTCTTGTAGTTGGCCACCAGGTTTGCACACATCTCAGGAGGGATTTTGTCCCACTCTTTGCAGATCTTCTCCAAGTCATTAAGGTTTCGAGGCTGACGTTTGGCAACTCCCTTTAAGAGTGTGCTCCTAATCTCAGCTCGTTACCTGTATAAAAGACACCTGGGAGCCAGAAATCTTTCTGATTGAGAGGGGGTCAAATACGCATTTCCCTCATTAAAATGCAAATCAATTTATAACATTTTTCACATGCGTTTTTCTGGATTTTTTTGTTGTTATCTTCTTAGGGAGCGGTGGGGCGCTAGCGACACTACCCGGTGAAATGCAAGGCGCCAAATTCAAAATCCAAAAGTTGAATTATTAAACATTCATCAATATACAAGTGTTTCATAGTCATCAAAAACTCTGCTTCTTGGCAATATCAGATTTCAAAAAGGCTTTACGGCGAAAGCACCACATTTGATTGTTTGAGGGTAGCACCTCACATATTTTTTCATTACCATAAATTCATAAGCCATCACGGTTCACAGAAAACACATTTCACAGCGAAAACAAATCAATTACCTTTTGAAGAACTTCTGCTGAGGGCTTCCCAAGTGTTCAACGAAGACAATCCATGGTTCTTTTGTTAGAAAAAGTAATGTATTATATCCATAAATCTCTGTTTGGTTGGCGCGTTATAATGAGAAAATACAGCCTCCACTCGTCCATTGAAACGTGAAGAGAACTCGTTCAACTTATAACTATAAACTTGTCCAAGAACAATCAAACATAATTGTAAATGTATCCTTAGGAACACTTTTATGTATAAATAGTATAATATTTCAACCGGAATATAAACTGGGCGATAAAGAAAGGAAAAAACCACAGAGCGCACCAGCCGGGAACGCGCCTTTTCTTCTATTGACATCTGTGTGGCCACTTCCTTATTCGTCTTCTTCTACAATCTAAAAGCAGCTAAAAAGAATCAAAACACTTTCTCGAGACTGTTGACATCCAGAGGAAGCGATAGGTACTGCATTCATATGCCCTTATATGGGCATTTTCATAAGGGAGGGGTTCCAAATGAGGCAATGTGTCAAAACCACTTTTTCCAGGACAGAAATTCCTCGGGGTTTCACCTGCCATATCCGTTCTGTTATACTCACAGACAAAATGTTAACACTTTTAGAAACTTCAGAGTGTTTCCTATCCAATGGTACTATATATGTGCATATCCTATTTTCTGGGCCTGAATGGGAGGCATTTTACTTTGGGCATGCCAGGCTCTCCAAAACCGTCACCTCGTGCGCTGCTCCCAAAAAAGTTAATCTGTCTCTCACTGTTCAAATAAACCTACCATTAAAGTTGTATGGGCAAACATACAAAATCAGCAGGGGATCAAATACTTTTTTCCCTCACTGTACACTACCGTTCAAAGGTTTGGGGTCACTTAGAAATGTTCTTGTTTTCCATGAATACAAACATGAAATGAGTTGCATAGGAAATATAGTCAAGACGTTGACAAGGTTATAAATAATGATTTTTAATTGAAATAATAATTGTGTCCTTCAAACTTTGCTTTCGTCAAATAATCCTCCATTTGCAGCAATTACAGCCTTGCAGACCTTTGGCATTCTAGTTGTCAATTTGTTGAGGTAATCTGAAGAGATCACCCCATGCTTCCTGAAGCACCTCCCACAAGTTGGATTGGCTTGATGGGCACTTCTTATGTACCATACGGTCAAGCTGCTCCCACAACAGCTCAATAGGGTTGAGATCCGATGACTGTGCTGGCCTCTCCAGTATAGACAGAATACCAGCTGACTGCTTCTTCCCTAAATAGTTCTTGCATAGTTTGGAGCTGTGCTTTGGGTCATTGTCCTGTTGTAGGAGGAAATTGGCTCCAATTAAGCGCCGTCCACAGGATATGGCATGGCGTTGCAAAATGGAGTGATAGCCTTCCTTCTTCAAGATGCCTTTTACCTTTTACCCTGTACAAATCTCCCACTTTACCACCACCAAAGCACCCCCAGACCATCACATTGCCTCCACCATGCTTGACAGATGGCGTCAAGCACTCCTTCAGCATCTTTTCATTTTTTCTGCGTCTCACGAATGTTCTTCTTTGTGATCTGAACACCTCAAACTTAGATTTGTCTGTCCATAACACTTTTTCAAATCTTCCTCTTTCCAGTGTCTGTGTTCTTTTGCCCATCTTAATCTTTTCTTTTTATTGGCCAGTCTGAGATGTGGCTTTTTCATTGAAACTCTGCCTAGAAGGCCAGCATCCCGGAGTCGCCTCTTCACTGTTGACGTTGAGACTGGTGTTTTGTGGGTACTATTTAATGAAGCTGCCAGTTGAGGACTTGTGAGGCGCCTGTTTCTCAAACTAGACACTCTAATGTACTTGTCCTCTTGCTGAGTTGTGCACCGGGGCCTCCCACTCCTCTTTCTATTCTGGTTAGAGCCAGTTTGCGCTGTTCTGCGAAGGGAGTTGTACACAGCGTTGTACGAGATCTTCAGTTTCTTGGCAATTTATCGCATGGAATAGCCTTCATTTCTCAGAACAAGAATAGACTGACGAGTTTCTGAAGAAAGTTCTTTGTTTCTGGCCATTTTGAGCCTGTAATCGAACCCACAAATGCTGATGCTCCAGATACTCAACTAGTCTAAAGGCCAGTTTTATTGCTTCTTTAATCAGAACAACAGTTGTCAGCTGTGCTAACATAATTGCAAAAGGGTTTTCTAATGATAAACTAGCCTTTTTAAAATGATCAACTTGGATTAGCTAACACAACGTGCCATTGGAACACAGGAGTGATGGTTGCTGATAATGGGCCTCTGTACGCCTATGTAGATATTCCATTAAGAAATCAGCCGTTTCCAGCTACAAGAGTCATTTACAACATTAACAATGTCTACACTGTATTTCTGATCAATTTGATGTTATTTTAATGGACTATTTTTCTTTTCTTTTCTTTCAAAAACTGACCCCAAACTTTTGAACGGTAGTGTAATTGTCATTGTGTGTTTGTCCCTGTGTCTTCCAGGTGCTGTATAGCGATGGTCAGAATGGTAGAGAGTTCATGACCTACCTGACCCTCTCGCCTGTACAGATGACTTTCCACGGCATCGGGAGCTCCATCGAAGCCAGCCACGATCAGGTAGGATAACTAACCAACTACACCTAGGGAGGGAGGGAGGGAGGGATTGTGCCGTCACGGTGGCGTCTTTGTGGCATCTTGGTGAGGTTTTGGTAAGGGGTTTCGATCCAAGTTGTGTTTGGGTTGTATTGTGGTAATGCTTTGGGTTTTGTCTGTCTCACTGTCTCATTAATAGTGACTGGCCCTTGGAACAGCCAGTCAGGCGGGGCTGTTCAGTCCCCAGCTCTCTGTATTCAGGAGGGGTGGGGAACAGCCAGTCAGGCGGGGCTGTTCAGTCCCCAGCTCTCTGTATTGACTGGGGGCTAGCACCTCCTCTCCTCTCCTCTCCTCTCCTCTCCTCTCCTCTCCTCTCCTCTCCTCTCCTCTCCTCTCCTCTCCTTAATTAAGCCTTGCAGACTGACTGGGGGCTAGCCTCTTCTCTCCTCCTCTCCTCTCCTCTCCTCTCCTCTCCTCTCCTCTCCTCTCCTCTCCTCTCCTTAATTAAGCCTTGCAGACTGACTGGGGGCTAGCACCTCCCTCTCCTCTCCATGAGAATTTGCTTTTGTGCTAATTTTGTTGCAATGCTGGTAATAGATGCCCAATGGGCTGTTTTTGCGTTTTAGTGCCCCCTAGTGTGTTATGTCGGTAATACCATAAATCCTGGGATGGCAGAAGAACGGTATGTCGGTATGAAAATCTGGATACCGCCCAGGCCTACAGTAAACCTCCAAAAAGTCATTCATAAACTTTTTTAATTTCATGTGTACTAGGAAGCTAAATATTTGTTTCTTGGGTTTCAAGAATGTGACTAATCAAAGTGCCAAAGAAAAATAAATAACTTAACTGATTGAAAGTTAAGGGGATATTGGTGAACAAAAATGCTGTGATTCAATGCTATGTCGGCGCTCATGCAATGACTGGAGCTCACTCAGGTATTCAAAAGCACATATAAGAACGAGAGCCTAATGTTTTTTTAGGTAGTTCTTTGAGTTTTAGTTAAGAAAACGATCTCCGAAGAAGTGACAGCTACGGTGATGGTTTAAAAACAGCTTGATTGCCGTAGCAACGTCAGGGAAACTGGCCGGAAGGGAGTAGTGCTTCACATACAGCAGTTCTGCAACATCTTTGAGACTCGCATATACTGTAATTACTATATATTCCTCTACATACTGTAGTTACTATAGGCCTCTATATACTGTAGTTACTATAGGCCTCTATATACTGTAGTTACTATAGGCCTCTATATACTGTAGTTACTATAGGCCTCTATATACTGTAGTTACTATAGGCCTCTATATACTGTAGTTACTATAGGCCTCTATATACTGTAGTTACTATAGGCCTCTATATACTGTAATTACTATATATTCCTCTACATACTGTAGTTACTATAGGCCTCTATATACTGTAGTTACTATAGGCCTCTACATACTGTAGTTACTATAGGCCTCTACATACTGTAGTTACTATATATTCCTCTACATACTGTAGTTACTATAGGCCTCTATATACTGTAGTTACTATATATTCCTCTACATACTGTAGTTACTATAGGCCTCTATATACTGTAGTTACTATAGGCTTCTATATACTGTAGTTACTATATATTCCTCTACATACTGTAGTTACTATAGGCCTCTATATACTGTAGTTACTATAGGCCTCTATATACTGTAGTTACTATATATTCCTCTACATACTGTAGTTACTATATATTCCTCTACATACTGTAGTTACTATATATTCCTCTACATACTGTAGTTACTATATATTCCTCTACATACTGTAGTTACTATAGGCCTCTATATACTGTAGTTACTATAGGCCTCTATATACTGTAGTTACTATAGGCCTCTATATACTGTAGTTACTATATATTCCTCTACATACTGTAGTTACTATAGGCCTCTATATACTGTAGTTACTATAGGCCTCTATATACTGTAGTTACTATATATTCCTCTATATACTGTAGTTACTATAGGCCTCTACATACTGTAGTTACTATATATTCCTCTACATACTGTAGTTACTATAGGCCTCTATATACTGTAGTTACTATAGGCCTCTATATACTGTAGTTACTATAGGCCTCTACATACTGTAGTTACTATAGGCCTCTATATAATGTAGTTACTATAGGCCTCTACATACTGTAGTTACTATAGGCCTCTATATAATGTAGTTACTATAGGCCTCTATATACTGTAGTTACTATAGGCCTCTATATACTGTAGTTACTATAGGCCTCTACATACTGTAGTTACTATAGGCCTCTATATAATGTAGTTACTATAGGCCTCTACATACTGTAGTTACTATAGGCCTCTATATAATGTAGTTACTATAGGCCTCTACATACTGTAGTTACTATAGGCCTCTACATACTGTGGTTACTATAGGCCTCTATATAATGTAGTTACTATAGGGCTCTATATACTGTAGTTACTATAGGCCTCTATATACTGTAGTTACTATAGGCCTCTATATACTGTAGTTACTATATATTCCTCTACATACTGTAGTTAATATAGGCCTCTACATACTGTGGTTACTATATATTCCTCTACATACTGTAGTTACTATATATTCCTCTATATACTCGAGTTACTATAGGCCTCTATATAGAACACAATAGAGAGACCAGCGCAGACAGACTTTGTTTTCCAAGAGAAAGAGAGAGAGAGAGAGCATTAGCAAGGAGAACTTCAGGAGACCAGGGGAGTCTGTCAAGTTGGGTTCAATTTCTTTTGACTGAATTTAATAGATCTTGATTTCAGCGCATTTGTATAGGCTGTTCCCAGACAAAACCTGCTGAGTTCAACAATAGTGTCAAAATGTATCCTCAAGCCCACTACTTTTTTCTCTCATTGTTAGGTGATTTGATGTCATAAAAAGTTTATAAATATCAGCTAGATATCGTATATGGCTATAGGTAGTAGGCTACACGGCATAATGAAACAATCCCTAGTAATCTAGTGTTTTGAGGGTAGACTGTCTGTATTTTCTGGCATTAGTAGACTGGGTTGATGGACAACAGCTTTCTATCGAAGCTGGAACAGAGCTCGAGTACATTCAGGACATGTCACGGCTATACGGGACATTCAGGACATGTCACGGCTACACAGGACATTCAGTACATGTCACGGCTACACAGGACATTCAGGACATGTCACGGCTATACGGGACATTCAGTACATGTCACGGCCACACGGGACATTCAGGACATGTCACGGCTATACGGGACATTCAGGACATGTCACGGCTATACGGGACATTCAGGACATGTCACGGCTATACGGGACATTCAGGACATGTCACGGCTACACAGGACATTCAGGACATGTCACGGCTACACGGGACATTCAGGACATGTCACGGCTATACGGGACATTCAGGACATGTCACGGCTACACAGGACATTCAGGACATGTCACGGCTACACAGGACATTCAGGACATGTCACGGCTACACAGGACATTCAGGACATGTCACGGCTACACAGGACATTCAGGACATGTCACGGCTACACAGGACATTCAGGACATGTCACGGCTACACAGGACATACAGGACATGTCACGGCTACACAGGACATTCAGGACATGTCACGGCTACACAGGACATTCAGGACATGTCACGGCTACACAGGACATTCAGGACATGTCACGGCTATACAGGACATTCAGGACATGTCACGGCTACACAGGACATTCAGGACATGTCACGGCTACACAGGACATTCAGGACATGTCACAGCTATACAGGACATTCAGGACATGTCACGGCTACACAGGACATTCAGGACATGTCACGGCTATACAGGACATTCAGGACATGTCACGGCTACACAGGACATTCAGGACATGTCACGGCTACACAGGACATACAGGACATGTCACGGCTACACAGGACATTCAGGACATGTCACGGCTACACAGGACATTCAGGACATGTCACGGCTATACAGGACATTCAGGACATGTCACGGCTACACAGGACATTCAGGACATGTCACGGCTACACAGGACATTCAGGACATGTCACAGCTATACAGGACATTCAGGACATGTCACGGCTACACAGGACATTCAGGACATGTCACAGCTATACAGGACATTCAGGACATGTCACGGCTATACGGGACATACATGACAGTTGTATGTATAAAAATAAGTTGGTTGCTGATTAGTATGCTGTTGTCTCAATGTTTTGAATTTCTAATTTTAATTACTGAACAAGCAATTACGTTTTTTTACCTCCTGCCAGCAGTCTAAATGGCAGCCTTGTGACACCGTTGTATAGCTCTGTGAAATGCTAGGTTTAACGACCAAATAGGCCTAACAATCAACATGTATTAATTAGGTAAAGCACATCTATATGCCCTGGAACTACAGAAAGCCTATAATCGATTCGATAGGCAGCTGCATAGACATGTCACAATTTCAGCTCCATGGACAGCGATCGGTACTTTGTGATTGGCTGCCTGACTGAAAGATTTATTTTTATTTTTTTGTTGGGGGTGGGGGCAATAAAAACCGCTACGCTACACAGCTAGCTAGCCTAGCGATGCCTGCCAGGACGGCTGTTGTTGCCAAGAGCAGTGGACCGTGACCAACTGATAGGACAGAGGCTTCTCTCCAGGGTCTGTCCTCTGTACAGTGGGGCACCCAACGAAAACCCCGGTACCCGACCCTCAAAGAAACACCCCAACAATGAGAGGACAATAAAAGGGACCCCGTCCCCCATTCCCTCCCCCCGTCCCTCCGTTCCCCTGCAAAGCAACATTTAACATACACAGTGGGGTTTGTGTGTGTTTGGTAAACGACGTCACGGTAAGGAGGTTTAACATGACAATGTGTGCACGCCGGGCTTGATGCAGGCAAAGTGACATGAAGCGGGATGTTTTGCGCGACTACACTGTTTGAAGCCTACGAGATGAGAGAGGAGAAGACAGGGATAGTTATCACTGTTCGTAGTACTATTGAAACTGAAACTAACACACACACCATCTATGTCCGTGTTACACCTCTGACACACACTATAAGAAATGATGTTAATGTGTTGAAAATCCCAAATTGTTTGCATAGTCAACCTACACACAGCTCTGACACCACACACTAACCCCACCAGACATGCCACCAGGGGTCTTTTCACGGTCCCCAAATCCAGAACAAATTCAAGAAAGAATACAGTATTATATAGAGCCCTTATTGCATGGAAATTCCTTCCATCTCATATTGCTCAAATGAACAGCAAACCTGGTTTCAAACAACAGATAAAGCAACACCTCAGGGTGAGTTTTAGCAAATTTATAAAAACTTAAAAAGTGAAATATGACATTTACATAAGTATTCAGACCCTTTACTCAGTACTTTGTTGAAGCACCTTTGGCAGCGATTACAGCCTCGAGTCTTCTTGGGTATGACGCTACAAGCTTGGCACACCTGTATTTGGGGAGTTTCTCACATTCTTCTCTGCAGATCCTCTCAAGCTCTTGTCAGGTTGGATGGGGAGCGTCGCTGCACAGCTATTTTCAGGTCTCTCCAGAGATGTTCAATCAGGTTCAAGTCCGGGTTCTGGCTGGGCCACTCAAGGACATTGAGACTTGTCCCGAAGCCACTCCTGTTGTCTTGGCTGTGTGCTTAGGGTCGTTGTCCTGTTGGAAGGTGAACCTTCACCCCAGTCTGAGGTCCTGAGCGCTCTGTAGCACATCAGGGATCTCTCTGTACTTTACTCCGTTCATCTTTCCCTCGATCCTGACTAGTCTCCCAGTCCCTGCCGCTGAAAAACATCCCCACAGCATGATGCTGCCACCACCATGCTTCACCGTAGGGATGGTGTCAGGTTTCCTTCAGACGTGACACTTGGCATTCAGGCCAAAGAGTTCAATCTTGGTTTCATCAGACAAATCTTGCTTCTCATGGTCTGAGGGTCTTTAGGTGCCTTTTGGCATCCTCCAAGTGGGCTGTCATGTGCCTTTTACTGAAGAGTGGCCAATAGGTGGGCCTGGGAGGGCATAGGCCCACCCACTTGGGAGCAAGGCCCAGACAATCAAATTTTTCCCCCACAAAAAAAGGCGTACTGCTAAATTCTCTAAAAACGATGTTGGAGGCGGCTTATGGTAGAGAAATAAACAATACATTTTCTGGCAATAGCTCTGTTGAACATTCCTGCAGTCAGCATGACAATTGCGCGTGTGACATTTGTTGTGTGACAAAACTGCACATTTTAGAGTGACAGAGGGGAGGGAGGGGGAGAGAGAGAGAGAGGGGGAGAGGGGAAAGAGCGATAACGAGATCTTGTCTGTGTAATTAGACCGAGCTATAAATGTGGTGAGTGGGATTGAATGAATGGTATATCTCTAAGCTGGGACTGATAACTGTTTCCTGGAGCTCGTCACACAGAGAGAGAGAGACACACACACACACACACACACACACACAGAGACACTCTTTCTCATACATAGAGTTCTGTCAGGGCACCAGGCATTTGATCCCATAAGGGATTTCCTGCTGCTTATAATGAGGGAAATGAAGGGTTCTGCTCCATGATGTGGGTTGGAATGGAGAGAGAGAGAGAGAGAGAGAGAGAGAGAGAGAGAGAGAGAGAGAGAGAGAGAGAGAGAGAGAGAGAGAGAGAGAGAGAGAGAGAGAGAGAGAGAGAGAGAGAGAGAGAGAGAGAGAGAGAGAGAGAGCTGCCCCCTCTGGCCTTTGTACACCATCTCTCTAGTCTGTGCCATCTGCCCAACACATGTCAGCCAGCCTAGGGGCTTGCCTACAGCCACAGATGTACTGAGGCAAGCAAACGTCTCCAACGTTATATACTAAATCAGTTCTATAGCAATATTATTTTTCTATAGAACTAGAATGGAAGTGGAACTTTCGATGAGAGAGAGAGAGAAGGATGGAGAGAGAGAGAGAGAGAGAGAGAGAGAGAGAGAGAGAGAGAGAGAGAGAGAGAGAGAGAGAGAGAGAGAGAGAGGGATGGATGGAGGGTTTGTTCTGCTGGATGGTTAGGACAAGCTTACACACACACACACACACACACCACACACCACACAAACAAACGCACACCACAGACACACACACCACTGACACCACAGACACCACACACACACACACACACACCACACAAACAAACACAAACACACACCACAGACACTTACACATACACAGACATCGCACACCACAGACACACATCAGACACACACACCACTGACACCACAGACACACACACAACAGACACACACACACACACATCAGACACACACACCACAGACACACACACCACAGACACACACACACACACACACACCACAGACACACACACCACAGACACACACACACACACACACATCAGACACACACATCAGACACACACACACACCACTGACACCACAGACACACACACACAACACAGACACACACACACACAACACAGACACACAAATACACAAACACACATATACACAGGCACACAGACACCACACACCACAGACACCACGGACACCACAGACACCACACACACCACACACACCACGGACACCACACACACCACAGACACCACGGACACCACACACACCACAGACACCACACACCACAGACAACACAGACACCACGGACACCACACACACCACAGACACCACACACCACAGACACCACGGACACCACAGACACCACGGACCACATACACCACAGACACCACGGACACCACAGACACCACGGACCACATACACCACAGACACCACAGGCACCACACACACCACAGACACCACACACCACGGACACCACAGACACCACACACCACAGACACCACAGACACCACACACACCACGGACACCACAGACACCACACGCCACGGACACCACGGACACCACAGACACCACGGACACCACAGACACCACGGACACCACAGACACCACACACACCACAGACACCACAGACAGTGCTATCGGGGAGGGCCAGGCTAATATTTTTTGCTGTTTTCCCGTGAATCGCCTGATTCCCTGTCTGCTTGGCAGAGTGAATTCTGTTTGTTCTGCAGAGCTGAACTAACATAAATGTCAGCCGCGGGCAGCACTAGCCTATCAGAATCCTTGGCCCACAGCAGTAGCCTATCAGAGCCCTGGGCCCGTTGAGCTGTGTGTGAGGTGTCGCTCCAGCAACATGGGCCGAGGACAATCGAAGGCGACAAGGTGACTGTTGTCTGCCTCCCGCAGGACTGTGTTGTGTCTGAGTAAGACTGTGTGTGTGTGTGTGTGTGTGTGTGTGTGTGTGTGTGTGTGTGTGTGTGTGTGTGTGTGTGTGTGTGTGTGTGTGTGTGTGTGTGTGTGTGTGTGTGTGTGTGGGCAGTGCTCAGCTGTGTCACACTGGTGCCATGGGGCATCATACGTCTGTCGGAGGGCAACTAGTAACACATAATGCCCACCAAAACTACACTGAACAAAAAATATAACCGGAACATGTCAAGTGTTGGTCCCATGTTTTCACGGGCTGAAATAAAAGATCCCAGAAATGTTCCATACAAACAAAAGGCTTATTTCTCTCAAATGTTGTGCACAAAATTAAGTTTACATCCTGTTGGTGAGCATTAGAGGTAATCCACTTGACAGGTGTGGCATATCAAGAAGCTGCTTAAACAGCATGATCATTACACAGGTGCACCTTGTGCTGTGGACAAGCCTGCAACCTTACACAATTCTCTCTCCCTCCATCTCCCTCCCTCCCTGCCTCCATTCCTCCCTCCCTGCCTCCTTCCCTCTCCCTGCCTCCTTTCCTCTCCCTGTCTCCTTTCCTCTCCCTGCCTCCTTCCCTCTCCCTGCCTCCTTTCCTCTCCCTGCCTCCTTTCCTCTCCCTGTCTCCTTTCCTCTAACTGTCTCCTTTCCTCTCCCTGTCTCCTTTCCTCTCCCTGTCTCCTTTCCTCTCCCTGTCTCCTTTCCTCTCCCTGTCTCCTTTCCTATCCCTGTCTCCTTTCCTATCCCTGTCTCCTTTCCTCTCCCTGCCTCCTTTCCTCTCCCTGTCTCCTTTCCTCTCCCTGTCTCCTTTCCTCTCCCTGTCTCCTTTCCTCTCCCTGTCTCCTTTCCTATCCCTGTCTCCTTTCCTATCCCTGTCTCCTTTCCTCTCCCTGTCTCCTTTCCTCTCCCTGTCTCCTTTCCTCTCCCTGCCTCCTTTCCTCTCCCTGTCTCCTTTCCTCTCCCTGTCTCCTTTCCTCTCCCTGTCTCCTTTCCTCTCCCTGTCTCCTTTCCTATCCCTGTCTCCTTTCCTATCCCTGTCTCCTTTCCTCTCCCTGCCTCCTTTCCTCTCCCTGTCTCCTTTCCTTTCCCTGCCTCTTTCCTCTCCTCCCACCGCTCACCACCTAAAACAGCATTTGGTTATTTGGTTAGGTTCACACACTCACTCTGTCACCCTCACACACACACACACACACACACACACACACACACACACACACACACACACACACACACACACACACACTATCACACCATTAAGTTACACAAGGCTTCCCCACAGAACCAAAACATCTTGCAGTTCCGCCACAATTAATTAATTAATTGGTCTGACCTTGCCCCTGGTGAGAGCTCGTTTGCTGCCAGAGAGAAGGGGGAGGGGACCCATTTCCACATCGCACAATACATTCCTTCCTCTCCTGACGGCTACAGCCCTTTCATATTGACAGGCAGGGTGGGGTGAGATGGATTGTGGGCCGTTGGAGGGAGACACCTGTTGAGAGACTGGCAGGCAGGAGTGGGGGGAGGGGGGGTAGAATGACAGAGGCTGATTCATGGAGCGCTGACTAGTGTCATCATCTTTAGAGGAACCCCTTATAGTGCCGTGGGGGGGCGGGGTACAGGGGTAAGGGGAGAGGTTGTGAAGCGTAGTGGCCTTTCTGTTTGAAGTGTCCGCGTGGTTTGGCTGGAGCACAGACATGAGTACAGCAACACGGTCCTCTCCGGGGGGCTCTACTGAGGCCCTAGGGGGGCCCACACAACCTTGCCCAATCAGACAGCTGTTGGGGACCTTCTGTCTGTCTGGCGGTTGGTCGGTCTGTTCTGTTGACCTGTCTGTCTGGCGGTTGATCTGTCCGTTCTGTTGATCTGTCTGTCTGGCGGATGGTCGGTCGGTCGGTCTGTCTTTCTGTTCTGTTGATTGGTCTGTCGGTTGGTATGTCTGTCTGCCTGTGTCTCTCTGTGTGTCTGGTGTCTGTCTGACTGACTGCCTAGCTGTCTGTCTGTCTTCCCTTTGTGTCCCTGAGAGTTGTGTAACCTAACTAACCCCCTCCTCCCCGCTTTAGTGTTCCCCAAACCCCCTCCCCAAAACTTTTTCTTACATAATATTATAATTTTTTCATTACGGTATTGAAAATCATACCATCTATATTTCACAGTACCCTGGTATACGGTACAGTTAGGGGAAAAAAGTATTTGATCCCCTGCTGATTTTGTACGTTTGGCGGTACATGGCCCCGTCCATCGTCCCTTTGATGCGGTGAAGTTGTCCTGTCCCCTTAGCAGAAAAACACCCCCAAAGCGTAATGTTTCCACCTCCATGTTTGACGGTGGGGATGGCGTTCTTGGGGTCATAGGCAGCATTCCTCCTCCTCCAAACACGGCGAGTTGAGTTGATGCCAAAGAGCTCCATTTTGGTCTCATCTGACCACAACACTTTCACCCAGATGTCCTCTGAATGATTCAGATGTTCATTGGCAAACTTCAGACGGGCATGTATATGTGCTTTCTTGAGCAGGGGGACCTGCGGGCGCTGCAGGATTTCAGTCCTTCACGGCGTAGTGTGTTACCAATTGTTTTCTTGGTGACTATGGTCCCAGCTGCCTTGAGATCATTGACAAGATCCTCCCGTGTAGTTCTGGGCTGATTCCTCACCGTTCTCATGATCATTGCAACTCCACGAGGTGAGATCTTGCATGGAGCCCCAGGCCGAGGGAGATTGACAGTTATTTTGTGTTTCTTCCATTCGCGAATAATCGCACGAACTGTTGTCACCTTCTCACCAAGCTGCTTGGCGATGGTCTTGTAGCCCATTCCAGCCTTGTGTAGGTCTACAATCTTGTCCCTGACATCCTTAGAGAGCTCTTTGGTCTTGGCCATGGTGGAGAGTTTGGAATCTGATTGATTGATTGCTTCTGTGGACAGGTGTCTTTTATACAGGTAACAAACTGAGATTAGGAGCACTCCCTTTAAGAGTGTGCTCCTAATCTCAGCTCGTTACCTGTATAAAAGACACGTGGGAGGCAGAAATCTTTCTGATTGAGAGGGGGTCAAATACTTATTTCAATTTATAACATTTGTTTTTCTGGATTTTGTTGTTGTTATTCTGTCTCTCACTGTTCAAATAAACCTACCATTAAAATTATAGACTGATCATTTCTTTGTCAGTGGGCAAACGTACAAAATCAGCAGGGGATCAAATACTTTTTTCCCCCTCACTGTATATAACCGCCCAAGCCTGGTGGTTGAATAATTAACAATTAAAACATGAATCAAATGTGTAGCTCCCTGGTTCTGAGAGTGATCAATCCTTTGTAGTGTAGTACAGATTATTCCGGGCATTAGTGGTTGAGAGACCTTCTCTCCCATGCCTTGTACAAATGGGTGTGATGTCTTTAAAAACACTTTAAATGTCCACGAGGTGAGAGACGTTAGTCGGAATGATGGGAGATGGAACATAAATTAGTTTTGCTTCCGTTTGTAAACTAGACTTTACTATAAACACCGATCTCAGAGGCCCTATCAGCCACCCTTCACCCATCAGCCTCCCTTCACCCATCAGCCTCCCTTTAACTATCAGCCTCCCTTCTCCTATCAGCCTCCCTTTAACTATCAGCCTCCCTTCACCTATCAGCCACCCTTCACCTATCAGCCTCCCTTCACCTATCAGCCTCCCTTCAACTATCAGCCTCCCTTCACCTATCAGCCTCCCTTCACCTATCAGCCTCCCTTTAACTATCAGCCTCCCTTCACCTTTCAGCCTCCCTTCACCTATCAGCCTCCCTTCACCTATCAGCCTCCCTTTAACTATCAGCCTCCCTTCACCTATCAGCCACCCTTCACCTATCAGCCTCCTTTCACCTATCAGCCTCCCTTCACCTATCAGCCACCCCTCACCCATCAGCCTCCCAGGAGCCCTAACCCCCACACCCCTCACCCATCAGCCTCCCAGGAGCCCTCACCCCCACACCCCTCAACCATGTCTGAAGTGTCCCAATGAAAGGAGAAGAGGTCTGAGGTGTCCTCTTGAAGGGAGAAGAGCAGATAATAGGAGAGGATTAGTGACAGACGTGTCTTTTAAGGGTTAGCTTGACATGGGGTTAAACACACACACAAGCCAGTATCCCTTCTCAGTCTTTCGTCAGCTGGCCCGACCCATTAGCAAATAGTCAAGCCAGTATACCTTCTCAGTCTTTCGTCAGCTGGCCCGACCCATTAGCAAATAGTCAAGCCAGTATCCCTTCTCAGTCTTTCGTCAGCTGGCCCGGCACATTAGCAAATTTTCACATCCCACCACCCGAGAAGAAATGCTGTAGTTACTATATTTGTCCCCTCCAAAAATCTAACTAGAAAATTGCGCCTGATTTGCAGGCCTTAAGCGTTTAGTGCAGTTGCGTAATAGTCCACATAATCCCATCAGTTCTGCCTTAATGCTCTGTGACAAAGACCTGGATTTGTGTCATGTTTCATGAGGTCTATGACTTCCCAAGTTACGTCCCAAATGGCACCCAATTCCCTTTATAGTACACTGCTTTTGACTAGGGCCCATTGGGCCATGCTCAAAAGTAATGCACTATAAAGGGAATAGGATGCCATTTGGGACACATCCACAGTCTGAACTTTTTTTTTGGAGGGGGGGGGGTCTGAAGTGTTTTAAATAGACCTCCGTTCCTAGGTGAATTCACGTGCATTGAGCTCTGACTCATGTCATGCGCTCTCCTAGTCGGCTGTCAGAACCCAGGCAGGAAGTGACTGTTTCTATGGGAGCCATATGTGAATGTACAGGTAACTGCCAAAATAAAGGAAACACTTGAGTAAATGTGGGGAAACAAAGTATATTGAAAGCAGATGCTTCCACACAGGTGATGTTCCCGAGTTAGTTAAGCATCCCATAATGCCATGGCCAGAAGAAGAGATCTCAGTGACTCACCAACACAATTGAACACTTATGGGAGGTTTTGGAGCGGCATCTGAGACAGCGTTTTCCACCACCATCAACAGAACACCAAATTAGGGAATTTACAGTGGAAGAACGGTGTCAAATCCCTCCAATAGAGTTCCAGACACGTGTAGAATCTATTGGGGCGTTGAAGCTGTTCTGGCTGGTGGTGGCCCAAGGCCCTATTAGGACCCTTTATGATGGTGTTTCCGTTATTTTGGCAGTTACCTGTATACGAGTGGTTTTACATGTTGCTCCATGTTAATCTTCATAGGAGCAGTAACGCTAGTGAAAGCTCCAGATGTGAGGGATGCTGTAGGCTAGTGGTTCTCCTAGTGAAAGCTCCAGATGTGAGGGATGCTGTAGGCTAGTGGTTGTCCTAGTGGAAGCTCCAGATGTGAGGGATGCTGTAGGCTAGTGGTTCTCCTAGTGAAAGCTCCAGATGTGAGGGATGCTGTAGGCTAGTGGTTCTCCTAGTGAAAGCTCCAGATGTGAGGGATGCTGTAGGCTAGTGGTTCTCCTAGTGAAAGCTCCAGATGTGAGGGATGCTGTAGGCTAGTGGTTCTCCTAGTGAAAGCTCCAGATGTGAGGGATGCTGTAGGCTAGTGGTTCTCCTAGTGAAAGCTCCAGATGTGAGGGATGCTGTAGGCTAGTGGTTCTCCTAGTGGAAGCTCCAGATGTGAGGGATGCTGTAGGCTAGTGGTTGTCCTAGTGAAAGCTCCAGATGTGAGGGATGCTGTAGGCTAGTGGTTGTCCTAGTGAAAGCTCCAGATGTGAGGGATGCTGTAGGCTAGTGGTTCTCCTAGTGAAAGCTCCAGATGTGAGGGATGCTGTAGGCTAGTGGTTCTCCTAGTGTTATTGTAGCCCTGAACCAGCTCATCTGATTCACCTGATTCACCTGATTCATCTGATTCACCTGATTCATCTGATTCACCTGATTCATCTGATTCAACTGATTCACCTGATGCATCTGATTCATCTGATTCACCTGATGCATCTGATTCATCTGATTCACCTGATTCATCTGATTCATCTGATTCACCTGATTCATCTGATTCAACTGATTCACCTGATTCATCTGATTCACCTGATTCACCTAGTCAAACGGCGTGATGATCAGTTATCAAATCAAATGTTATTGGTCACATACAAATAATTAGCAGATGTTATCGTGTATCGTGTACCAACAGTGCAGTAGTATCTAACAATACACACACATCTAAAAGTAAATTAATGGGATTTTATAAATATATAAATATTAGATTGAACAATGTCGGAGTGGCATTGACTAGAATAAAGTAGAATAGAATACAGTATATACATATGAGATGAGTAGAGCAGTATGTAAACATGATTAAAGTGACCAGTGTTCCATTATTAAAGTGGCCAGTGATTCCATGTCTGTGTATATAGGGCAGCAGCCTCTAACGTGCAGGGTTGAGTAACAGGGTGATAGCCGGCTAGTGATGGCTATTTAACAGTCTGATGGCCTTGAGATAGAAGCTGTTTTTCAGCCTCTCGGTCCCAGCTTTGATGCACCTGTACTGACCTTCGCCTTCTGGATGGTAGCGGGGTGAACAGGCCGTGGCTCGGGTGGTTGTTGTCCTTGATGATCTTTTTGGCCTTCCTGTGACATCGGGTGGTGTAGGTGTCCTGGAGGGCAGGTTGTTTACCCCCGGTGATGCGTTGGGCAGATCGCAACACCCTCTGGAGAGCCCTGTGGTTGTGGGCGGTGCAGTTGCCGTACCAGGCGGTGATACAGCCCGACAGGATGCTTTCGATCTGTAAAAGTTTGTGAGGGTTTTAGGGGCTGTTGTGCCTTTTTCACCACACTGTCTGTGAGGGTGGATCATTTCAAATTGTCAGTGATGTGTACTCCGAGGAACTTGAAGGTTTTTCACTGTTGTTTCCTACCTTCACCACCTGGGGGCGGCCTGCCAGGATGTCCAGGACCCAGTTGCACAGGGCGGGGTTCAGACTTAGGGCCCCGAGCTTAATGATGAGCTTGGAAGGTATTATGGTGTTGAATGCTGAGCTATAGTCAATGAACAGCATTCTTACATAGGTATTATTCTTGTCCAGACGGGATAGGGCAGTGTGAAATGCGATGGTGATTGCGTCGTCTGTGGACCTGTTGGGGCGGTATGCAAACTGAAGTGAGTCTAGGGTGGCAGGTAGGGTGGAGGTGATATGATCCTTGACTAGCCTCTCAAAGCACTTCATGATGACAGAAGTGAGTGCAACGGGGCGAAGGTCATTTAGTTCAGTTCCCTTTTGCTTTCTTGAGTACAGGAACAATGGTGGCCATCTTGAAGCATGTGGGCACAGCAGACTGGGATAGGGATTGATTGAATATTTCCGTAAACACACCAGCCAGCTGGTCTGCGCATGCTCTGAGTACGCGGCTAGGGTTGCCGTCTGCGCCGGAAACCTTGCAAGGGTTAACACACTTCATTGTCTTACTCACGTCGGCCACGGAGAACGAGAGCCCAGAGTCCTTGGGAGCGTGCCTTGTCATTAACAGCTCAGTGTAATAGAGAAGGTGTTAGCTTCGTTAACAGCAACAACAGGGCTGGGCTGTTTTAATAGTTGACAAAGCAAAAACAGGTTTTTAGAATTTTTTTCAAATGTAGAAAAATATATACTGAAATATCACGTTTACGTAAGTATTCAGACCCTTTATTCAGTACTTTGTTGAAGTACCTTTGGCAGCGATTACATCATCGAGTCTTCTTCGGTATGACGGTACAGACAGTGTCACCAGCAAAGCACCAGCACACCTCCTCCTCCATGCTTCACGGTGAGAACCACACATGCGGAGATCATCCGTTCACCTACTCTGCGTCTCACAAAGACAGTTGATGTTGAGATGTGTCTGTTACTTGAACTCTGTGAAGCATTTATTTGGGCTGCAATTTCTATGCACACTCAATTTGGCTTTTTCAGCCACACCCGTTGCTGACAGGTGTATAAAATCGAGCACATAGCCATGCAATCTCCATAGACAAACATTGTCAGTAGAATGGCATGACTGAAGAGCTAAGTGACTTTTAACGTGGCACCATCATAAGAAGCCACCTTTCCAACAAGTCAGTTCGTCAAAATTTCCGCCCTGCTAGAGCTCCCCCGGTCATCTGTAAGTGCTGTTATTGTGAAGTGGAAACGTCTAGGAGCAACAACGGCTCAGCTGCGAAATGGTAGACCACACAAGCTCACAGAACGTGACAGCCGAGTGCTGAAGCGCGTAGCGCGTAAAAATGATCTGGAACACTCACTACCGAGTTCCAAACTGCCTCTGGAAGCAACGTCAGCACAAGAACTGTTCGTTGGGAGCTTCATGAAATGTGTTTCCATGGCCGAACAGCCGCACAGAAACCTAAGATCACCATGCACAATGCCATGCATCGGCTGGAGTGGTGTAATGCTCGCCGCCATTGGACTCTCGAGCAGTGGAAACGCGTTCTCTGGAGTGAAGGTTAGGTTTAAAATCATAATTTAAGAAAATAAATTGTAGAAATAGGCAGAGTTAATGACTTTGTGGCTTTATTAACTAGTGATGAGCCCTTCAAAAGAAGCCAAAGAGATTAAATGGTTGGTGAAAATATAATTAGCTATTTTAAGCACTAAGATTAAAATACTATATGAGCATTGTTTCCAGAGAAAAGTTATATATTATTTGGAAATGTTACCCGTCAGATTAAATAAAACTGAGTGGAATTTTGTTTATTGGCACTCAGTTAAATTATTCTTCCTGTCACTCAAACTAAAATAGTAATTCTACATCCTGTGGGGTGTGGCCAATTGAATTCTCATTTCAACTCGTGAATTCTGAAATTCTGAATTGAACCCTGCTTTATACACTTTACACTTTACACACACACACACACATTCTCTCACACACTTTACACTTTACACACACACACACACACATTCTCTCACACACTTTACACTTTACACACACACACACACATTCTCTCACACACTTTACACTTTACACACACACACACACATTCTCTCACACACTTTACACTTTACACAAACACACACACTCTAACACCATTTTTTCACTAGCAGTGGTGTATGGAGATCGGGGAATGTTTTTCTGTCTGTCTGGACCCCTCTCCTGCCCTCACACACACACACACACACACACACACACACACACACACACACACACACACACACACACACACACACACACACACACACACACACACCCTTCCTGCCTTCTCTCATCTGGACGTTAACTCATTCTCGTGCCTCCCAGGCCTCTCAAGCCAGACGTGGTGAAACACCAGTGACAACGGCCACGCCGGGGGTTAACACCAATTACGACCGAGGTGTCACACTCCTGCAGCTAAAGCAAACACAGGCGCTTTGCTGTGTGTGTGTGTGTGTGTGTGTGCGTGTGTGTGTGTGTGTGTGTGTGTGTGCGTGCGTGCGTGCGTGCGTGCGTGTGTGTGCGTGTGTGTTCGCCAAAGCTCATTTTACAGTGTGGATACTCTCAATCTCAGTAAATAAAGTCACCAGTTTCCACCCCCTCTGCTTTGGGATGTACTATAGAATCCTTGTCTTTTGCATTTCAAGGAGATTAAGGAGAACCACACTCTCTCTATTTAAATGCGACAGGAAATATGAGAGAGTGGAGAGGGGAATAATTGGAGACACATGGCAGCTTTTTATAAAAGCTTTTTAAACTTCCTCTGTGCATGTGCAGACTTGAAAAGGAAGAGTCATCCAATCCACGTAGAAATGTCAGACCCCCAAAAAAACACACGCAGAAGATTTAATGCAGTATGATAGTAATGTAGTGCCTGTCGAATACACACACGTAGTACTGTGTGTCCATAGATGTGTACTATACTGTACTTGCTTAGTGTTTATGAACAGCTTCTCTGCTAATTTAAATCCTTCATTTATTAAGATACAAATTGACATTGATTTGTTCTGCAGGCATAGAAATCAACTTAGTACTACAAAGTTGTATTTGGTGTTCCCCAAAGGTCAGTGCTTGGACCCCTGCTGTTCTCACTTCTGAGTCCCAAGTAGCATTCTATCCCCTATGTAGTGTATTTGTTTTGACTATAGTAGGTGCTATATGGTACGCAGACTTGGAATGTTGCTCAGGCCATGGAGATTCTTTGTTTGGTTTGTTCCCATCCCCTCGGCATATAGAATAGTAAGGGATAAACGCAGTTCTGTACATTACCCTGGACATAATGGAGGAAGCAGCGGAGCCCAGGTCATTTACATTACCCTGGACATAATGGAGGACGCAGCGGAGCCCAGGTCATTTACATTACCCTGGACATAATGGAGGACGCAGCGGAGCCCAGGTCATTTACATTACCCTGGACATAATGGAGGACGCAGCGGAGCCCAGGTCATTTACATTACCCTGGACATAATGGAGGACGCAGCGGAGCCCAGGTCATTTACATTACCCTGGACATAATGGAGGACGCAGCAAAGCCGAGGTAATTTACATTACCAGGTCATTTACGGAATGGAGGCATTTAATCCGCTTATACCAGCTGTCAAAGAAAACAATACTAAAGCACACATTTACCGGTAGAAATAAAAACATATTTTCATTTTTATAAGAGAATGTTCTCACCTTTTTGTTGCTAGAGACGCGACCCAGTCTTCATTCTTTATGTTCCGTTGCTATGCTCACTGGCAATGTTCTTATCTCTTGCTTGCTAAGCTAGCCAATTAGCTACGGCTAACACAGTCAAGACCTCTGCAGACAAATCTGCAGACTATTGACATTCATTTGGATACATCCTTAACAATGAGCTGATGGTGCCCGATTTTGCCTGGCGTAGTTAGAAAAGCTTGCCTTGTCGTCAGGACACTTGTCCACACTGACTGTTCATTATGAGATCGCATTGCATTTCAAACACTAGGCCAGAAGCTAGGTAAATAGTTTGAGGAGATCGCATTGCATATCAAACACTAGGCCAGAAGCTAGGTAAATAGTTTGAGGAGATCGCATTGCATTTCAAACACTAGGCCAGAAGCTAGGTAAATAGTTTGAGGAGATCGCATTGCATTTCAAACACTAGGCCAGAAGCTAGGTAAATAGTTTGACGAGATCACATTGCATTTCAAACATTAGGCCAGAAGCTAGGTAAATAGTTTGAGGAGATCACATTGCATATCAAACACTAGGCCAGAAGCTAGCTAAATAGTTTGAGGAGATCACATTGCATTTCAAACATTAGGCCAGAAGCTAGCTAAATAGTTTGAAGAGATCGCATTGCATTTCAAACACTAGGCCAGAAGCTAGCTAAATAGTTTGAGGAGATCACATTGCATATCAAACATTAGGCCAGAAGCTAGGTAAATAGTTTGAGGAGATCACATTGCATTTCAAACACTAGGCCAGAAGCTAGGTAAATAGTTTGAGGAGATCACATTGCATATCAAACACTAGGCCAGAAGCTAGCTAAATAGTTTGAGGAGATCACATTGCATTTCAAACACTAGGCCAGAAGCTAGGTAAATAGTTTGAGGAGATCACATTGCATATCAAACACTAGGCCAGAAGCTAGCTAAATAGTTTGAGGAGATCACATTGCATTTCAAACATTAGGCCAGAAGCTAGCTAAATAGTTTGAGGAGATCACATTGCATATCAAACACTAGGCCAGAAGCTAGGTAAATAGTTTGAGGAGATCGCATTGCATTTCAAACACTAGGCCAGAAGCTAGGTAAATAGTTTGAGGAGATCACATTGCATATCAAACATTAGGCCAGAAGCTAGGTAAATAGTTTGAGGAGATCACATTGCATATCAAACACTAGGCCAGAAGCTAGGTAAATAGTTTGAGGAGATCACATTGCATATCAAACATTAGGCCAGAAGCTAGGTAAATAGTTTGAGGAGATCGCATTGCATTTCAAACACTAGGCCAGAAGCTAGGTAAATAGTTTGAGGAGATCACATTGCATTTCAAACATTAGGCCAGAAGCTAGGTAAATAGTTTGAGGAGATCACATTGCATATCAAACATTAGGCCAGAAGCTAGGTAAATAGTTTGAGGAGATCACATTGCATTTCAAACACTAGGCCAGAAGCTAGGTAAATAGTTTGAGGAGATCACATTGCATTTCAAACACTAGGCCAGAAGCTAGGTAAATAGTTTGAGGAGATCACATTGCATATCAAACACTAGGCCAGAAGCTAGGTAAATAGTTTGAGGAGATCACATTGCATATCAAACACTAGGCCAGAAGCTAGGTAAATAGTTTGAGGAGATCACATTGCATATCAAACACTAGGCCAGAAGCTAGCTAAATAGTTTGAAGAGATCACATTGCATTTCAAACACTAGGCCAGAAGCTAGGTAAATAGTTTGAGGAGATAACATTGCATTTCAAACACTAGGCCAGAAGCTAGCTAAATAGTTTGAAGAGATCACATTGCATTTCAAACATTAGGCCAGAAGCTAGCTAAATAGTTTGAAGAGATCACATTGCATATCAAACACTAGGCCAGAAGCTAGGTAAATAGTTTGAGGAGATCACATTGCATTTCAAACACTAGGCCAGAAGCTAGGTAAATAGTTTGAGGAGATCACATTGCATATCAAACATTAGGCCAGAAGCTAGGTAAATAGTTTGAGGAGATCACATTGCATATCAAACACTAGGCCAGAAGCTAGGTAAATAGTTTGAAGAGATCACATTGCATATCAAACATTAGGCCAGAAGCTAGCTAAATAGTTTGAAGAGATCACATTGCATTTCAAACACTAGGCCAGAAGCTAGGTAAATAGTTTGAGGAGATCACATTGCATTTCAAACATTAGGCCAGAAGCTAGGTAAATAGTTTGAGGAGATCACATTGCATATCAAACATTAGGCCAGAAGCTAGGTAAATAGTTTGAGGAGATCACATTGCATTTCAAACACTAGGCCAGAAGCTAGGTAAATAGTTTGAGGAGATCACATTGCATATCAAACATTAGGCCAGAAGCTAGGTAAATAGTTTGAGGAGATCACATTGCATATCAAACACTAGGCCAGAAGCTAGGTAAATAGTTTGAGGAGATCACATTGCATATCAAACACTAGGCCAGAAGCTAGCTAAATAGTTTGAGGAGATCACATTGCATATCAAACACTAGGCCAGAAGCTAGCTAAATAGTTTGAAGAGATCACATTGCATTTCAAACACTAGGCCAGAAGCTAGGTAAATAGTTTGAGGAGATAACATTGCATTTCAAACATTAGGCCAGAAGCTAGCTAAATAGTTTGAAGAGATCACATTGCATTTCAAACACTAGGCCAGAAGCTAGGTAAATAGTTTGAAGAGATCACATTGCATTTCAAACACTAGGCCAGAAGCTAGGTAAATAGTTTGAGGAGATCACATTGCATTTCAAACATTAGGCCAGAAGCTAGCTAAATAGTTTGAAGAGATCACATTGCATTTCAAACACTAGGCCAGAAGCTAGGTAAATAGTTTGAAGAGATCACATTGCATTTCAAACATTAGGCCAGAAGCTAGCTAAATAGTTTGAAGAGATCACATTGCATTTCAAACACTAGGCCAGAAGCTAGGTAAATAGTTTGAAGAGATCACATTGCATTTCAAACACTAGGCCAGAAGCTAGGTAAATAGTTTGAAGAGATCACATTGCATTTCAAACATTAGGCCAGAAGCTAGCTAAATAGTTTGAAGAGATCACATTGCATTTCAAACACTAGGCCAGAAGCTAGGTAAATAGTTTGAGGAGATCACATTGCATTTCAAACACTAGGCCAGAAGCTAGGTAAATAGTTTGTTTCTAGCAAACTGGCCAGCATGACAACCGAATAATAAAATAGCAGTTGCTAAAAACAGCTGGTGAAACTAGAAAGATGGGAGGATTGGACAGCATTGTGCCACTTGCGTCATGACTGCAACAGTAGGGACCAATCAAATTCATGTTCGTCACTCGACACGTTAGGTCATCAGATGCTCCCCAACATCAACGCTAGCAAGCTAACTTTTTCCTTGTTGGTCCTAGCAAGCTAACGCTAACGCTAGCAAGCTAACTTTTTCCTTGTTGGTCCTAGCAAGCTAACGCTAACGCTAGCAAGCTAACTTTTTCCTTGTTGGTCCTAGCAAGCTAACGCTAACGCTAGCAAGCTAACTTTTTCCTTGTTGGTCCTAGCAAGCTAACGCTAACGCTAGCAAGCTAACTTTTTCCTTGTTGGTCCTAGCAAGCTAACGCTAACGCTAGCAAGCTAACTTTTTCCTTGTTGGTCCTAACAAGCTAACGCTAACGCTAGCAAGCTAACTTTTTCCTTGTTGGTCCTAGCAAGCTAACGCTAACGCTAGCAAGCTAACTTTTTCCTTGTTGGTCCTAACAAGCTAACGCTAACGCTAGCAAGCTAACTTTTTCCTTGTTGGTCCTAGCAAGCTAAGCGCTAACGCTAGCAAGCTAACTTTTCCTTGTTGGTCCTAACAAGCTAACGCTAACGCTAGCAAGCTAACTTTTTCCTTGTTGGTCCTAACAAGCTAACGCTAACGCTAGCAAGCTAACTTTTTCCTTGTTGGTCCTAGCAAGCTAACGCTAACGCTAGCAAGCTAACTTTTTCCTTGTTGGTCCTAACAAGCTAACGCTAACGCTAGCAAGCTAACTTTTTCCTTGTTGGTCCTGCATTTACAATGTGTTTAATTTCTGTGCTTGTTGGTTTAAGCTTTCTGATTTAACTATATACACTGAACAAAAATATAAACACAACATGCAACAATTTCTAAGATTTTACTGAGTTACAGTTTATATATAAGGAAATGAGTCAATTAAAATAAATAAATTAGTACCTAATGTATGGATTTCACATGACTGGGCAGGGGTGCAGCCATGGGTTTCCCTGGGAGGACATAGGCCCACCCACTTGGGAGCCAGGCCCAGCCAGGGCAGCAGGGTAGCCTAGTGGTTAGAGCGTTGGACTAGTAACCGAAAGGTTGCAAGATCGAATCCCCGAGCTGACATGGTAAAAATCTGTCGTTCTGCCCCTGAACAAGGCAGTTAACCCACTGTTCCTAGGCTGTCTGACTTGCCTAGTAAAATAAAGGTAAAATAAAAATCTGTATGAGTCTTTCCCCACAAATCAGGCTTTATTACAGAGAAATATTCCTCACCACCCCCCATAGTTGAAGAAGCCCGATGTAGAGGTCCTGGGCTGGTCAGCATTTGTGAGACCGGTTGGCCGTACTGTCAAATTCTCTAAAACGACGTTGGAGGCAGCTGGTAGAGAAATTAACATTAAATTCTCTGGCAACAGCTCTGATGGACATTCCTGCAGTCAGCATGCCAATCGCACACTCCCTTAAAACTTGAGACATCTGTGGCATTGTGTTGTGTGACAAAACTGCACATTTTAAAGTGGCCTTTTGTTGTCCCCGGCACAAGGTGCACCTGTGTAATGATCATGCTGTTTAATATAGGTGTCAGGTGGATGGGATTATCTTGACAAAGTGGAAATGCTTTCTAACAGGAATGTAAACAAATTTGTGCGCAACATTTTTGAGAAATAAGCCTTTTGTGCATATGGAACATTTCTGGGATTCTTTTATTTCAGCTCATGAAAACATGGGACTGACACTTTACACGTTACGTTTATATGTTTGTTCAGTGTAGAATGCTTACTTGATCATGTTCTTCTTATTTTTATTTCTCGTGTGTTTTTGTTCTACCGTGTTATTTCTAGTGCTACATTGATATATGCGTTGTCGGGAAAAAGGCTTTTTTTTTTTGCAAGAAAAGGCATTTCACTGTACTTGTGTGCATGTGACATTAAAACTTCAAACTTGGAAGTACGGTCTACATGTGTAGGTGCATATTATTGCTGTCGTGATTTCAAGGTGTCCCGATATCTTTTCCAACTGGTTTTAATCTGTTTTTTTATCTGGTTTTAATGTCCATTCTAGAATGCCCCTTCTAGCCAATCAGAAAGGAGTATTCAACAACGATGTGGTATAATCTCTAATATATCCCGCGCTGGGTTTTTATTAAGTGTGTGTGTGTGTGTGTGTGTGTGTGTGTTGCGTTACTGAGATGGTAATGGTGTGGGCAGGTCTATCATCCATGTTCCTTCAGATTTTATAAATAATTTCAGGTCAAATTTTCACATTTCAGGTTAAAATTTCACATTTCAGGTTAAAATTTCACATTTCAGGTTAAAATTTCACATTTCAGGTCAAATTTTCACATTTCAGGTTAAAATTTCACATTTCAGGTTAAAATTTCACATTTCAGGTTAAAATTCTGTGCAACTTCCGGGTTGTGCGTTTACTATGAACACCTGAGGCTGTACCCGCTTTTAAGTTCGTTTTAACAGTGGTCAAGTCGACTACTGTGGCTATTTGATCATAATGTAGGCCTACCATCAAAAACAATGGAGAAAATGCATCCCATAACGTTATACCATGGAAATAGCTGTTCTGTCATTCAGCCTACAGTAGCAGCCAATGTGTGCTGTTCAATGTACGCCTACAAAAAAACAAAACGTGCGGGGCTTGACATGAACCTGTTTATGCACGTGTCCTTCAGACAAGGAGGTGACTGACAAAGTTATGTTTCTCAGTGGTGTGTGTGTGTGTGTGTGTGTGTGTGTGTGTGTGTGTGTGTGTGTGTGTGTGTGTGTGTGTGTGTGTGTGTGTGTGTGTGTGTGTGTGTGTGTGTGTGTGTGTGTGTGTGTGTGTGTGTGTGTGTGTGTGTGTGTGTGTGTGTGTGTGTGTGTGTGTGTGTGTGTGTGTGTGGTGTGTGTGTGAGTGAGTGAGAGAGTGGCTCTTCTCTCGCCCCCTCCCTCTCATCCCACCTTGACATTGTTGAAGTCTAATGACTAGGAAATGTAAATGCTTTCATGAAGTCAGTCCTAATTCACTGTGGGTATTAGATAAACAGAGAGGCCCTGCGTTCCTGCTATTTCCTCTTCCTCTCTGCTTACTGATTAATCTCTCTCCCTCTCTCTCTCTGTCTCTCTCTCTCTCTCACTTTCTCCTCCCTCCTCTCTCTCTCACAGTCTCTTCTCTCTCTCTCCCAATTCAATTAAATTAAATTTAAGGGCTTTATTGGCATGGGAAACATATGTTAACATTGCCAAAGCAAGTGAAGTAGAGAATAAACAAAAGTTAAATATGACGGCACACTGTGACGGCACACTGGTATTTCACCCAATAGACATGGGAGTTTGTCAAAATTGGATTTGTTTTGGAATTCTTTGTGGATCTGTGTAATCTGAGGGAAATATGTGTCTCTAATATGGTCATACATTTGGCAGGAGGTTAGGAAGTGCCAAATTTTGATGGCAGTGTGCTATGTGCGCATGTCTTCTCTTGAGAGCCAGGTCTGCCTACGGCTGCCTTTCTCAATAGCAAGGCTATGCTCACTGAGTCTGTACATAGTTAAAGCTTTCCTTAAGTCTGGGTCATTCCCAGTGGACAGGTATTCTGCCACTGTGTACTCTCTGTTTAGGGCCAAATAGCATTCCAGTTTGCTCAGTTGTTTTGTTAATTCTTTCCAATGTGTTAAGTAATTCTTTTTTTAGTTTTCTCATGATTTGGTTGGGTCTAATTGTGTTGCTGTCCTGGGGCTCTGTGGGGTCTGTTTGTGTTTGTGAACAGAGCCCCAGGACCAGCTTGCTTAGGGGACTCTTCTCCAGGTTCATCTCTCTGTAGGTTATGGCTTTGTTATGTAAGGTTTGGGAATCGCTTCCTTTTAGGTGGTTGTAGAATTGAACGGAACACCATTCTGTTTGTCTTACTGAGATTTACTGTCAGGGCCCAGGTCTGTATCTTACTGTCAGGGCCCAAGTCTGCATCTTACTGTCAGGGCCCAGGTCTGCATCTTACTGTCAGGGCCCAGGTCTGCATCTTACTGTCAGGGCCCAGGTCTGCATCTTACTGTCAGGGCCCAGGTCTGCATCTTACTGTCAGGGCCCAGGTCTGTATCTCACTGTCAGGGCCCAGGTCTGTATCTTACTGTCAGGGCCCAGGTCTGTATCTTACTGTCAGGGCCCAGGTCTGTATCTCACTGTCAGGGCCCAGGTCTGCATCTTACTGTCAGGGCCCAGGTCTGCATCTTACTGTCAGGGCCCAGGTCTGCATCTTACTGTCAGGGCCCAGGTCTGTATCTTACTGTCAGGGCCCAGGTCTGCATCTTACTGTCAGGGCCCAGGTCTGTATCTTACTGTCAGGGCCCAGGTCTGTATCTTACTGTCAGGGCCCAGGTCTGACAGAATCTGTGCAGAAGATCTAGGTGCTGCTGTAGGCCCTCCTTGGTTGGGGACAGAAGCACCAGATCATCAGCAAACAGTAGACATTTGACTTCAGAGTCTAGTAGGATGAGGCCGGGTGCTGCAGACTGTTCTAGTGCCCTCGCCAATTCGTTGATATATATGTTGAAGAGGGTGGGGCTTAATTTTTTATTTTTTTATTTCACCTTTATTTAACCAGGTAGTTCTATCTGATGTCATAATACAGGGAGGCAAGTTGAGAACAAGTTCTCATTTACAACTGCGACCTGGTCAAGATAAAGCAAAGCAGTTCAACACATACAACAACACAGAGTTACACATTGGAGTAAACAAACACACAGTCAATAATACAGTATAAAAAAAACTAATCTATATACAATGTGTGCAAATGAGGTAAGATAAGGAACGTAAGGCAATAAATAGGACATGGTGGAAAAGTAATTACAATATAGCATTTAAACACTGGAATGGTAGATGTGCAGTAGATGAATGTCAATGTAGAAAAACTGGGGTGCAAAGGAACAAGATAAATAAATAAATACGGTAGGGGATGAGGTAGTTGGTTGGGCTATTTACAGATGGGCTATATACAGGTGCAGTGATCTGTGAGCTGCTCTGACAGCTGGTGCTTAAAGCTGGTGAGGGAGATAAGTGTCTCCAGTTTCAGAGATTTTTGTAGTTTGTTACAGTCATTGGCAGCAGAGAACTGGAAGGAGAGTCGGCCAAAGGAGGAATTGGCTTTGGGGGTGACCAGTGAGATATACCTGCTAGAGAGCGTGCTACGGGTGGGTGCTGCTATGGTGACCAGCGAGCTGAGATAAGGCGGGGCTTTACCTAGCAGGGACTTGTAGATGACCTGGAGCCAGTGGGTCTGGCGGCGGAGTGTAAGCGAGGGCCAGCCAGCGAGGCGTACAGGTCGCAGTGGTGGGTGGTATATGGGGCTTTGGTAACAAAACGAATGGCACTGTGATAGACTGCATCCAATTTGTTGAGTAGTATTGGAGGCTATTTTGTAAATGACATCACCGAAGTCGAGGATCGGTAGGATGGTCAGTTTTACGAGGGTATGTTTGGCAGCATGAGTGAAGGATGCTTTGTTGCGAAATAGGAAGCCAATTATAGATTTAATTTTAGATTGGAGATGTTTGATGTGAGTCTGGAAGGAGAGTTTACAGTCTAACCAGACACCTAGATATTTGTAGTTGTCCACATAATCTAAGACAGAACCGTCCAGAGTAGTGATGCTGGATGGGGGGACAGGTGCGTGCAGCAATCGGTTGAAGAGCATCCATTTAGTTTTACTTGCGTTTAAGAGCAGTTGTAGGCCACGGAAGGAGAGTTGTATGGCATTGAAGCTCGTCTGGAGGATAGTTAACACAGTGTCCAAAGAGGGGCCAGAAGTATACAGAATGGCGTCGTCTGCGTAGAGGTGAATCAGAGACTCACCTGCAGCAAGAGCGACATCATTGATGTATACAGAGAAGAGAATCGGCCCAAGAATTGAACCCTGTGGCACCCCCATAGAAACTGCCAGAGGCCCTCTGATTTGACACACTGAACTCTATCGGAGAAGTAGTTGGTGAACCATGCGAGGCAATCATTTGAGAAACTCCGGTTGTCGAGTCTGGCGATAAGGATGTGGTGATTGACAGAGTCGAAAGCCTTGGCCAGATCAATGAATACGGCTGCACTGTAATGTCTCTTATCGATGGCAGTTATGATGTCGTTTAGGACCTTGAGCGAGGCTGAGGTGCACCCATGACCAGCTCTGAAACCAGATTGCATAGCGGAGAAGGTACGGTGGGATTTGAAGTGGTCGGTAATCTGTTTGTTAACTTGGCTTTCAAAGACCTTAGAAAGGCAGGGTAGGATAGATATAGGTCTATAGCAGTTTGGGTCAAGAATGTCTCCCCCTTTGAAGAGGGGGATGACCGCAGCTGCTTTCCAGTCTTTCCAATCTCAGACGACACGAAAGAGAGGTTAAACAGGCTAGTAATAGGGGTTGCAACAATTCCAGCAGCTAATTTTAGAAAGAAAGGGTCCAGATTGTCTAGCCCGGCTGATTTGTAGGGGTCCAGATTTCGCAGCTCTTTCAGAACATCAGCTAACTGGATTTGGGAGAAGGAGAAATGGGGGAGGCTTTGGCGATTTACTGAGGGGGGTGCAGGGCTGTTGACCGGGGTAGGGGTAGCCAGGTGGAAAGCATGGCCAGCCGTAGAAAAATGCTTATTGAAATGTTCAATTATCGTGGATTTATCGGTGGTGACAGCGTTTCCTATCCTCATTGCAGTGGGCAGCTGGGAGGAGGTGCTCTTATTCTCCATAGACTTTACAGTGTCCCAGAACTTTTTTGTGTTTGTGTTACAGGAGGCAAATTTCTGCTTGAAAAATCTAGCCTTGGCTTTCCTAACTGCCATTGTATTTTGGTTCCTGACTTCCCTGAAAAGTTGCCTATCATGGGGGCTGTTCGATGCTAATGCAGAACGCCACAGGATGTTTTTGTGCTGGTCAAGGGCAGTCAGGTCTGGAGAGAACCAAGGGCTATATCTGTTCCTGGTTCTAAATTTCTTGAATGGGGCATGCCTATTTAAGATGGTGAGGAAGGCACTTTTAAAGAACAACCAGGCATCCTCTACTGACGGGATGAGGTCAATATCCTTCCAGGATACCCAGGCCAGGTCGATTAGAAAGGCCTGCTCGCTGAAGTGTTTTAGGGAGCGTTTGACAGTGATGAGGGGTGGTCGTTTGACCGCAAACCCATTACGGATGCAGGCAATGAGGCAGTGATCGCTGAGATCTTGGTTGAAAACAGCAGGGGTGTATTTGGAGGGCAGATTAGTTAAGATGACATCTATGAGGGTGCCCATGTTTACGGCTTTGGGATTGTACCTAGTAGGTTCAATTATGATTTGTGTGAGGTTTAAGGCATCAAGCTTAGATTGTAGGATGGCCGGGGTGTTAAGCATGTCCCAGTTTAGGTCACCTAGCAGCACGAACTCTGAAGATAGATGGGGGTCAATCAGTTCACATATGGTGTCCAGAGCACATTTGGGGGCAGAGGGTGGTCTATAGCAAGCGGCAACAGTGAAAGACTTGTTTCTAGAAAGGTGGATTTTTTTAAGTAAAAGTTCAAATTGTTTGGGTACAGACCTGGATAGTAAGACAGAACTCTGCAGGCTATCTCTGCAGTAGATTGCAACACCTCCCCCTTTGGCAGTTCTATCTTGTCTGAAAATGTTGTAGTTAGGGATGGACATTTCAGCGTTATTGGTGGTCTTTCTAAGCCAGGATTCAGACACGGCTAGGACATCCGGATTGGCAGAGTGTGCTAGGGCAGTGAATAAAACAAACTTAGGGAGGAGGCTTCTGATGTTAACATGCATGAAACCAAGGCTTTTACGGTTACAGAAGTCAACAAATGATAGCGCCTGGGGAATAGGAGTGGAGCTAGGCACTGCAGGGCCTGGATTAACCTCTATATCACCAGAGGAACAGAGGAGGAGTAGGATAAGGGTACGGCTAAAGGCTATAATGACTGGTCGTCTAGGATGTTCTGAACAGGGAGTAAAAAGAACAGGTTTCAGGGGTCAATAAAATAGATTAAAGGCATAATGTACAGACAAAGGTATGGTAGGACGTAAATACAGTGGAGGTAAACCTAGGCATTGAGTGGTGATGAAAGAGATACTGTCTCTAGAAACATTTAAACCAGGTGATGTCACCTGGTTTGGTGGGAGGTGGAACTAAAGCGTTGGATAAGGTATATTGAGCAGGGCTAGAGGCTCTACAGTGAAATAAGACAATACACACTAACCAGAACAGCAATGGACAAGGCATACTGACATTGAGGAGAGGCATGCTTAGCCGAGTGATCATAAGGGTCCAGTGAGTAGTGAGGCTGGTTGGGGTCACGGCGGTTCAGACAGCTAGCCAGGGGTAACAAGCTAGCGAAGGCTAGCAGGCCGGCTAACAAAGACGGAGGAAGTCTGTTTATAGCCTCCTCGTGCGTTTCCGTTGGTAGACCAGTCGTGATGGGTTAGTGGGGTTCCGTGTGGTGAAGGGGACCAAGCCAATTGGCAAAAATAGGTAATAGTGGCCCAAGAAATTGTCCGATGGACCTGATTAGCTAGCAGCCGATATACTCTAGACAGCTAACATTAGCAGGCCGCAGTTAGCTGATGGGCGTTCAGGTGACGTCGTGACGGAGGGCCGGTTGAATAAAAACGGGTCCAGATAGGTGTTGTAGCCCAGGAGTGGCTGATGGGATTCTTCAGCCAGCCGGGAGATGGGTCAAGCACAGGCTAGCTTCAGGCTAATTGGTGCATTGCTCCGGGACCGACATTAGGCACTCGGGTAGCAGCTAGCTAGCTGCAGGATCCAGATGAAAAATGCGGTAGGAAACCCGGGGAGAGATCTTTTTTTTTTTTAAATAGGTCCGGTCCGTTAAGCTCTGGTTTGAGTCGCGTTATACGAACGGCAAGAGCTTTCCCGAGCTAAAGGTTAGCTGATGCCCGCTAGCAATGGTAAGCTAAATACTAACGTTAGCTAGTGAAGTTAGCTAGCATTTGTTGGGCGACTCAGGATTCGAAAAAAAAACTACGACAAAAAAACCCACATTGGGTGAGGCAGGTTGCAGGAGAGAGTTTTGAAGTTGAATTTTAGAAAGCATATATAAAAAGATAATAAAAACGATATTTACACGGGACGGGACGGGACAAAATACACGTCCGACTGCTACGCCATCTGGGAGAAATCTGCATCCCCGTCTCACCCCACGGCCCTGTGTAAAGAAATGTGTGTGTTTTTTTGCCAATTTTAACTGCATGGATTTTATAATGTTATTTCCCCCAACACCACTTTCCATCAATTTGTATAACAGCCCCTCATGCCAAATGGGGTCAAAAGCTTTTTTGAAATCAACAAAGCTTGAGAAGACTTTGCCTTTGTTTTGGTTTGTTTGTTTGTCATTTAGGGTGTGCAGGGTGAATACGTGGTCTGTCGTACTGTAATTTGGTAAAAAGCCAATATGACATTTGCTCAGTACATTGTTTTCACTGAGGAAATGAACTAGTCTGCTGTTAATGATAATGCAAAGGATTTCCCCAAGGTTGCTGTTGATGCATATCCCAACGGTAGTTATTGGGGTCAAATTTGTCTCCACTTTTGTGGATTGGGGTGATCAGTCCTTGGTTCCAAATACTGGGGAAGATGCCAAAGCTGAGGATGATGTTAAAGAGTTTTAGTATAGCAATTGGAATTTGTTGTCTGTATATTTCATCATTTCATTGAGGATACCATCAACACCACAGGGCATTTTGGGTTGGAGGGTTTGTATTTTGTCCTGTAGTTCATTCAGTGGTATTGGAGAATCCAGTGGGTTGGTTCTGGAAGTCTTTAATAGTTGATTGTAAGATTTGTATTTGATCATGTACACTACCGGTCAAAGGTTTTAGAACACCTATTCATACAAGGATTTTTCTGAAATGTGTACTATTTTCTACATTGTAGAATGATAGTGAAGACATCAACACTATGAAATAACACATATGGAATCATGTAGTAACCAAAAAAGTGTCAGTTTTGCGCAGGGTCCTGGCAAAATTTGGGATTGCTGCCGTGTAGAGGTGGACCTCGTCGTAAAAGCTGTTCAAATCCTCTCTCTCTCTCTCTCTCTCTCTCTCTCTCTCTCTCTCTCTCTCTCTCTCTCTCTCTCTCTCTCTCTCTCTCTCTCTCTCTCTCTCTCTCTCTCTCTCTCTCTCTCTCTCTCTCTCTCTCTCTCTCTCTCTCTCTCTCTCTCTCTCTCTCTCTCTCTCTCTCTCTCTCTCTCTCTCTCTCTCTCTCTCTCTCTCTCTCTACTCTCTCTCTTTCTCTCTCTCTCTCTACTCTCTCTTTCAATTCAATTAAGGGCTTTAGTGGCATGGGAAACATATGTGAATAATAAACAAAATAGATAATAAACAAAAGTGAAATAAACAATAAAATGTTTACAGTAAACATAACACAAAAGTTCCAAAAGAATAAAAACATTTCAAATGTCATATTATGCCTATATACAGTGTTGTAATGATGTGCAAATAGTTCTCTTGAGAGCCAGGTCTTCCTTCGGCGGCCTCTCTCTCTCTCTCTCTCTCTCTCTCTCTCTCCTCTCTGCCTTCCTTTTCTCCGTGCCCCACGTCGCGACTCTCCGTGTGAGCCTGTGAGAGGGAGACTTTGAAATGAGACATGCCTGGGACATCACAGAGGAGACTGGGCACTCAGAGACGAGCTGGCTTGATTTATAAGAGGACAGGGAGAGGGGGAATGTTTTGAGAGGTGCACAAGGCCACAAGGTCCTCCATTAGTACCCTGACCCCTGATAGAGGGCGCATCGGAGGAGAATGAGGGAGGGGATGGAGGGATGGAAGACATGGCAAAATGGAGGGATGGAAGGAAGGTGGACATGGGGTGATGGAAGGGGAGAGGACAAGGGGGAATGGAAGGAGAGAGGACATGGGGGATGGAAGGAGAGAGGACAAGGGAGGATGGAAGGAGAGAGGACAAGGGGGGATGGAAGGAGAGAGGACAAGGGGAATGGAAGGAGAGAGGACAAGGGGGGATGGAAGGAGAGAGGACATGGGGGATGGAAGGAGAGAGGACAAGGGGAATGGAAGGAGATATATCATTAGTTCTCACTAGCAGTAGTTTTATAGTTCTCAATAGCAGTAGTTGTATAGTTCTCACTAGCAGTAGTTATATAGTTCTCACTAGCAGTAGTTGTATAGTTCTCTCTAGCAGTAGTTTTATAGTTCTCACTAGCAGTAGTTTTATAGTTCTCACTAGCAGTAGTTTTATAGTTCTCACTAGCAGTAGTTGTATAGTTCTCACTAGCAGTAGTTGTATAGTTCTCACTAGCAGTAGTTGTATAGTTCTCACTAGCAGTAGTTTTATAGTTCTCTCTAGCAGTAGTTTTATAGTTCTCACTAGCAGTAGTTTTATAGTTCTCACTAGCAGTAGTTTTATAGTTCTCACTAGCAGTAGTTTTATAGTTCTCTCTAGCAGTAGTTGTATAGTTCTCACTAGCAGTAGTTTTATAGTTCTCTCTAGCAGTAGTTGTATAGTTCTCACTAGCAGTAGTTTTATAGTTCTCACTAGCAGTAGTTTTATAGTTCTCTCTAGCAGTAGTTGTATAGTTCTCACTAGCAGTAGTTTTATAGTTCTCACTAGCAGTAGTTGTATAGTTCTCACTAGCAGTAGTTGTATAGTTCTCACTAGCAGTAGTTGTATAGTTCTCTCTAGCAGTAGTTTTATAGTTCTCACTAGCAGTAGTTGTATAGTTCTCACTAGCAGTAGTTGTATAGTTCTCACTAGCAGTAGTTGTATAGTTCTCACTAGCAGTAGTTGTATAGTTCTCACTAGCAGTAGTTTTATAGTTCTCACTAGCAGTAGTTTTATAGTTCTCTCTAGCAGTAGTTGTATAGTTCTCACTAGCAGTAGTTTTATAGTTCTCTCTAGCAGTAGTTGTATAGTTCTCACTAGCAGTAGTTGTATAGTTCTCACTAGCAGTAGTTTTATAGTTCTCACTAGCAGTAGTTTTATAGTTCTCACTGGCAGTAGTTGTATAGTTCTCACTAGCAGTAGTTGTATAGTTCTCACTAGCAGTAGTTGTATAGTTCTCACTAGCAGTAGTTATATAGTTCTCACTAGCAGTAGTTGTATAGTTCTCACTAGCAGTAGTTATATAGTTCTCACTAGCAGTAGTTATATAGTTCTCTCTAGCAGTAGTTGTATAGTTCTCACTAGCAGTAGTTATATAGTTCTCACTAGCAGTAGTTGTATAGTTCTCTCTAGCAGTAGTTGTATAGTTCTCCCTATCAGTTGTTTTACTGTTGTCACTAGCAGTAGTTGTATAGTTCTCACTAGCAGTAGTTGTATAGTTCTCACTAGCAGTAGTTGTATAGTTCTCCCTATCAGTAGTTTTACTGTTCTCACTAGCAGTAGTTTTATAGTTCTCACTAGCAGTAGTTGTATAGTTCTCACTAGCAGTAGTTGTATAGTTCTCACTAGCAGTAGTTGTATAGTTCTCCCTATCAGTAGTTTTACTGTTGTCACTAGCAGTAGTTGTATAGTTCTCACTAGCAGTAGTTGTATAGTTCTCACTAGCAGTAGTTGTATAGTTCTCCCTATCAGTAGTTTTACTGTTGTCACTAGCAGTAGTTGTATAGTTCTCCCTATCAGTAGTTTTACTGTTGTCACTAGCAGTAGTTGTATAGTTCTCACTAGCAGTAGTTGTATAGTTCTCACTAGCAGTAGTTGTATAGTTCTCACTACTAGTAGTTGTATAGTTCTCCCTATCAGTAGTTTTACTGTTGTCACTAGCAGTAGTTGTATAGTTCTCCCTATCAGTAGTTTTACTGCTGTCACTAGCAGTAGTTGTATAGTTTCTCCTATCAGTAGTTTTACTGTTGTCACTATCAGTAGTTGTATAGTTCTCACTAGCAGTAGTTATATAGTTCTCACTAGCAGTAAGGAGGAGAGAGGACAAGGGGAATGGAAGGAGATATATCATTAGTTCTCACTAGCAGTAGTTTTATAGTTCTCAATAGCAGTAGTTGTATAGTTCTCACTAGCAGTAGTTGTATAGTTCTCACTAGCAGTAGTTGTATAGTTCTCTCTAGCAGTAGTTTTATAGTTCTCACTAGCAGTAGTTGTATAGTTCTCTCTAGCAGTAGTTTTATAGTTCTCACTAGCAGTAGTTTTATAGTTCTCACTAGCAGTAGTTTTATAGTTCTCACTAGCAGTAGTTTTATAGTTCTCACTAGCAGTAGTTGTATAGTTCTCACTAGCAGTAGTTGTATAGTTCACACTAGCAGTAGTTGTATAGTTCTCACTAGCAGTAGTTTTATAGTTCTCTCTAGCAGTAGTTTTATAGTTCTCACTAGCAGTAGTTTTATAGTTCTCACTAGCAGTAGTTTTATAGTTCTCACTAGCAGTAGTTTTATAGTTCTCTCTAGCAGTAGTTGTATAGTTCTCACTAGCAGTAGTTGTATAGTTCTCACTAGCAGTAGTTGTATAGTTCTCACTAGCAGTAGTTGTATAGTTCTCTCTAGCAGTAGTTTTATAGTTCTCTCTAGCAGTAGTTTTATAGTTCTCACTAGCAGTAGTTGTATAGTTCTCACTAGCAGTAGTTGTATAGTTCTCACTAGCAGTAGTTGTATAGTTCTCACTAGCAGTAGTTGTATAGTTCTCACTAGCAGTAGTTTTATAGTTCTCACTAGCAGTAGTTTTATAGTTCTCTCTAGCAGTAGTTGTATAGTTCTCACTAGCAGTAGTTGTATAGTTCTCACTAGCAGTAGTTGTATAGTTCTCACTAGCAGTAGTTGTATAGTTCTCACTAGCAGTAGTTGTATAGTTCTCACTAGCAGTAGTTTTATAGTTCTCACTAGCAGTAGTTTTATAGTTCTCACTGGCAGTAGTTGTATAGTTCTCACTAGCAGTAGTTGTATAGTTCTCACTAGCAGTAGTTGTATAGTTCTCACTAGCAGTAGTTGTATAGTTCTCACTAGCAGTAGTTGTATAGTTCTCACTAGCAGTAGTTGTATAGTTCTCACTAGCAGTAGTTTTATAGTTCTCACTGGCAGTAGTTGTATAGTTCTCACTAGCAGTAGTTGTATAGTTCTCACTAGCAGTAGTTTTATAGTTCTCACTAGCAGTAGTTGTATAGTTCTCACTGGCAGTAGTTGTATAGTTCTCACTAGCAGTAGTTGTATAGTTCTCACTAGCAGTAGTTGTATAGTTCTCACTAGCAGTAGTTGTATAGTTCTCACTAGCAGTAGTTATATAGTTCTCACTAGCAGTAGTTGTATAGTTCTCACTAGCAGTAGTTATATAGTTCTCAATAGCAGTAGTTATATAGTTCTCTCTAGCAGTAGTTGTATAGTTCTCACTAGCAGTAGTTATATAGTTCTCACTAGCAGTAGTTGTATAGTTCTCTCTAGCAGTAGTTGTATAGTTCTCCTATCAGTAGTTTAACTGTTGTCACTAGCAGTAGTTGTATAGTTCTCACTAGCAGTAGTTGTATAGTTCTCACTAGCAGTAGTTGTATAGTTCTCCTATCAGTAGTTTTACTGTTCTCACTAGCAGTAGTTTTATAGTTCTCACTAGCAGTAGTTGTATAGTTCTCACTAGCAGTAGTTGTATAGTTCTCACTAGCAGTAGTTGTATAGTTCTCCTATCAGTAGTTTTACTGTTGTCACTAGCAGTAGTTGTATAGTTCTCACTAGCAGTAGTTGTATAGTTCTCACTAGCAGTAGTTGTATAGTTCTCCCTATCAGTAGTTTTACTGTTGTCACTAGCAGTAGTTGTATAGTTCTCCCTATCAGTAGTTTTACTGTTGTCACTAGCAGTAGTTGTATAGTTCTCACTAGCAGTAGTTGTATAGTTCTCACTAGCAGTAGTTGTATAGTTCTCACTAGCAGTAGTTGTATAGTTCTCACTAGCAGTAGTTGTATAGTTCTCTAGCAGTAGTTGTATATAGTTCTCACTAGCAGTAGTTGTATAGTTCTCTTAGTTAGCAGTAGCTGTATAGTTCTCACTAGCAGTAGTTGTATAGTTCTCACTAGCAGTAGTTTTATAGTTCTCACCTAGCAGTAGTTGTATAGTTCTCACTCTTAGCAGTAGTTGTATAGTTCTCACTAGCAGTAGTTGTATAGTTCTCACTAGCAGTAGTTGTATAGTTCTCACTAGCAGTAGTTGTATAGTTCTCACTAGCAGTAGTTATATAGTTCTCACTAGCAGTAGTTGTATAGTTCTCACTAGCAGTAGTTATATAGTTCTCACTAGCAGTAGTTATATAGTTCTCTCTAGCAGTAGTTGTATAGTTCTCACTAGCAGTAGTTATATAGTTCTCACTAGCAGTAGTTGTATAGTTCTCTCTAGCAGTAGTTGTATAGTTCTCCCTATCAGTAGTTTAACTGTTGTCACTAGCAGTAGTTGTATAGTTCTCACTAGCAGTAGTTGTATAGTTCTCCCTATCAGTAGTTTTACTGTTGTCACTAGCAGTAGTTGTATAGTTCTCACTAGCAGTAGTTGTATAGTTCTCACTAGCAGTAGTTGTATAGTTCTCACTAGCAGTAGTTGTATAGTTCTCCCTATCAGTAGTTTTACTGTTGTCACTAGCAGTAGTTGTATAGTTCTCCCTATCAGTAGTTTTACTGTTGTCACTAGCAGTAGTTGTATAGTTCTCCCTATCAGTAGTTTTACTGTTGTCACTATCAGTAGTTGTATAGTTCTCACTATCAGTAGTTTTACTGTTGTCTCTAGCAGTAGTTGTATAGTTCTCACTATCAGTAGTTTTACTGTTGTCACTAGCAGTAGTTGTATAGTTCTCACTATCAGTAGTTTTACTGTTGTCACTAGCAGTAGTTGTATAGTTCTCACTAGCAGTAGTTGTATAGTTCTCACTAGCAGTAGTTGTATAGTTCTCTCTAGCAGTAGTTTTACTGTTGTCACTAGCAGTAGTTGTATAGTTCTCACTATCAGTAGTTTTACTGTTGTCACTAGCAGTAGTTGTATAGTTCTCACTAGCAGTAGTTGTATAGTTCTCACTAGCAGTAGTTGTATAGTTCTCACTAGCAGTAGTTTTACTGTTGTCACTAGCAGTAGTTGTATAGTTCTCACTAGCAGTAGTTGTATAGTTCTCACTAGCAGTAGTTGTATAGTTCTCACTAGCAGTAGTTGTATAGTTCTCCCTATCAGTAGTTTTACTGTTGTCACTAGCAGTAGTTGTATAGTTCTCCTATCAGTAGTTTTACTGTTGTCACTAGCAGTAGTTGTATAGTTCTCCCTATCAGTAGTTTTACTGTTGTCACTATCAGTAGTTGTATAGTTCTCACTATCAGTAGTTTTACTGTTGTCTCTAGCAGTAGTTGTATAGTTCTCACTATCAGTAGTTTTACTGTTGTCACTAGCAGTAGTTGTATAGTTCTCACTATCAGTAGTTTTACTGTTGTCACTAGCAGTAGTTGTATAGTTCTCACTAGCAGTAGTTGTATAGTTCTCACTAGCAGTAGTTGTATAGTTCTCACTAGCAGTAGTTTTACTGTTGTCACTAGCAGTAGTTGTATAGTTCTCACTAGCAGTAGTTGTATAGTTCTCACTAGCAGTAGTTGTATAGTTCTCCCTAGCAGTAGTTGTATAGTTCTCACTAGCAGTAGTTTTATAGTTCTCTCACTAGCAGTAGTTGTATAGTTCTCACTAGCAGTAGTTGTATAGTTCTCACTAGCAGTAGTTGTATAGTTCTCCCTATCAGTAGTTTTACTGTTGTCACTAGCAGTAGTTGTATAGTTCTCCCTATCAGTAGTTTTACTGTTGTCACTAGCAGTAGTTGTATAGTTCTCCCTATCAGTAGTTTTACTGTTGTCACTATCAGTAGTTGTATAGTTCTCACTAGCAGTAGTTGTATAGTTCTCACTAGCAGTAGTTGTATAGTTCTCACTACTAGTAGTTGTATAGTTCTCCCTATCAGTAGTTTTACTGTTGTCACTAGCAGTAGTTGTATAGTTCTCCCTATCAGTAGTTTTATAGTTCTCTCTAGCAGTAGTTTTATAGTTCTCACTAGCAGTAGTTGTATAGTTCTCACTAGCAGTAGTTGTATAGTTCTCACTAGCAGTAGTTGTATAGTTCTCACTAGCAGTAGTTGTATAGTTCTCACTAGCAGTAGTTTTATAGTTCTCACTAGCAGTAGTTTTATAGTTCTCTCTAGCAGTAGTTGTATAGTTCTCACTAGCAGTAGTTGTATAGTTCTCACTAGCAGTAGTTGTATAGTTCTCACTAGCAGTAGTTGTATAGTTCTCACTAGCAGTAGTTGTATAGTTCTCACTAGCAGTAGTTTTATAGTTCTCACTAGCAGTAGTTTTATAGTTCTCACTGGCAGTAGTTGTATAGTTCTCACTAGCAGTAGTTGTATAGTTCTCACTAGCAGTAGTTGTATAGTTCTCACTAGCAGTAGTTGTATAGTTCTCACTAGCAGTAGTTGTATAGTTCTCACTAGCAGTAGTTGTATAGTTCTCACTAGCAGTAGTTTTATAGTTCTCACTAGCAGTAGTTTTATAGTTCTCACTGGCAGTAGTTGTATAGTTCTCACTAGCAGTAGTTGTATAGTTCTCACTAGCAGTAGTTTTATAGTTCTCACTAGCAGTAGTTGTATAGTTCTCACTGGCAGTAGTTGTATAGTTCTCACTAGCAGTAGTTGTATAGTTCTCACTAGCAGTAGTTGTATAGTTCTCACTAGCAGTAGTTGTATAGTTCTCACTAGCAGTAGTTATATAGTTCTCACTAGCAGTAGTTGTATAGTTCTCACTAGCAGTAGTTATATAGTTCTCACTAGCAGTAGTTATATAGTTCTCTCTAGCAGTAGTTGTATAGTTCTCACTAGCAGTAGTTATATAGTTCTCACTAGCAGTAGTTGTATAGTTCTCTCTAGCAGTAGTTGTATAGTTCTCCCTATCAGTAGTTTAACTGTTGTCACTAGCAGTAGTTGTATAGTTCTCACTAGCAGTAGTTGTATAGTTCTCACTAGCAGTAGTTGTATAGTTCTCCCTATCAGTAGTTTTACTGTTCTCACTAGCAGTAGTTTTATAGTTCTCACTAGCAGTAGTTGTATAGTTCTCACTAGCAGTAGTTGTATAGTTCTCACTAGCAGTAGTTGTATAGTTCTCACTATCAGTAGTTTTATAGTTCTCACTAGCAGTAGTTGTATAGTTCTCACTAGCAGTAGTTGTATAGTTCTCACTAGCAGTAGTTGTATAGTTCTCACTAGCAGTAGTTGTATAGTTCTCACTAGCAGTAGTTGTATAGTTCTCACTAGCAGTAGTTATATATAGTTCTCACTAGCAGTAGTTGTATAGTTCTCACTAGCAGTAGTTGTATAGTTCTCACTAGCAGTAGTTGTATAGTTCTCCTATCAGTTGTATAGTTCTCACTAGCAGTAGTTGTATAGTTCTCACTAGCAGTAGTTTTATAGTTCTCACTAGCAGTAGTTGTATAGTTCTCACTAGCAGTAGTTGTATAGTTCTCACTAGCAGTAGTTGTATAGTTCTCACTAGCAGTAGTTGTATAGTTCTCACTAGCAGTAGTTGTATAGTTCTCACTAGCAGTAGTTGTATAGTTCTCACTAGCAGTAGTTGTATAGTTCTCCCTATCAGTAGTTTTATAGTTCTCACTAGCAGTAGTTGTATAGTTCTCACTAGCAGTAGTTGTATAGTTCTCACTAGCAGTAGTTGTATAGTTCTCACTAGCAGTAGTTTTATAGTTCTCACTAGCAGTAGTTTTATAGTTCTCACTAGCAGTAGTTGTATAGTTCTCACTAGCAGTAGTTGTATAGTTCTCACTAGCAGTAGTTGTATAGTTCTCACTAGCAGTAGTTTTACTGTTCTCACTAGCAGTAGTTGTATAGTTCTCACTAGCAGTAGTTGTATAGTTCTCACTAGCAGTAGTTTTATAGTTCTCACTAGCAGTAGTTTTATAGTTCTCACTAGCAGTAGTTGTATAGTTCTCACTAGCAGTAGTTGTATAGTTCTCACTAGCAGTAGTTGTATAGTTCTCACTAGCAGTAGTTGTATAGTTCTCACTAGCAGTAGTTGTATAGTTCTCACTAGCAGTAGTTGTATAGTTCTCACTAGCAGTAGTTTTATAGTTCTCACTAGCAGTAGTTTTATAGTTCTCACTAGCAGTAGTTGTATAGTTCTCACTAGCAGTAGTTGTATAGTTCTCACTAGCAGTAGTTGTATAGTTCTCACTAGCAGTAGTTGTATAGTTCTCACTTAGCAGTAGTTGTATAGTTCTCACTAGCAGTAGTTGTATAGTTCTCACTAGCAGTAGTTGTATAGTTCTCACTAGCAGTAGTTGTATAGTTCTCACTAGCAGTAGTTGTATAGTTCTCCAGTTCTCACTAGCAGTAGTTGTATAGTTCTCACTAGCAGTAGTTTTACTGTTGTCACTAGCAGTAGTTGTATAGTTCTCACTATCAGTAGTTTTACTGTTGTCACTAGCAGTAGTTGTATAGTTCTCACTAGCAGTAGTTGTATAGTTCTCACTAGCAGTAGTTGTATAGTTCTCACTAGCAGTAGTTTTACTGTTGTCACTAGCAGTAGTTGTATAGTTCTCACTAGCAGTAGTTGTATAGTTCTCACTAGCAGTAGTTGTATAGTTCTCACTAGCAGTAGTTGTATAGTTCTCACTAGCAGTAGTTTTATAGTTCTCACTAGCAGTAGTTGTATAGTTCTCACTATCAGTAGTTTTACTGTTGTCACTAGCAGTAGTTGTATAGTTCTCACTATCAGTAGTTTTACTGTTGTCACTAGCAGTAGTTGTATAGTTCTCACTAGCAGTAGTTGTATAGTTCTCACTAGCAGTAGTTGTATAGTTCTCACTAGCAGTAGTTTTACTGTTCTCACTAGCAGTAGTTGTATAGTTCTCACTAGCAGTAGTTTTATAGTTCTCACTAGCAGTAGTTGTATAGTTCTCACTAGCAGTAGTTGTATAGTTCTCACTAGCAGTAGTTGTATAGTTCTCACTAGCAGTAGTTTTATAGTTCTCACTAGCAGTAGTTTTATAGTTCTCACTAGCAGTAGTTGTATAGTTCTCACTAGCAGTAGTTGTATAGTTCTCACTAGCAGTAGTTTTATAGTTCTCACTAGCAGTAGTTTGTATAGTTCTCACTAGCAGTAGTTGTATAGTTCTCACTAGCAGTAGTTGTATAGTTCTCACTAGCAGTAGTTGTATAGTTCTCAGCAGTAGTTGTATAGTTCAGTTCTCTAGCAGTAGTTGTATAGTTCTCACTAGCAGTAGTTGTATAGTTCTCACTAGCAGTAGTTTATAGTTCTCACTAGCAGTAGTTTTATAGTTCTCACTAGCAGTAGTTGTTTATAGTTCTCACTAGCAGTAGTTGTATAGTTCTCACTAGCAGTAGTTGTATAGTTCTCACTAGCAGTAGTTGTATAGTTCTCACTAGCAGTAGTTTTATAGTTCTCACTAGCAGTAGTTTTATAGTTCTCACTAGCAGTAGTTTTATAGTTCTCACTAGCAGTAGTTTTATAGTTCTCACTAGCAGTAGTTTTATAGTTCTCTAGCAGTAGTTGTATAGTTCTCACTAGCAGTAGTTTTATAGTTCTCTCTAGCAGTAGTTGTATAGTTCTCACTAGCAGTAGTTTTATAGTTCTCTCACTAGCAGTAGTTTTATAGTTCTCTCTAGCAGTAGTTGTATAGTTCTCACTAGCAGTAGTTTTATAGTTCTCACTAGCAGTAGTTGTATAGTTCTCACTAGCAGTAGTTGTATAGTTCTCACTAGCAGTAGTTGTATAGTTCTCTCTAGCAGTAGTTTGTATAGTTCTCTCTAGCAGTAGTTTTATAGTTCTCACTAGCAGTAGTTGTATAGTTCTCACTAGCAGTAGTTGTATAGTTCTCACTAGCAGTAGTTGTATAGTTCTCACTAGCAGTAGTTGTATAGTTCTCACTAGCAGTAGTTTTATAGTTCTCACTAGCAGTAGTTTTATAGTTCTCTCTAGCAGTAGTTGTATAGTTCTCACTAGCAGTAGTTGTATAGTTCTCACTAGCAGTAGTTGTATAGTTCTCACTAGCAGTAGTTGTATAGTTCTCACTAGCAGTAGTTGTATAGTTCTCACTAGCAGTAGTTTTATAGTTCTCACTAGCAGTAGTTTTATAGTTCTCACTGGCAGTAGTTGTATAGTTCTCACTAGCAGTAGTTGTATAGTTCTCACTAGCAGTAGTTGTATAGTTCTCACTAGCAGTAGTTGTATAGTTCTCACTAGCAGTAGTTGTATAGTTCTCACTAGCAGTAGTTGTATAGTTCTCACTAGCAGTAGTTTTATAGTTCTCACTAGCAGTAGTTTTATAGTTCTCACTAGCAGTAGTTTTATAGTTCTCACTAGCAGTAGTTGTATAGTTCTCACTGGCAGTAGTTGTATAGTTCTCACTAGCAGTAGTTGTATAGTTCTCACTAGCAGTAGTTGTATAGTTCTCACTAGCAGTAGTTGTATAGTTCTCACTAGCAGTAGTTGTATAGTTCTCACTAGCAGTAGTTGTATAGTTCTCACTAGCAGTAGTTGTATAGTTCTCACTAGCAGTAGTTGTATAGTTCTCTCTAGCAGTAGTTGTATAGTTCTCACTAGCAGTAGTTATATAGTTCTCACTAGCAGTAGTTGTATAGTTCTCACTAGCAGTAGTTGTATAGTTCTCTATCAGTAGTTTAACTGTTGTCACTAGCAGTAGTTGTATAGTTCTCACTAGCAGTAGTTGTATAGTTCTCACTAGCAGTAGTTGTATAGTTCTCACTATCAGTAGTTTTACTGTTCTCACTAGCAGTAGTTGTATAGTTCTCACTAGCAGTAGTTGTATAGTTCTCACTAGCAGTAGTTGTATAGTTCTCACTAGCAGTAGTTGTATAGTTCTCACTATCAGTAGTTTATACTGTTGTCACTAGCAGTAGTTGTATAGTTCTCACTAGCAGTAGTTGTATAGTTCTCACTAGCAGTAGTTGTATAGTTCTCCCTATCAGTAGTTTTACTGTTGTCACTAGCAGTAGTTGTATAGTTCTCACTAGCAGTAGTTGTATAGTTCTCACTAGCAGTAGTTGTATAGTTCTCACTAGCAGTAGTTGTATAGTTCTCCTATCAGTAGTTTTACTGTTGTCACTAGCAGTAGTTGTATAGTTCTCACTAGCAGTAGTTGTATAGTTCTCACTAGCAGTAGTTGTATAGTTCTCCTATCAGTAGTTTTACTGTTGTCACTAGCAGTAGTTGTATAGTTCTCACTATCAGTAGTTTTACTGTTGTCACTAGCAGTAGTTGTATAGTTCTCCTATCAGTAGTTTTACTGTTGTCACTATCAGTAGTTGTATAGTTCTCACTAGCAGTAGTTGTATAGTTCTCACTAGCAGTAGTTGTATAGTTCTCACTAGCAGTAGTTTTACTGTTGTCACTAGCAGTAGTTGTATAGTTCTCACTATCAGTAGTTTTACTGTTGTCACTAGCAGTAGTTGTATAGTTCTCACTAGCAGTAGTTGTATAGTTCTCACTAGCAGTAGTTGTATAGTTCTCACTAGCAGTAGTTTTACTGTTGTCACTAGCAGTAGTTGTATAGTTCTCACTAGCAGTAGTTGTATAGTTCTCACTAGCAGTAGTTGTATAGTTCTCACTAGCAGTAGTTTTATAGTTCTCCCTATCAGTAGTTTTACTGTTGTCACTAGCAGTAGTTGTATAGTTCTCCCTATCAGTAGTTTTACTGTTGTCACTAGCAGTAGTTGTATAGTTCTCCCTATCAGTAGTTTTACTGTTGTCACTATCAGTAGTTGTATAGTTCTCACTAGCAGTAGTTATATAGTTCTCACTAGCAGTAAGGAGGAGAGAGGACAAGGGAATGGAAGGAGATATATCATTAGTTCTCACTAGCAGTAGTTTTATAGTTCTCAATAGCAGTAGTTGTATAGTTCTCACTAGCAGTAGTTGTATAGTTCTCACTAGCAGTAGTTGTATAGTTCTCTCTAGCAGTAGTTTTATAGTTCTCACTAGCAGTAGTTGTATAGTTCTCACTAGCAGTAGTTTTATAGTTCTCACTAGCAGTAGTTTTATAGTTCTCACTAGCAGTAGTTTTATAGTTCTCACTAGCAGTAGTTTTATAGTTCTCACTAGCAGTAGTTGTATAGTTCTCACTATCAGTAGTTTTACTGTTGTCTCTAGCAGTAGTTGTATAGTTCTCACTATCAGTAGTTTTACTGTTGTCACTAGCAGTAGTTGTATAGTTCTCACTATCAGTAGTTTTATAGTTCTCACTAGCAGTAGTTGTATAGTTCTCACTAGCAGTAGTTGTATAGTTCTCACTAGCAGTAGTTGTATAGTTCTCACTAGCAGTAGTTTTACTCATGTCACTAGCAGTAGTTGTATAGTTCTCACTATCAGTAGTTTTACTGTTCTCACTAGCAGTAGTTGTATAGTTCTCACTAGCAGTAGTTGTATAGTTCTCACTAGCAGTAGTTGTATAGTTCTCACTAGCAGTAGTTGTATAGTTCTCACTAGCAGTAGTTGTATAGTTCTCACTAGCAGTAGTTGTATAGTTCTCACTAGCAGTAGTTGTATAGTTCTCACTAGCAGTAGTTTGTATAGTTCTCACTAGCAGTAGTTGTATAGTTCTCACTAGCAGTAGTTTTATAGTTCTCACTAGCAGTAGTTTTTAGTTCTCACTAGCAGTAGTTGTATAGTTCTCACTATCAGTAGTTGTACTGTTGTCACTAGCAGTAGTTGTATAGTTCTCACTATCAGTAGTTTTACTGTTGTCACTATCAGTAGTTGTATAGTTCTCACTAGCAGTAGTTGTATAGTTCTCACTAGCAGTAGAGGAGAGAGGACAAGGGGAATGGAAGGAGATATATCATTAGTTCTCACTAGCAGTAGTTTTATAGTTCTCAATAGCAGTAGTTGTATAGTTCTCACTAGCAGTAGTTGTATAGTTCTCACTAGCAGTAGTTGTATAGTTCTCACTAGCAGTAGTTTGTATAGTTCTCACTAGCAGTAGTTGTATAGTTCTCACTAGCAGTAGTTTTATAGTTCTCACTAGCAGTAGTTGTATAGTTCTCACTAGCAGTAGTTGTATAGTTCTCACTAGCAGTAGTTGTATAGTTCTCACTAGCAGTAGTTGTATAGTTCTCACTAGCAGTAGTTGTATAGTTCTCACTAGCAGTAGTTGTATAGTTCTCACTAGCAGTAGTTGTATAGTTCTCACTAGCAGTAGTTATATAGTTCTCTCTAGCAGTAGTTGTATAGTTCTCACTAGCAGTAGTTATATAGTTCTCACTAGCAGTAGTTGTATAGTTCTCTCTAGCAGTAGTTGTATAGTTCTCCCTATCAGTAGTTTAACTGTTGTCACTAGCAGTAGTTGTATAGTTCTCACTAGCAGTAGTTGTATAGTTCTCACTAGCAGTAGTTGTATAGTTCTCACTATCAGTAGTTTTACTGTTCTCACTAGCAGTAGTTTTATAGTTCTCACTAGCAGTAGTTGTATAGTTCTCACTAGCAGTAGTTGTATAGTTCTCACTAGCAGTGGTTGTATAGTTCTCCCTATCAGTAGTTTTACTGTTGTCACTAGCAGTAGTTGTATAGTTCTCACTAGCAGTAGTTGTATAGTTCTCACTAGCAGTAGTTGTATAGTTCTCCCTATCAGTAGTTTTACTGTTGTCACTAGCAGTAGTTGTATAGTTCTCCTATCAGTAGTTTTACTGTTGTCACTAGCAGTAGTTGTATAGTTCTCCCTATCAGTAGTTTTACTGTTGTCACTATCAGTAGTTGTATAGTTCTCACTAGCAGTAGTTGTATAGTTCTCACTAGCAGTAGTTGTATAGTTCTCACTAGCAGTAGTTGTATAGTTCTCCCTATCAGTAGTTTTACTGTTGTCACTAGCAGTAGTTGTATAGTTCTCCCTATCAGTAGTTTTACTGTTGTCACTAGCAGTAGTTGTATAGTTCTCCCTATCAGTAGTTTTACTGTTGTCACTATCAGTAGTTGTATAGTTCTCACTAGCAGTAGTTATATAGTTCTCACTAGCAGTAGTTGTATAGTTCTCACTAGCAGTAGTTGTATAGTTCTCACTAGCAGTAGTTGTATAGTTCTCACTAGCAGTAGTTTTACTGTTGTCACTAGCAGTAGTTGTATAGTTCTCACTAGCAGTAGTTGTATAGTTCTCACTATCAGTAGTTTTACTGTTGTCACTAGCAGTAGTTGTATAGTTCTCACTAGCAGTAGTTGTATAGTTCTCACTAGCAGTAGTTGTATAGTTCTCCCTATCAGTAGTTTTACTGTTGTCACTAGCAGTAGTTGTATAGTTCTCCCTATCAGTAGTTTTACTGTTGTCACTAGCAGTAGTTGTATAGTTCTCCCTATCAGTAGTTTTACTGTTGTCACTATCAGTAGTTGTATAGTTCTCACTATCAGTAGTTTTACTGTTGTCTCTAGCAGTAGTTGTATAGTTCTCACTATCAGTAGTTTTACTGTTGTCACTAGCAGTAGTTGTATAGTTCTCACTATCAGTAGTTTTACTGTTGTCACTAGCAGTAGTTGTATAGTTCTCACTAGCAGTAGTTGTATAGTTCTCACTAGCAGTAGTTGTATAGTTCTCTCTAGCAGTAGTTTTACTGTTGTCACTAGCAGTAGTTGTATAGTTCTCACTATCAGTAGTTTTACTGTTGTCACTAGCAGTAGTTGTATAGTTCTCACTAGCAGTAGTTGTATAGTTCTCACTAGCAGTAGTTGTATAGTTCTCACTAGCAGTAGTTGTATAGTTCTCACTAGCAGTAGTTGTATAGTTCTCACTAGCAGTAGTTGTATAGTTCTCACTAGCAGTAGTTGTATAGTTCTCCCTATCAGTAGTTTTACTGTTGTCACTAGCAGTAGTTGTATAGTTCTCACTAGCAGTAGTTTTATAGTTCTCCCTATCAGTAGTTTTACTGTTGTCACTAGCAGTAGTTGTATAGTTCTCCCTATCAGTAGTTTTACTGTTGTCACTAGCAGTAGTTGTATAGTTCTCCCTATCAGTAGTTTTACTGTTGTCACTATCAGTAGTTGTATAGTTCTCACTAGCAGTAGTTATATAGTTCTCACTAGCAGTAAGGAGGAGAGAGGACAAGGGGAATGGAAGGAGATATATCATTAGTTCTCACTAGCAGTAGTTTTATAGTTCTCAATAGCAGTAGTTGTATAGTTCTCACTAGCAGTAGTTGTATAGTTCTCACTAGCAGTAGTTGTATAGTTCTCTCTAGCAGTAGTTTTATAGTTCTCACTAGCAGTAGTTGTATAGTTCTCTCTAGCAGTAGTTTTATAGTTCTCACTAGCAGTAGTTTTATAGTTCTCACTAGCAGTAGTTTTATAGTTCTCACTAGCAGTAGTTTTATAGTTCTCACTAGCAGTAGTTGTATAGTTCTCACTAGCAGTAGTTGTATAGTTCTCACTAGCAGTAGTTGTATAGTTCTCACTAGCAGTAGTTTTATAGTTCTCTCTAGCAGTAGTTTTATAGTTCTCACTAGCAGTAGTTTTATAGTTCTCACTAGCAGTAGTTGTATAGTTCTCACTAGCAGTAGTTGTATAGTTCTCACTAGCAGTAGTTGTATAGTTCTCACTAGCAGTAGTTTTATAGTTCTCACTAGCAGTAGTTGTATAGTTCTCACTAGCAGTAGTTTTATAGTTCTCACTAGCAGTAGTTTTATAGTTCTCTCTAGCAGTAGTTGTATAGTTCTCACTAGCAGTAGTTGTATAGTTCTCACTAGCAGTAGTTGTATAGTTCTCACTAGCAGTAGTTGTATAGTTCTCACTAGCAGTAGTTGTATAGTTCTCTCTAGCAGTAGTTTTATAGTTCTCACTAGCAGTAGTTTTATAGTTCTCACTAGCAGTAGTTGTATAGTTCTCACTAGCAGTAGTTGTATAGTTCTCACTAGCAGTAGTTGTATAGTTCTCACTAGCAGTAGTTGTATAGTTCTCACTAGCAGTAGTTGTATAGTTCTCACTAGCAGTAGTTTTATAGTTCTCTCTAGCAGTAGTTGTATAGTTCTCACTAGCAGTAGTTGTATAGTTCTCACTAGCAGTAGTTGTATAGTTCTCACTAGCAGTAGTTGTATAGTTCTCACTAGCAGTAGTTTTATAGTTCTCACTAGCAGTAGTTTTATAGTTCTCACTAGCAGTAGTTGTATAGTTCTCACTAGCAGTAGTTGTATAGTTCTCACTAGCAGTAGTTGTATAGTTCTCACTAGCAGTAGTTGTATAGTTCTCACTAGCAGTAGTTGTATAGTTCTCACTAGCAGTAGTTGTATAGTTCTCACTAGCAGTAGTTTTATAGTTCTCACTAGCAGTAGTTTTATAGTTCTCACTAGCAGTAGTTGTATAGTTCTCACTAGCAGTAGTTGTATAGTTCTCACTAGCAGTAGTTTTATAGTTCTCACTAGCAGTAGTTGTATAGTTCTCACTGGCAGTAGTTGTATAGTTCTCACTAGCAGTAGTTGTATAGTTCTCACTAGCAGTAGTTGTATAGTTCTCACTAGCAGTAGTTGTATAGTTCTCACTAGCAGTAGTTATATAGTTCTCACTAGCAGTAGTTGTATAGTTCTCACTAGCAGTAGTTATATAGTTCTCACTAGCAGTAGTTGTATAGTTCTCTCTAGCAGTAGTTGTATAGTTCTCACTAGCAGTAGTTGTATAGTTCTCACTAGCAGTAGTTGTATAGTTCTCACTAGCAGTAGTTGTATAGTTCTCCCTATCAGTAGTTTAACTGTTGTCACTAGCAGTAGTTGTATAGTTCTCACTAGCAGTAGTTGTATAGTTCTCACTAGCAGTAGTTGTATAGTTCTCCCTATCAGTAGTTTTACTGTTCTCACTAGCAGTAGTTTTATAGTTCTCACTAGCAGTAGTTGTATAGTTCTCACTAGCAGTAGTTGTATAGTTCTCACTAGCAGTAGTTGTATAGTTCTCACTATCAGTAGTTTTACTGTTGTCACTAGCAGTAGTTGTATAGTTCTCACTAGCAGTAGTTGTATAGTTCTCACTAGCAGTAGTTGTATAGTTCTCCCTATCAGTAGTTTTACTGTTGTCACTAGCAGTAGTTGTATAGTTCTCCCTATCAGTAGTTTTACTGTTGTCACTAGCAGTAGTTGTATAGTTCTCCCTATCAGTAGTTTTACTGTTGTCACTATCAGTAGTTGTATAGTTCTCACTAGCAGTAGTTGTATAGTTCTCACTAGCAGTAGTTGTATAGTTCTCACTAGCAGTAGTTTTACTGTTGTCACTAGCAGTAGTTGTATAGTTCTCACTATCAGTAGTTTTACTGTTGTCACTAGCGGTAGTTGTATAGTTCTCACTAGCAGTAGTTGTATAGTTCTCACTAGCAGTAGTTGTATAGTTCTCACTAGCAGTAGTTTTACTGTTGTCACTAGCAGTAGTTGTATAGTTCTCACTAGCAGTAGTTGTATAGTTCTCACTAGCAGTAGTTGTATAGTTCTCACTAGCAGTAGTTTTATAGTTCTCCCTATCAGTAGTTTTACTGTTGTCACTAGCAGTAGTTGTATAGTTCTCCTATCAGTAGTTTTACTGTTGTCACTAGCAGTAGTTGTATAGTTCTCCCTATCAGTAGTTTTACTGTTGTCACTATCAGTAGTTGTATAGTTCTCACTAGCAGTAGTTATATAGTTCTCACTAGCAGTAAGGAGGAGAGAGGACAAGGGGAATGGAAGGAGATATATCATTAGTTCTCACTAGCAGTAGTTTTATAGTTCTCAATAGCAGTAGTTGTATAGTTCTCACTAGCAGTAGTTGTATAGTTCTCACTAGCAGTAGTTGTATAGTTCTCTAGCAGTAGTTTTATAGTTCTCACTAGCAGTAGTTGTATAGTTCTCACTAGCAGTAGTTTTATAGTTCTCACTAGCAGTAGTTTTATAGTTCTCACTAGCAGTAGTTTTATAGTTCTCACTAGCAGTAGTTGTATAGTTCTCACTAGCAGTAGTTGTATAGTTCTCACTAGCAGTAGTTGTATAGTTCTCACTAGCAGTAGTTTATAGTTCTCTCTAGCAGTAGTTTTATAGTTCTCACTAGCAGTAGTTTTATAGTTCTCACTAGCAGTAGTTTTATAGTTCTCACTAGCAGTAGTTTTATAGTTCTCTCTAGCAGTAGTTGTATAGTTCTCACTAGCAGTAGTTTTATAGTTCTCTCTAGCAGTAGTTGTATAGTTCTCACTAGCAGTAGTTTTATAGTTCTCACTAGCAGTAGTTTTATAGTTCTCTCTAGCAGTAGTTGTATAGTTCTCACTAGCAGTAGTTTTATAGTTCTCACTAGCAGTAGTTGTATAGTTCTCACTAGCAGTAGTTGTATAGTTCTCACTAGCAGTAGTTGTATAGTTCTCTAGCAGTAGTTTTATAGTTCTCTCTAGCAGTAGTTTTATAGTTCTCACTAGCAGTAGTTGTATAGTTCTCACTAGCAGTAGTTGTATAGTTCTCACTAGCAGTAGTTGTATAGTTCTCACTAGCAGTAGTTGTATAGTTCTCACTAGCAGTAGTTTTATAGTTCTCACTAGCAGTAGTTTTATAGTTCTCTCTAGCAGTAGTTGTATAGTTCTCACTAGCAGTAGTTGTATAGTTCTCACTAGCAGTAGTTGTATAGTTCTCACTAGCAGTAGTTGTATAGTTCTCACTAGCAGTAGTTGTATAGTTCTCACTAGCAGTAGTTTTATAGTTCTCACTAGCAGTAGTTTTATAGTTCTCACTGGCAGTAGTTGTATAGTTCTCACTAGCAGTAGTTGTATAGTTCTCACTAGCAGTAGTTGTATAGTTCTCACTAGCAGTAGTTGTATAGTTCTCACTAGCAGTAGTTGTATAGTTCTCACTAGCAGTAGTTGTATAGTTCTCACTAGCAGTAGTTTTATAGTTCTCACTAGCAGTAGTTTTATAGTTCTCACTGGCAGTAGTTGTATAGTTCTCACTAGCAGTAGTTGTATAGTTCTCACTAGCAGTAGTTTTATAGTTCTCACTAGCAGTAGTTGTATAGTTCTCACTGGCAGTAGTTGTATAGTTCTCACTAGCAGTAGTTGTATAGTTCTCACTAGCAGTAGTTGTATAGTTCTCACTAGCAGTAGTTGTATAGTTCTCACTATCAGTAGTTTTACTGTTGTCTCTAGCAGTAGTTGTATAGTTCTCACTATCAGTAGTTTTACTGTTGTCACTAGCAGTAGTTGTATAGTTCTCACTATCAGTAGTTTTACTGTTGTCACTAGCAGTAGTTGTATAGTTCTCACTAGCAGTAGTTGTATAGTTCTCACTAGCAGTAGTTGTATAGTTCTCTCTAGCAGTAGTTTTACTGTTGTCACTAGCAGTAGTTGTATAGTTCTCACTATCAGTAGTTTTACTGTTGTCACTAGCAGTAGTTGTATAGTTCTCACTAGCAGTAGTTGTATAGTTCTCACTAGCAGTAGTTGTATAGTTCTCACTAGCAGTAGTTTTACTGTTGTCACTAGCAGTAGTTGTATAGTTCTCACTAGCAGTAGTTGTATAGTTCTCACTAGCAGTAGTTGTATAGTTCTCACTAGCAGTAGTTGTATAGTTCTCACTAGCAGTAGTTTTACTGTTGTCACTAGCAGTAGTTGTATAGTTCTCACTAGCAGTAGTTGTATAGTTCTCACTAGCAGTAGTTGTATAGTTCTCACTAGCAGTAGTTTTATAGTTCTCCTATCAGTAGTTTTACTGTTGTCACTAGCAGTAGTTGTATAGTTCTCCTATCAGTAGTTTTACTGTTGTCACTAGCAGTAGTTGTATAGTTCTCCCTATCAGTAGTTTTACTGTTGTCACTATCAGTAGTTGTATAGTTCTCACTAGCAGTAGTTATATAGTTCTCACTAGCAGTAAGGAGGAGAGAGGACAAGGGGAATGGAAGGAGATATATCATTAGTTCTCACTAGCAGTAGTTTTATAGTTCTCAACTAGCAGTAGTTGTATAGTTCTCACTAGCAGTAGTTGTATAGTTCTCACTAGCAGTAGTTGTATAGTTCTCTCTAGCAGTAGTTTTATAGTTCTCACTAGCAGTAGTTGTATAGTTCTCTAGCAGTAGTTTTATAGTTCTCACTAGCAGTAGTTTTATAGTTCTCACTAGCAGTAGTTTTATAGTTCTCACTAGCAGTAGTTTTATAGTTCTCACTAGCAGTAGTTGTATAGTTCTCACTAGCAGTAGTTGTATAGTTCTCACTAGCAGTAGTTTGTATAGTTCTCTCTAGCAGTAGTTGTATAGTTCTCACTAGCAGTAGTTTGTATAGTTCTCACTAGCAGTAGTTTTATAGTTCTCTAGCAGTAGTTGTATAGTTCTCACTAGCAGTAGTTTTATAGTTCTCACTAGCAGTAGTTGTATAGTTCTCACTAGCAGTAGTTGTATAGTTCTCACTAGCAGTAGTTGTATAGTTCTCTATCAGTAGTTTTATAGTTCTCACTAGCAGTAGTTGTATAGTTCTCACTAGCAGTAGTTGTATAGTTCTCACTAGCAGTAGTTGTATAGTTCTCACTAGCAGTAGTTGTATAGTTCTCACTAGCAGTAGTTGTATAGTTCTCACTAGCAGTAGTTTTATAGTTCTCACTAGCAGTAGTTTTATAGTTCTCACTAGCAGTAGTTGTATAGTTCTCACTAGCAGTAGTTGTATAGTTCTCACTAGCAGTAGTTGTATAGTTCTCACTAGCAGTAGTTGTATAGTTCTCACTAGCAGTAGTTGTATAGTTCTCACTAGCAGTAGTTTTATAGTTCTCACTAGCAGTAGTTTTATAGTTCTCACTAGCAGTAGTTGTATAGTTCTCACTAGCAGTAGTTGTATAGTTCTCACTAGCAGTAGTTGTATAGTTCTCACTAGCAGTAGTTGTATAGTTCTCACTAGCAGTAGTTGTATAGTTCTCACTAGCAGTAGTTGTATAGTTCTCACTAGCAGTAGTTGTATAGTTCTCACTAGCAGTAGTTTTATAGTTCTCACTAGCAGTAGTTGTATAGTTCTCACTAGCAGTAGTTGTATAGTTCTCACTAGCAGTAGTTGTATAGTTCTCACTAGCAGTAGTTGTATAGTTCTCACTAGCAGTAGTTGTATAGTTCTCCCTATCAGTAGTTTTACTGTTGTCACTAGCAGTAGTTGTATAGTTCTCCCTATCAGTAGTTTTACTGTTGTCACTAGCAGTAGTTGTATAGTTCTCCCTATCAGTAGTTTTACTGTTGTCACTATCAGTAGTTGTATAGTTCTCACTAGCAGTAGTTATATAGTTCTCACTAGCAGTAAGGAGGAGAGAGGACAAGGGGAATGGAAGGAGATATATCATTAGTTCTCACTAGCAGTAGTTTTATAGTTCTCAATAGCAGTAGTTGTATAGTTCTCACTAGCAGTAGTTGTATAGTTCTCACTAGCAGTAGTTGTATAGTTCTCTCTAGCAGTAGTTTTATAGTTCTCACTAGCAGTAGTTGTATAGTTCTCACTAGCAGTAGTTTTATAGTTCTCACTAGCAGTAGTTTTATAGTTCTCACTAGCAGTAGTTTTATAGTTCTCACTAGCAGTAGTTTTATAGTTCTCACTAGCAGTAGTTGTATAGTTCTCACTAGCAGTAGTTGTATAGTTCTCACTAGCAGTAGTTGTATAGTTCTCACTAGCAGTAGTTTTATAGTTCTCTCTAGCAGTAGTTTTATAGTTCTCACTAGCAGTAGTTTTATAGTTCTCACTAGCAGTAGTTTTATAGTTCTCACTAGCAGTAGTTTTATAGTTCTCTCTAGCAGTAGTTGTATAGTTCTCACTAGCAGTAGTTTTATAGTTCTCTCTAGCAGTAGTTGTATAGTTCTCACTAGCAGTAGTTTTATAGTTCTCACTAGCAGTAGTTTTATAGTTCTCTCTAGCAGTAGTTGTATAGTTCTCACTAGCAGTAGTTTTATAGTTCTCACTAGCAGTAGTTGTATAGTTCTCACTAGCAGTAGTTGTATAGTTCTCACTAGCAGTAGTTGTATAGTTCTCTCTAGCAGTAGTTTTATAGTTCTCTCTAGCAGTAGTTTTATAGTTCTCACTAGCAGTAGTTGTATAGTTCTCACTAGCAGTAGTTGTATAGTTCTCACTAGCAGTAGTTGTATAGTTCTCACTAGCAGTAGTTGTATAGTTCTCACTAGCAGTAGTTGTATAGTTCTCACTAGCAGTAGTTTTATAGTTCTCTCTAGCAGTAGTTGTATAGTTCTCACTAGCAGTAGTTGTATAGTTCTCACTAGCAGTAGTTGTATAGTTCTCACTAGCAGTAGTTGTATAGTTCTCACTAGCAGTAGTTGTATAGTTCTCACTAGCAGTAGTTTTATAGTTCTCACTAGCAGTAGTTTTATAGTTCTCACTAGCAGTAGTTGTATAGTTCTCACTAGCAGTAGTTGTATAGTTCTCTAGCAGTAGTTGTATAGTTCTCACTAGCAGTAGTTGTATAGTTCTCACTAGCAGTAGTTGTATAGTTCTCACTAGCAGTAGTTGTATAGTTCTCACTAGCAGTAGTTTTATAGTTCTCACTAGCAGTAGTTTTATAGTTCTCACTAGCAGTAGTTGTATAGTTCTCACTAGCAGTAGTTGTATAGTTCTCACTAGCAGTAGTTTTATAGTTCTCACTAGCAGTAGTTGTATAGTTCTCACTAGCAGTAGTTGTATAGTTCTCACTAGCAGTAGTTGTATAGTTCTCACTAGCAGTAGTTGTATAGTTCTCACTAGCAGTAGTTTTATAGTTCTCACTAGCAGTAGTTATATAGTTCTCACTAGCAGTAGTTGTATAGTTCTCACTAGCAGTAGTTGTATAGTTCTCACTAGCAGTAGTTATATAGTTCTCTCTAGCAGTAGTTGTATAGTTCTCACTAGCAGTAGTTGTATAGTTCTCACTAGCAGTAGTTGTATAGTTCTCACTAGCAGTAGTTGTATAGTTCTCCCTATCAGTAGTTTTACTGTTGTCACTAGCAGTAGTTGTATAGTTCTCACTAGCAGTAGTTGTATAGTTCTCACTAGCAGTAGTTGTATAGTTCTCCTATCAGTAGTTTTACTGTTCTCACTAGCAGTAGTTTTATAGTTCTCACTAGCAGTAGTTGTATAGTTCTCACTAGCAGTAGTTGTATAGTTCTCACTAGCAGTAGTTGTATAGTTCTCCCTATCAGTAGTTTTACTGTTGTCACTAGCAGTAGTTGTATAGTTCTCACTAGCAGTAGTTGTATAGTTCTCACTAGCAGTAGTTGTATAGTTCTCCCTATCAGTAGTTTTACTGTTGTCACTAGCAGTAGTTGTATAGTTCTCACTATCAGTAGTTTTACTGTTGTCACTATCAGTAGTTGTATAGTTCTCACTAGCAGTAGTTGTATAGTTCTCACTAGCAGTAGTTGTATAGTTCTCACTAGCAGTAGTTGTATAGTTCTCCACTATCAGTAGTTTTACTGTTGTCACTAGCAGTAGTTGTATAGTTCTCCCTATCAGTAGTTTTACTGTTGTCACTAGCAGTAGTTGTATAGTTCTCCCTATCAGTAGTTTTACTGTTGTCACTATCAGTAGTTGTATAGTTCTCACTAGCAGTAGTTATATAGTTCTCACTAGCAGTAGTTGTATAGTTCTCACTAGCAGTAGTTGTATAGTTCTCACTAGCAGTAGTTGTATAGTTCTCACTAGCAGTAGTTTTACTGTTGTCACTAGCAGTAGTTGTATAGTTCTCACTAGCAGTAGTTGTATAGTTCTCCCTATCAGTAGTTTTACTGTTGTCACTAGCAGTAGTTGTATAGTTCTCACTAGCAGTAGTTGTATAGTTCTCACTAGCAGTAGTTGTATAGTTCTCCCTATCAGTAGTTTTACTGTTGTCACTAGCAGTAGTTGTATAGTTCTCCCTATCAGTAGTTTTACTGTTGTCACTAGCAGTAGTTGTATAGTTCTCCCTATCAGTAGTTTTACTGTTGTCACTATCAGTAGTTGTATAGTTCTCACTATCAGTAGTTTTACTGTTGTCTCTAGCAGTAGTTGTATAGTTCTCACTATCAGTAGTTTTACTGTTGTCACTAGCAGTAGTTGTATAGTTCTCACTATCAGTAGTTTTACTGTTGTCACTAGCAGTAGTTGTATAGTTCTCACTAGCAGTAGTTGTATAGTTCTCACTAGCAGTAGTTGTATAGTTCTCTCTAGCAGTAGTTTTACTGTTGTCACTAGCAGTAGTTGTATAGTTCTCACTATCAGTAGTTTTACTGTTGTCACTAGCAGTAGTTGTATAGTTCTCACTAGCAGTAGTTGTATAGTTCTCACTAGCAGTAGTTGTATAGTTCTCACTAGCAGTAGTTTTACTGTTGTCACTAGCAGTAGTTGTATAGTTCTCACTAGCAGTAGTTGTATAGTTCTCACTAGCAGTAGTTGTATAGTTCTCACTAGCAGTAGTTGTATAGTTCTCCCTATCAGTAGTTTTACTGTTGTCACTAGCAGTAGTTGTATAGTTCTCACTAGCAGTAGTTGTATAGTTCTCACTAGCAGTAGTTGTATAGTTCTCCCTATCAGTAGTTTTACTGTTGTCACTAGCAGTAGTTGTATAGTTCTCCCTATCAGTAGTTTTACTGTTCTCACTAGCAGTAGTTGTATAGTTCTCCCTATCAGTAGTTTTACTGTTGTCACTATCAGTAGTTGTATAGTTCTCACTAGCAGTAGTTGTATAGTTCTCACTAGCAGTAGTTGTATAGTTCTCACTACTAGTAGTTGTATAGTTCTCCCTATCAGTAGTTTTACTGTTGTCACTAGCAGTAGTTGTATAGTTCTCCCTATCAGTAGTTTTACTGTTGTCACTAGCAGTAGTTGTATAGTTCTCCCTATCAGTAGTTTTACTGTTGTCACTATCAGTAGTTGTATAGTTCTCACTAGCAGTAGTTATATAGTTCTCACTAGCAGTAAGGAGGAGAGAGGACAAGGGGAATGGAAGGAGATATATCATTAGTTCTCACTAGCAGTAGTTTTATAGTTCTCAATAGCAGTAGTTGTATAGTTCTCTCTAGCAGTAGTTTTATAGTTCTCACTAGCAGTAGTTTTATAGTTCTCACTAGCAGTAGTTTTATAGTTCTCACTAGCAGTAGTTGTATAGTTCTCACTAGCAGTAGTTGTATAGTTCTCACTAGCAGTAGTTGTATAGTTCTCACTAGCAGTAGTTGTATAGTTCTCTCTAGCAGTAGTTTTATAGTTCTCTCTAGCAGTAGTTTTATAGTTCTCACTAGCAGTAGTTTTATAGTTCTCACTAGCAGTAGTTTTATAGTTCTCACTAGCAGTAGTTTTATAGTTCTCTCTAGCAGTAGTTGTATAGTTCTCACTAGCAGTAGTTTTATAGTTCTCTCTAGCAGTAGTTGTATAGTTCTCACTAGCAGTAGTTTTATAGTTCTCACTAGCAGTAGTTTTATAGTTCTCTCTAGCAGTAGTTGTATAGTTCTCACTAGCAGTAGTTTTATAGTTCTCACTAGCAGTAGTTGTATAGTTCTCACTAGCAGTAGTTGTATAGTTCTCACTAGCAGTAGTTGTATAGTTCTCTCTAGCAGTAGTTTTATAGTTCTCTCTAGCAGTAGTTTTATAGTTCTCACTAGCAGTAGTTGTATAGTTCTCACTAGCAGTAGTTGTATAGTTCTCACTAGCAGTAGTTGTATAGTTCTCACTAGCAGTAGTTGTATAGTTCTCACTAGCAGTAGTTTTATAGTTCTCACTAGCAGTAGTTTTATAGTTCTCTCTAGCAGTAGTTGTATAGTTCTCACTAGCAGTAGTTGTATAGTTCTCACTAGCAGTAGTTGTATAGTTCTCACTAGCAGTAGTTGTATAGTTCTCACTAGCAGTAGTTGTATAGTTCTCACTAGCAGTAGTTGTATAGTTCTCACTAGCAGTAGTTGTATAGTTCTCACTAGCAGTAGTTGTATAGTTCTCACTAGCAGTAGTTTTATAGTTCTCACTAGCAGTAGTTGTATAGTTCTCACTAGCAGTAGTTTTATAGTTCTCACTAGCAGTAGTTGTATAGTTCTCACTGGCAGTAGTTGTATAGTTCTCACTAGCAGTAGTTGTATAGTTCTCACTAGCAGTAGTTGTATAGTTCTCACTAGCAGTAGTTGTATAGTTCTCACTAGCAGTAGTTATATAGTTCTCACTAGCAGTAGTTGTATAGTTCTCACTAGCAGTAGTTATATAGTTCTCACTAGCAGTAGTTATATAGTTCTCTCTAGCAGTAGTTGTATAGTTCTCACTAGCAGTAGTTATATAGTTCTCACTAGCAGTAGTTGTATAGTTCTCTCTAGCAGTAGTTGTATAGTTCTCCCTATCAGTAGTTTAACTGTTGTCACAAGCAGTAGTTGTATAGTTCTCACTAGCAGTAGTTGTATAGTTCTCACTAGCAGTAGTTGTATAGTTCTCCCTATCAGTAGTTTTACTGTTCTCACTAGCAGTAGTTTTATAGTTCTCACTAGCAGTAGTTGTATAGTTCTCACTAGCAGTAGTTGTATAGTTCTCACTAGCAGTAGTTGTATAGTTCTCCCTATCAGTAGTTTTACTGTTGTCACTAGCAGTAGTTGTATAGTTCTCACTAGCAGTAGTTGTATAGTTCTCACTAGCAGTAGTTGTATAGTTCTCCCTATCAGTAGTTTTACTGTTGTCACTAGCAGTAGTTGTATAGTTCTCCCTATCAGTAGTTTTACTGTTGTCACTAGCAGTAGTTGTATAGTTCTCCCTATCAGTAGTTTTACTGTTGTCACTATCAGTAGTTGTATAGTTCTCACTAGCAGTAGTTGTATAGTTCTCACTAGCAGTAGTTGTATAGTTCTCACTAGCAGTAGTTGTATAGTTCTCCTATCAGTAGTTTTACTGTTGTCACTAGCAGTAGTTGTATAGTTCTCCTATCAGTAGTTTTACTGTTGTCACTAGCAGTAGTTGTATAGTTCTCCTATCAGTAGTTTTACTGTTGTCACTATCAGTAGTTGTATAGTTCTCACTAGCAGTAGTTATATAGTTCTCACTAGCAGTAGTTGTATAGTTCTCACTAGCAGTAGTTGTATAGTTCTCACTAGCAGTAGTTGTATAGTTCTCACTAGCAGTAGTTTTACTGTTGTCACTAGCAGTAGTTGTATAGTTCTCACTAGCAGTAGTTGTATAGTTCTCCTATCAGTAGTTTTACTGTTGTCACTAGCAGTAGTTGTATAGTTCTCACTAGCAGTAGTTGTATAGTTCTCACTAGCAGTAGTTGTATAGTTCTCCTATCAGTAGTTTTACTGTTGTCACTAGCAGTAGTTGTATAGTTCTCCCTATCAGTAGTTTTACTGTTGTCACTAGCAGTAGTTGTATAGTTCTCCTATCAGTAGTTTTACTGTTGTCACTATCAGTAGTTGTATAGTTCTCACTATCAGTAGTTTTACTGTTGTCTCTAGCAGTAGTTGTATAGTTCTCACTATCAGTAGTTTTACTGTTGTCACTAGCAGTAGTTGTATAGTTCTCACTATCAGTAGTTTTACTGTTGTCACTAGCAGTAGTTGTATAGTTCTCACTAGCAGTAGTTGTATAGTTCTCACTAGCAGTAGTTGTATAGTTCTCTCTAGCAGTAGTTTTACTGTTGTCACTAGCAGTAGTTGTATAGTTCTCACTATCAGTAGTTTTACTGTTGTCACTAGCAGTAGTTGTATAGTTCTCACTAGCAGTAGTTGTATAGTTCTCACTAGCAGTAGTTGTATAGTTCTCACTAGCAGTAGTTTTACTGTTGTCACTAGCAGTAGTTGTATAGTTCTCACTAGCAGTAGTTGTATAGTTCTCACTAGCAGTAGTTGTATAGTTCTCACTAGCAGTAGTTGTATAGTTCTCCCTATCAGTAGTTTTACTGTTGTCACTAGCAGTAGTTGTATAGTTCTCCTATCAGTAGTTTTACTGTTGTCACTAGCAGTAGTTGTATAGTTCTCCCTATCAGTAGTTTTACTGTTGTCACTAGCAGTAGTTGTATAGTTCTCACTATCAGTAGTTTTACTGTTGTCTCTAGCAGTAGTTGTATAGTTCTCACTATCAGTAGTTTTACTGTTGTCACTAGCAGTAGTTGTATAGTTCTCACTATCAGTAGTTTTACTGTTGTCACTAGCAGTAGTTGTATAGTTCTCACTAGCAGTAGTTGTATAGTTCTCACTAGCAGTAGTTGTATAGTTCTCCCTATCAGTAGTTTTACTGTTGTCACTAGCAGTAGTTGTATAGTTCTCACTAGCAGTAGTTGTATAGTTCTCACTAGCAGTAGTTGTATAGTTCTCCTATCAGTAGTTTTACTGTTGTCACTAGCAGTAGTTGTATAGTTCTCACTAGCAGTAGTTGTATAGTTCTCCCTATCAGTAGTTTTACTGTTGTCACTAGCAGTAGTTGTATAGTTCTCACTAGCAGTAGTTGTATAGTTCTCACTATCAGTAGTTTTACTGTTGTCACTAGCAGTAGTTGTATAGTTCTCACTAGCAGTAGTTGTATAGTTCTCACTAGCAGTAGTTGTATAGTTCTCCCTATCAGTAGTTTTACTGTTGTCACTAGCAGTAGTTGTATAGTTCTCACTAGCAGTAGTTGTATAGTTCTCCCTAGCAGTAGTTGTATAGTTGTCACTAGCAGTAGTTGTACTGTTGTCACTAGCAGTAGTTGTATAGTTGTCACTAGCAGTAGTTGTATAGTTCTCACTAGCAGTAGTTGTATAGTTCTCACTAGCAGTAGTTATATAGTTCTCACTAGCAGTAGTTGTATAGTTCTCTCTAGCAGTAGTTGTATAGTTCTCACTAGCAGTAGTTTTATAGTTCTCACTAGCAGTAGTTTTATAGTTCTCTCTAGCAGTAGTTGTATAGTTCTCACTAGAAGTAGTTTTATTGTTCTCACTAGCAGTAGTTGTATAGTTCTCACTAGCAGTAGTTGTATAGTTCTCACTAGCAGTAGTTGTATAGTTCTCTCTAGCAGGAGTTTTATAGTTCTCACTAGCAGTAGTTGTATAGTTCTCACTAGCAGTAGTTGTATAGTTCTCACTAGCAGTAGTTGTATAGTTCTCACTAGCAGTAGTTGTATAGTTCTCACTAGCAGTAGTTGTATAGTTCTCACTAGCAGTAGTTTTATAGTTCTCACTAGCAGTAGTTTTATAGTTCTCACTAGCAGTAGTTGTATAGTTCTCACTAGCAGTAGTTTTATAGTTCTCACTAGCAGTAGTTTTATAGTTCTCTCTAGCAGTAGTTGTATAGTTCTCACTAGCAGTAGTTTTATAGTTCTCTCTAGCAGTAGTTTTATAGTTCTCACTATCAGTAGTTGTACTGTTGTCACTAGCAGTAGTTGTATAGTTCTCACTAGCAGTAGTTTTATAGTTCTCTCTAGCAGTAGTTTTATAGTTGTCACTAGCAGTAGTTGTACTGTTGTCACTAGCAGTAGTTGTATAGTTCTCACTAGCAGTAGTTGTATAGTTCTCTCTAGCAGTAGTTGTACTGTTGTCACTAGCAGTAGTTGTATAGTTCTCTCTAGCAGTAGTTGTACTGTTGTCACTAGCAGTAGTTGTATAGTTGTCACTAGCAGTAGTTGTATAGTTCTCACTAGCAGTAGTTGTACTGTTGTCACTAGCAGTAGTTGTACTGTTGTCACTAGCAGTAGTCTGCCAAGTGTTTACTGACTGTCGGCTGTTAAAATGTGAGAGGCGGATTGTAAACACCACACTGCAGAGAGGTTTGACACAGTGAGTTAAAACAGCTCCCTGTAGAGCCAAGTCCTTTTTAGGAGAGGAGAGAAGACATTTCAGGTGGAAGATAGAATAAGGTTTTTATGTACAGTGGGGAAAAAAAGTATTTAGTCAGCCACCAATTGTGCAAGTTCTCTCACTTAAAAAGATGAGAGAGGCCTGTAATTTTCATCATAGGTACACTTCAACTATGACAGACGAAATGAGGAAAAAAAATCCAGAAAATCACATTGTAGGATTTTTTATGAATTTATTTGCAAATTATGGTGGAAAATAAGTATTTGGTCAATAACAAAAGTTTATCTCAATACTTTGTTATATACCCTTTGTTGGCAATGACAGAGGTCAAACGTTTTCTGTAAGTCTTCACAAGGTTTTCACACACTGTTGCTGGTATTTTGGCCCATTCCTCCATGCAGATCTCCTCTAGAGTAGTGATGTTTTGGGGCTGTCGCTGGGCAACACGGACTTTCAACTCCCTCCAAAGATTTCCTATGGGGTTGAGATCTGGAGACTGGCTAGGCCACTCCAGGACCTTGAAATGCTTCTTCACGAAGCCACTCCTTCGTTCGGGCGGTGTGTTTGGGATCATTGTCATGCTGAAAGACCCAGCCACGTTTCATCTTCAATGCCCTTGCTGATGGAAGGAGGTTTTCACTCAAAATCTCACGATACATGGCCCCATTCATTCTTTCCTTTACACGGATCAGTCGTCCTGGTCCCTTTGCAGAAAAACAGCCCCAAAGCATGATGTTTCCACCCCCATGCTTCACAGTAGGTATGGTGTTCTTTGGATGCAACTCAGCATTCTTTGTCCTCCAAACTTGACGAAGTTGAGTTTTTACCAAAAAGTTCTATTTTGGTTTCATCTGACATTCTCCCAATCCTCATATGGATCATCCAAATGCTCTCTAGCAAACTTTAGACGGGCCTGAACATGTACTGGCTTAAGCAGGGGACACGTCTGGCACTGCAGGATTTGAGTCCCTGGCGGCGTAGTGTGTTACTGATGGTAGGCTTTGTTACTTTGGTCCCAGCTCTCTGCAGGTCATTCACTAGGTCCCCGTGTGGTTCTGGGATTTTTGCTCACCGTTCTTGTGATCATTTTGACCCCACAGGGTGAGATCTTGCGTGGAGCCCCAGATCGAGGAAGATTATCAGTGGTCTTGTATGTCTTCCATTTCCTAATAATTGCTCCCACAGTTGATTTCTTCAAACCAAGCTGCTTACCTATTGCAGATGCAGTCTTCCCAACCTGGTGCAGGTCTACAATTTTGTTTCTGGTGTCCTTTGACAGCTCTTTGGTCTTGGCCATAGTGGAGTTTGGAGTGTGACTGTTTGAGGTTGTGGACAGGTGTCTTTTATACTGATAACAAGTTCAAACAGGTGCCATTAATACAGGTAATGAGTGGAGGACAGAGGAGCCTCTTAAAGAAGAAGTTACAGGTCTGTGAGAGCCAGAAATCTTGCTTGTTTGTATGTGACCAAATACTTATTTTCCACCATAATTTGCAAATAAATTCATAAAAATCCTACAATGTGATTTTCTGGATTTTTTTTCCTCATTTTGTCTGTCATAGTTGAAGTGTACCTATGATGAAAATTACAGGCCTCTCTCATCTTTTTAAGTGAGAGAACTTGCACAATTGGTGGCTAACTAAATACTTTTTTTCCCCACTGTATGTATTTTTTATCCGAGACCACAGTCTCTTTAACAGATGAGCATGAACACATCAATTAACAACAATCACAATACACCAAAAGCAAAACATAATTATATTATATCTTTAAAAAGGCCCTCAAACATCCACCTGAATTGCTCTAGAGGCACCAACTCCACCAACTCCACCAACTTGAAGACCTTTTGCAGGTCATTACACAAAAAAACTAAAAGCAGATTTACCTAACTGGGTGGAGATTAAAGGGATCTCCAGGGTTAGCCATCCCTGAGTCTTGGTCTGGTAACTGGGTGGAGATTAAAGGGATCTCCAGGGTTAGCCATCCCTGAGTCTTGGTCTGGTAACTGGGTGGAGATTAAAGGGATCTCCAGGGTTAGACAGGGTAATTTATGTCTGAAGCTTAAAATTAGGTATAATATGGCAGACGTTTATGCAAGAGGGCTTTATTGACAAAAAGAGTGCAATGCGTCGCTCTACGAGCCTTCAAGGTGGATAAAGAATAAAATGTGAGGCAGCTGGTAAAACCCCACAGCAGAACAGTTTAGTAGAGCTAACAGAACAGTTTAGTAGAGCTAACAGAACAGTTTAGTAGAGCTAACAGAACAGTTTAGTAGAACTAACAGAACAGTTTAGTAGAACTAATAGAACAGTTTAGTAGAGCTAACAGAACAGTTTAGTAGAGCTAACAGAACAGTTTAGTATAACTAATAGACCAGTTTAGTAGAGCTAACAGAACAGTTTAGTAGAGCTAACGGAACAGTTTAGTAGAGCTAATAGAACAGTTTAGTAGAGCTAACAGAACAGTTTAGTAGAGCTAATAGAAAAGTTTAGTAGAGCTAACAGAACAGTTTAGTAGAGCTAACAGAACAGTTTAGTAGAGCTAACAGAACAGTTTAGTAGAACTAACAGAACAGTTTAGTAGAACTAATAGAACAGTTTAGTAGAGCTAACAGAACAGTTTAGTAGAGCTAACAGAACAGTTTAGTATAACTAATAGACCAGTTTAGTAGAGCTAACAGAGCAGTTTAGTAGAACTAATAGAACAGTTTAGTAGAACTAATAGAACAGTTTAGTAGAGGTAACAGAACAGTTTAGTAGAGGTAACAGAACAGTTTAGTAGAGGTAACAGAACAGTTTAGTAGAGCTAACGGAACAGTTTAGTAGAGCTAACGGAACAGTTTAGTAGAGCTAACAGAACAGTTTAGTAGAGCTAACAGAACAGTTTAGTAGAACTAACAGAACAGTTTAGTAGAGCTAACGGAACAGTTTAGTAGAGCTAACAGAACAGTTTAGTAGAGCTAACGGAACAGTTTAGTAGAGCTAACAGAACAGTTTAGTAGAGCTAACGGAACAGTTTAGTAGAACTAACAGAACAGTTTAGTAGAGCTAACGGAACAGTTTAGTAGAGCTAACAGAACAGTTTAGTAGAGCTAACGGAACAGTTTAGTAGAACTAACAGAACAGTTTAGTAGAGCTAACGGAACAGTTTAGTAGAACTAACAGAACAGTTTAGTAGAGCTAACAGAACAGTTTAGTAGAGCTAACGGAACAGTTTAGTAGAACTAACAGAACAGTTTAGTAGAGCTAACGGAACAGTTTAGTAGAGCTAACAGAACAGTTTAGTAGAGCTAACGGAACAGTTTAGTAGAACTAACAGAACAGTTTAGTAGAGCTAACGGAACAGTTTAGTAGAACTAACAGAACAGTTTAGTAGAGCTAATAGAACAGTTTAGTAGAACTAACAGAACAGTTTAGTAGAGCTAGCCCAGCACCACACAGCAGGTAAAAGAGCTGCTCCGCTACAACCAGTCCTTGGTGGAGAGGAGGGTAGACATTTCAATAGGAAATACATCGTAGGGATAAGCATTCCTTTCTCGTTGGGATTATAACAGTTATCTGTTATCTTCCTGTGATTCCGTTACAGGGCTGGTTATTATGTATCCTTAATGACTTCTGGTGACATTTTATCCAGAGTCTAACTCACGTCAGCCAGCCAAATGGCAGCTTTGTACTGTAGAGAGATTATGGTGCCAGCGATCAAATCTTCAACAGAGACGCGTCTCTCTGTTTTCTCATAACTCAGTCTCTGTTTTCTCATAACCGGATCTTATTATAGATAGCATACAGTGCATTCGGTATGTATTCAGACCCTATGCTATGAAACTCAAATTTGATCTTGATTGACCTGTGATAAATTCAATTGATTGGACATGATTTGGAAAGGCACACACCTGTCTATATAAGGTCCCACAGTTGACAGTGCATGTCAGAGGAAAAACCAAGCCATGAGGTTGAAGGAGCTCCGAGACAGGATTGTGTCGAGGCACAGATCTGGGGAAGGGTACCAAAAACATGTCTGCAGCATTGAAGGTCCCCAAGAACACAGTGGCCTCCATCATTCTCAAATGGAAGAAGTTTGGAACCACCAAGACTCGTCCTAGAGCTGGCCTAGAGATTCTCTGGTCTGATAAAACCAAGATTGAACTCTTTGGTCTGAATGCCAAGCATCACATCGGGAGGAAACCTGACACCATCTCTACGGTGAAGCATGGTGGTGGCAGCATCATGCAGTGGGGATGTTTTTCAGCGTCAGGGACTGGGAGACTAGTCAGGATCAAGGGAAAGATGAACGGAGCCAAGTACAGAGAGATCCTTGATGAAAACCTGCTCCAGAGCGCTCAGGACCTCAGACTGGGGCAAAGGTTCACCTTCCAACAGGACAACGACACTAAGCACACAACCAAGACAACGCAAGAGTAGCTTCGGGACAAGTCTCTGAAGGTCCTTGAGTGGCCCAGCCAGAGCCCGGACATGAACCCGATCAAACATCTCTGGAGAGACCTGAAAATAGCTGTGCAGCAACGCTCCCCATCCAACCTGACAAGAGCTTGAGAGGATCTGCAGAGAAGAATGGGAGGAACTCCCCAAATACAGGTGTGTCAAGCTTATAGCGTCATACCCAAGAAGACTCGAGGCTGTAATCGCTGCCAAAGGTGCTCCAACAAAGTACTGAGTAAAGGGTCTGAATACTTATGTAAATGTCATATTTCAATTCTTTTTATATATATATATATAAATTTGCAAAAATATATATAAAAAAACTGTTTTTGCTTTGTCATTATGAGGTATTGTGATGTCATTATGGGGTATTGTGATGTCATTATGGGGTATTGTGATGTCATTATGGGGTATTGTGATGGGGTATTGTGATGTCATTATGGGGTATTGTGATGTCATTATGGGGTATTGTGATGTCATTATGGGGTATTGTGATGTCATTTTGGGGTATTGTGATGTCATTATGGGGTTCTGTGATGTCATTATGGGGTATTGTGATGTCATTATGGGGTTCTGTGATGTCATTATGGGGTTCTGTGATGTCATTATGGGGTATTGTGATGTCATTATGGGGTATTGTGATGTCATTATGGGGTATTGTGTGTAGATTGATGGGGGGGGAAAACAAGCAATTTCATCCTTTTTAGAATAAGGCTGCAATGTAACAACGTGGAAAAAGTCAAAGGGTCTGAATACTTTCCCAATGCACTGTGGGGATAGAACAGAACACTGTCCACTAGGAGATAGAACAGAACGCTGTCCACTAGGAGAAAACACACATATCTCATACACCATCTCAGGGTAAACATATCTCATATACCATCTCAGGGTAAACATATCTCATACACCATCTCAGGGTAAACATATCTCATACACCATCTCAGGGTAAACATATCTCATATACCATCTCAGGGTAAACATATCTCATATACCATCTCAGGGTTAACATATCTCATATACCATCTCAGGGTAAACGTATCTCATACACCATCTCAGGGTAAACGTATCTCATACACCATCTCAGGGTAAACATATCTCATATACCATCTCAGGGTAAACATATCTCATACACCATCTCAGGGTAAACATATCTCATACACCATCTCAGGCATCTCATAAACGATCTCATACACCATCTCAGGGTAAACATATCTCATATACCATCTCAGGGTTAACATATCTCATATACCATCTCAGGTAGTATCTCATACACCATCTCAGGGTAAACATATCTCATACACCATCTCAGGGTAAACGTATCTCATATACCATCTCAGGGCAAACATATCTCATACACCACCTCAGGGTAAACATATCTCATATACCATCTCAGGGTAAACATATCTCATATACCTTCTCAGGGTAAACGTATCTCATATACCATCTCAGGGTAAACGTGTCCTCCAGCAGTGTGAGGAGGGAGTCTTTAGGGGTTTAGGGGGGGGTGGAAGGAAGGGAAGATGTGGAGGATGAGAAAGTAGGAGGAAGGAGATATATAACGGTGTCTGACTGCAGATTCTCTCCAGTTACCAGATATGGTTACCGTGAGACATGTATTCCCATATAACACGCACCGACACACTAACAGGCACACCCTCCTTGCTGTGCCAGTAAAATAGAGGGGGGATTAGTGTCTATGAAGCCTGTGGCTGTTACAGAGAGGTACTGCTCTCCTCCTCTCTCCTCTCCTCTCCTCTCTCTCTCTCTCTCTCTCCCTTCTCTCCTCCTCCTCTCTCTCTCTCTCTCTTCTCTCTCTCTCCCTTCTCTCCTCTCTCCTCCTTCTCTCCTCTCCTCTCTCCTCTCCCTCCTCTCTTCTCCTCTCCTCCCTTCTCTCTTCTCCTTTCTTCTCCTCTCCTCCCTTCTCTCCTCTCCTCTCACTCTCCTCTCTCTCCTCTCTTCTCTCTCCTCTCCCTCTCCTCCCTCTTCTCTCTCCTCCCTTCTCTCCTCTCCTCTCTTCTCCTCTCCTCTCCTCTCTCTCTCCCTCTCCTCCCTTCTCTCTTCTCCTTTCTTCTCTCCTCCTCCTCCTCTCTCTCCTCTTCTCTCTTTTCCTTTCTCCTCCTCTCCTCCTTTCTCTCTTCTCCTCCCTTCTCCTCCTTCCTTCACTCTTCTCCTCCTCCCTTCCTCCTCTCCTCCTCTCTCCTGTCCTCCCACGGCCCAACCTGTAGTCCCTTATGAAATGGAACGCCATTAAACCCAGACAGTGATCATTCAAATGGCAGGAGATCCAGTCAGATATCATCATGATATTGCTTCATTGCTCTTGACAGCTCAGCCGTCTATTTTAATGCCTGGTGTCTCTCGAGGTTATTAATTCCTAAATGTGACAGTCGTATGGCTAGAGAAGGTCAGGGCCTGCTCAGAGTCTTCACGGTGATTACACACACTTAATTACACATGCAAATATTAGAAAGGAAGTGATTAGAACGCCAAATCAAATCACATTTTAGTGGTCACATACACGTGTCTAGCAGGATGTAGCGTAAATGTCAGGCTCCTGGCTGAATAAGTGTGTATTTGTATGTAGAATATTTGTAGACCTTTACCGTGAAACACAGCAGGGCTCTGTAAAGTAAGGTTTAACGGTAATGCTGTCCTTAGTTAGGTCGCCCAGGTCTGTATTTTGCTGTCAGGGCCCAGTTGTCTGTATCTCAACTCTCTCCGAGGGCCACCACTCCAGAAGCAAACGGGATTTTGGAAGAAGGATAAGGCCTGGCCTGGAGACTCTCTCTAGTTATCTCTCGCCATATCTCTGTTGGCATGTTGTTGAAGACGGTGGGTCACTTCAAATGTTATGTATCGGTCCCCACCTTAAATGTTATTTTTATTTCACTTCAAATAAGGAACGTAAGGCAATAAACAAATGTTATGTATCGGTCCCCACTTCAAATGTTATGTATCGGTCCCCACTTCAAATGTTATGTATCGGTCCCCACTTCAAATGTTATGCATCGGTCCCCACTTCAAATGTTATGCATCGGTCCCCACTTCAAATGTTATGTATCGGTCCCCACTTCAAATGTTATGTATCGGTCCCCACTTAAATAAATGTTATGTATCGTCCACTTCAAATGTTATGTATCGGTCCCCACTTCAAATGTTATGTCGGTCCCCACTTCAAATTCAAATGTTATGTATCGGTCCCCACTTCAAATGTTATGTATCGGTCCCCACTTCAAATGTTATGTATCGGTCCCCACTTCAAATGTTATACGATCCCCACTTCCAAATGTGTACATCGGTCCCCACTTCAAATGTTATGTATCGGTCCCACTTCAAAGTTACGCATGGTCCCCACTTCAAATGTTATGTATCGGTCCCCACTTCAAATGTTATGTATCGGTCCCCACTTCAAATGTTACGTATCGGTCCCCCACTTCAAATGTTATGTATCGGGTCCCCACTTCAAATGTTATGTATCGGTCCCCACTTCAAATGTTATGTATCGGTCCCCACTTCAAATGTTATGCATCGGTCCCCACTTCAAATGTTATGTATCGGTCCCCCACTTCAAATGTTATGTATCGGTCCCCACTTCAAATGTTATGTATCGGTCCCCACTTCAAATGTTATGTATCGGTCCCCACTTCAAATGTTATGTATCGGTCCCCACTTCAAATGTTATGCATCGGTCCCCACTTCAAATGTTATGTATCGGTCCCCACTTCAAATGTTATGTATCGGTCCCCACTTCAAATATTGGTCCCCACTTCAAATGTTATCCCCACTTCCAATCGTTATGTATGGTCCCCACTTCAAATGTTATGTTATGAGGTCGGTCCCCACTTCAAATGTTATGTATCGGTCCCCACTTCAAATGTTACGCATCGGTCCCCACTTCAAATGTTATGCATCGGTCCCCACTTCAAATGTTATCGATCGGTCCCCACTTCAGTTATGCCAATCGGTCCCCACTTCCAAATGTTATGCATCGGTCCCCACTTCAAATGTTATGTATCGGTCCCCACTTCAAATGTTATGTATCGGTCCCCACTTCAAATGCGTCCCACTTATGTATCGGTCCCCACTTCAAATGTTATGTATCGGTCCCCACTTCAAATGTTATGTATCGGTCCCCACTTCAAATGTTATGTATCGGTCCCCACACACTTCAAATGTATATGTATGGGTCGTCCCACTTCAAATGTTAGTCGGGTCCCCACTTCAAATATTTATCGGTCCCCACTTCAAATGTTATGTATCGGTCCCCACTTCAAATGTTATGTATCGGTCCCCACTTCAATGTTATGCACGTCCCCACTGATCGGTATCGGTCATCGGTCCCCCACTTCAAATGTCCGGTTATCAAATCCCACTTCAAATGTTATGTACTTCGGTCCCCACTTCAAATGTTATGTATCGGTCCCCACTTCAAAATGTTATGCATCGGTCCCCACTTCAAATGTTATTATCGCCGGTCCCCCACTTATGATGTCCCTCCGGTCCTTAAATGTTATGCATCGGTCCCCACTTCAAATGTTATGTATCGGTCCCCACTTCAAATGTTATGTATCGGTCCCCACTTGGAAATGTTACGATCGGTCCCCACTTCAAATGTTATGTATCATCACTTCAAATGTTAACTTCAAATGTTAATGTCCCCTTCAATGTTATGTATCGGTCCCCACTTCAAATGTTATGTGCATCGGTCCCCACTTCAAATGTTATCGCCCGGTCCCCACTTCTCAATGTATGCATCGTCCCCACTTCAAATGTTATCAAGTCTTTCAAATGTTATGTCCCACTACTTCCAAATGTTATGTACCGATTGTCCCCAAATGTTATGTATCGGTCCACACTTCAAATGTCGCATCTTCAAATGTTAGCCGCCACTTCAAATGTTATGCATCGGTCCCCACTTCAAATGTTATGTATCGGTCCCCACTTCAAATGTTATGACATTTACTGAAATGGGTGCATCGTCCGGTCCCCACTTCAAATGTTATGTATCGGTCCCCACTTCAAATGTATCGTCAGTCCGTTATGTTATCAGTCCCCACTTCAAATGTTATGTATCGGTCCCCACTTCAAATGTTATGCATCGGTCCCCACTTCAAATGTTATGCATCGGTCCCCACTTCAAATGTTATGTATCCCGGTATTTACAATGTCGTGATCCCCACTTCAAATGTTATGCATCGGTCCCCACTTCAAATGTTATGTATCGGTCCCCACTTCAAATGTTATGCATCGGTCCCCACTTCAAATGTTATGTATCGGTCCCCACTTCAAATGTTATGCATCGGTCCCCACTTCAAATGTTATGCATCGGTCCCCCACTTCAAATGTTATGTATCGGTCCCCTTCACTTCCAAATGCTACGATGCACCGATCCCCACTTCAAATGTTATACGCCCGGTCCCCCACTTCAAATATTTACGCGCCGGTCCGCTAAATATTCACGCGCCGGTCCCCACTTCCAAATATTCGTCCCCTGGTCCCGGTTTAAATATTACACATCGGGTCCCCACTTCAAATATTACGCCTTCGGTCCCCACTTTATCAAATGTTACGCATCGGTCCTCTGGTTTAAAATGTTACGTGATCGTCCCTCTACTCAAATTGTATGATCGGTCCCCAATTCCGTGTTATGCATCGGGTCCCCGGTTTAAAATATTTTATGCATCCAGTCCACTTGCCCAAGCTTAAAAATGTTCGGTCCCGGTTTGAAAACCCATTACGCATGCAGGTCCCCACTTCAAATGTTATGCATCGGTCCCCGGTTTAAAATGTTACGCATCGGTCCCCCACTTCAAATGTTATGCATCGGTCCCCGGTTCAAGTGTTATGCACTGGTCAGAAAATCGATTTAGCGTTAAGGCGTCGATTGTACGCAGTAGCCGTTCTTATGATTTGTGCGAGTTTTGCATCGAGCTTACTTTTTTGTCTAAGCCTGTCTACTCTCATCTTTTGTGACCACTGTGTCGTCTTCTCGTTCGGTGTCTAACTGAGCATGTCATTGTGTTGGCGGTCATTGATCTAAAAGTAATAGGTCATTGTATGCACGAACCCTAAGATAGATGGCGACGATCATCAATGGCCTAGTCAGACTTGAGACCAATGAGAGGTAGGCCTATTCGCGATCTGGCACATCTGCACGTACCCTTCAGCATTCAAATATCTGTAAAATAGCTTGGCGCAATATTAGGTTTTATTAGATGAGTGACAACCAATGTAATTGGTCTTTTTTTATATAAAATGCGCTGTTTGAAATTATGTTTTACCAAAATAAAAGTAGCCTAAACTACCGCCTGAGACACAACTCTCATCTGGCTATAGATAGACTATATGGAGCCCAATAATGGACCAGAGAGGTGGATTTTTACCTAAAAGTTCAAATTACTAGAGGAACTGTTGTAGTTAGGTCATGGACCCCAGACCTAGCCCAATAATGGACTAGAGGAACCTAACATTACCCCTTATAGGTCATGGACCCCAGACCTAGCCCAATAATGGACTAGAGGAACCTAATGTTACCCCTTATAGGTCATGGACCCCAGACCTAGCACAGTAATCAAATGTTAGTGGTCACATACACATATTTGAGGAGGCTTCAGATGTTATTGCATGAAACCAAGGGTGTACGGTTACAGAAATCGCTTGTGTTCCTAGTTCCAACAGTGCAGTAGTGTCTCACAATTCACAACAATACACACACATCTAAAAGTAAATTAATGGGATTTTATAAATATGTAAATATTAAGACGAACAATGTCGGAGTGGCATTTACTAAAATACAGTAGAATAGAATTCAGTATATACATATGAGATGAGTAAAGCAGTATGTAAACATTATTAAAGTGACTAGTGTTCCATTATTAAAGTGACCAGTGATTCCATGTCTGTGTATATAGGGCAGCAGCCTCTAAGGGTGCTGGGTTGAGTAACAGGGTGGAAGCCGGCTAGTGATGGCTATTTAACAGTCTGATGGCCTTGAGATAGAAGCTATTTTTCAGTCTCTCTGTCCCAGCTTTGATGCACCTGTACTGACCTTGCCTTCTGGGTGATAGCGGGGTGAACAGGCCGTGGCTCGGGTGATTGATGGCCTTCCTGTGACATTGGGTGCTGTAGGTGTCCTGGGCAGGTAGTTTGCCCCAGGTTACGGCTAAAGGCTATAATGACTGGTCGCCCAGCACCCTCTGAACAGGGAGTAAAAAGAACAGGCCTGCGGTCAATAAAATGAGGCGATGCAATTGCCATACAGTGGAGCGGTGACACAGCCCGACATGATGCTCTCAATTGTGCACCTGTAAAAGTTAGTGAGGGTTTTCGGTGACAAGCCACATTTCTTCAGCCTCCTGAGGTTGAAGAGGCGCTGTTGCGCCTTCTTCACCACACTGTCTGTGTGGATGGACCATTTCAGATCGTCCGTGATGTATGCTTAGCCGAGTGAACAGAAGGGTCCACTTTCCACCTTCTTCACTGCGGTCCGTCGATGTGGATAGGGTGCTCTCTCTGCTGTTTCCTGAAGTCCACGATCAGCTCAGCCGTTTTGTTCACGGCGTTGGTGAGAGTTATTTTCCTGGCACACATCTCGCCAGGCCCCTCCTCCTCCGTTTCCGTTGGTAGGCCAGTCGTGTCTCATCATTGTTGGTAATCAGGACTACTACTGTTGTGTAGATCTGCAAACTTGATGATTGAGTTGGAGCATGCGTGTTCCGTGGAGTGAACAGGGACCAAGCCAATTGGCAAAAATAGGTAATAGTGGCCCAAGAAATTGTCCGATGGACCTGATTAGCTAGCAGCCGATATACTCTAGACAGCTAACATTAGCAGGCCGCAGTTAGCTGATGGGCGTTCAGGTGACGTCGTGACGGAGGGCCGGTTGAATAAAAACGGGTCCAGATAGGTGTTGTAGCCCAGGAGTGGCTGATGGGATTCTTCAGCCAGCCGGGAGATGGGTCAAGCACAGGCTAGCTTCAGGCTAATTGGTGCATTGCTCCGGGACCGACATTAGGCACTCGGGTAGCAGCTAGCTAGCTGCAGGATCCAGATGAAAATGCGGTTAGGAAACCCGGGAGAGATCTTTTTTTAAATAGGTCCGGTCCGTTAAGCTCTGGTTTGAGTCGCGTTATACGAACGGCAAGAGCTTTCCCGAGCTAAAGGTTAGCTGATGCCCGCTAGCAATGGTAAGCTAAATACTAACGTTAGCTAGTGAAGTTAGCTAGCATTTGTTGGGCGACTCAGGATTCGAAAAAAAAACTACGACAAAAAAACCGCACCTTGTGGGAGGCCCCAGTGTTGCAGGAGAGAGTTTTGAAGTTGAATTTTAGAAAGCATATATAAAAAGATAATAAAAACGATATTTACACGGGACGGGACGGGACAAAATACACGTCCGACTGCTACGCCATCTGGGAGAAATCTGCATCCCCGTCTCACCCCACGGCCCTGTGTAAAGAAATGTGTGTTTTTTTTGCCAATTTTAACTGCATGGATTTTATAATGTTATTTCCCCCAACACCACTTTCCAGAGGGCTATAACAGCCCTCATGCCAAATGGGGTCAAAAGCTTTTTGAAATCAACAAAGCTTGAGAAGACTTTGCCTTTGTTTTGGTTTGTTTGTTTGTCATTTAGGGTGTGCAGGGTGAATCGTGGTCTGTCGTACTGTAATTTGGTAAAAAGCCAATATGACATTTGCTCAGTACATTGTTTTCACTGAGGAAATGAACTAGTCTGCAGGATCAGCAAAGTGGAGGTGTTATTTCTTACATTATTATAACCAGTGTGTTGTGTTTGGTTGGTGATTCATGACATTATAACCAGTGTGGTTGGTGATTCATGACATTATAACCCAGTGTGGTTGGTGATTCATGACATTATAACCAGAATATTGGTTGGTGATTCGCTGACGTATAACCAGTGTGGTTGGTGATTCATGACATTATAACCAGTGTGGTTGGTGATTCATGACATTATAACCAGTGTGGTTGGTGATTCATGACATTCTAACCAGTGTGGTTGGTGATTCATGACATTATAACCAGTGTGGTTGGTGATTCATGACATTATAACCAGTGTGGTTGGTGATTCATGACATTATAACCAGTGTGGTTGGTGATTCATGACATTATAACCAGTGTGTTTGGTTGGTAATTCATGACATTATAACCAGTGTGTTTGGTTGGTGATTCATGACATTATAACCAGTGTGAGTGGTTGGTGATTCATGACATTATAACCAGTGTGGTTGGTTGGTGATTCATGACATTATAACCAGTGTGTTTGGTTGGTGATTCATGACAGTATAACCAGTGTGTTTGGTTGGTGATTCATGACATTATAACCAGTGTGTTTGGTTGGTGATTCATGACATTATAACCAGTGTGGTTGGTGATTCATGACATTATAACCAGTGTGGTTGGTGATTCATGACATTATAACCAGTGTGGTTGGTGATTCATGACATTATAACCAATATTGGCTGGTGATTCATGACATTCTAACCAGTGTGGTTGGTGATTCATGACATTCTAACCAGTGTGGTTGGTGATTCATGACATTATAACCAGTGTGGTTGGTGATTCATGACATTCTAACCAGTGTGGTTGGTGATTCATGACATTATAACCAGTGTGGTTGGTGATTCATGCTGCACAGGATTTCTCAAGCCAGTGGTTGGTGATGTATCGCAGCAGTAGTTATTAGTCAAATTTGTTCTTTGTACTAGCATCAGTCCTTAGTTCCAAATACTGGGAAGATGCCAAAGCTGAGGATTTCATGACATTATAACCAGTGTGGTTGGTGATTCATGACATTCTAACCAGTGTGTTGTGGCTGGTTGGTGATTAATGCAGGTGCTATCTAATACTCCTTCCTCCTAACGAATAGGAGTTTGAAATAATTTAACTATTTGAATAGTGAATTTCATTGAGGATACCATCAACGCCACAGGGCATTTTTCTCGGAGGGTCAGTATATTGATACAACTGCTGCTTGAGGTAAAAGAGGCTGACGCTCCATTGCTGCATCTGTGGAGGGGGGCGGTGTGTCTAGCGAACAGATTGAGGGAGAGACGCCAAGGCTAGCTAACTAGTAGCAGCCACAATGTCATTTATCATCCCATGTAACAGTGTCTGTGTGGACTGGAGTGGCCTAGAGAAGCTAGCCGGCTATAGCTAGCTAGGCTAATTGAGGCCACATGATGCACTTTCTCCCCAAACCCCATTCAGTTAAAAACAGCGATGTACATTACGGTCAAAGCCAGAACACCTACTCATACAAGGATTTTTCTCGTTTAGCTAACTTTTACATTCGTAGAATGATAGTGTATTCCTTCTATGAAATAACGTTTATTGAACTCACTCTACTTGCTACACGTTGATTTGATTTGATTTGATATGTAGTAACCAAAAAGTGTCAGTTTAGCAGGGTCCTTGCAAAATTTGGGATTGCTGCCGTGTAGAGGTGGACCTCAACATAAAAAAACAAAATGATACACATGAAGGCTAGCGGTTGGCTACCAGTCTTTTTATGGGGCGTACCATTCACCTACTATATTGACCTACTATATTGAAAAGTTTGTTGTTTTATTAAATTAATAATGTCATGGTATATCCTTGTATGTTACAATGTCACATGGATATTTTAATTGAATTTAGAAAAAGGTATTTTCCGTGTTAAAATAGCCTTTTATTTGTATTTATTTTTTTGCAAAAGTATTTGAATACTAATGTCCGTTGGAATATTTGAATAACCGTGCTCTGTAGACAGTCATGTTACTAATGAATATTACTAATGTTACTAATGAATATTACTAATGTTACTAATGAATATTACTAATGTTACTAATGAATATTACTACTCTCTCTCTCTCTCTACTCTCTCTCTTTCTCTCTCTCTCTCTCTCTAATGAATATTACTAATGTTACTAATGCATATTACTAACTCTCTCTCTCTCTCTCTCTCTCTCTCTCTCTCTCTCTCTCTCTCTACTCTCTCTTCAATTCAATTAAGGGCTTTAGTGGCATGGGAAACATATGTGAATAATAAACAAAATAGATAATAAACAAAAGTGAAATAAACAATAAAATGTTTACAGTAAACATAACACAAAAGTTCCAAAAGAATAAAAACATTTCAAATGTCAACTAATGCATATTACTAATGTTACTAATGAATATTACTAATGTTACTAATGCATATTACTAATTCTCTTGAGAGCCAGGTCTTCCTTCGGCGGCCTCTCTCTCTCTCTAATGAATATTACTAATGTTACTAATGAATATTACTAATCTCTCTCTCTCTCTCTGCCTTCCTTTTCTCCGTGCCCCACGTCGCGACTCTCCGTGTGAGCCTGTGAGAGGAGACTTTGAAATGAGACATGCCTGGGACATCACAGAGGAGACTGGGCACTCAGAGACGAGCTGGCTTGAATGAATATTACTAATGTTACTAATGCATATTACTAATGTTACTAATGCATATTACTAATGTTACTAATGCATATTACTAATGTTACTAATGAATATTACTTAAGAGGACAGGGAGAGGGGGAATGTTTTGAGAGGTGCACAAGGCCACAAGGTCCTCCATTAGTACCCTGACCCCTGATAGAGGGCGCATCGGAGGAGAATGAGGGAGGGATGGAGGGATGGAAGACATGGCAAAATGGAGGGATGGAAGGAGCATATTACTTGGACATGGGGTGATGGAAGGAGAGGACAAGGGGAATGGAAGGAGAGAGGACATGAGGATGGAAGGAGAGAGGACAAGGGGGATGGAAGGAGAGAGGACAAGGGGATGGAAGGAGAGAGGACAAGGGGAATGGAAGGAGAGAGGACAAGGGGGATGGAAGGAGAGAGGACATGGGGATGGAAGGAGAGAGGACAAGGGGAATGGAAGGAGATATATCATTAGTTCTCACTAGCAGTAGTTTTATAGTTCTCAATAGCAGTAGTTATAGTTCTCACTAGCAGTAGTTTTATAGTTCTCACTAGCAGTAGTTTTATAGTTCTGTGTATTACTAATGTTACTAATGCATATTACTAATGTTACTAATGAATATTACTAATGTTACTAATGAATATTACTAATGTTACTAATGAATATTACTAATGTTACTAATGTATATTACTAATGTTACTAATGCATATTACTAATGTTACTAATGCATATTACTAATGTTACTAATGAATATTTCATAAACCGACCCACTTCGCATCTCTCATTCATTATTCAGTGGCTGATTCACCTGAAGCCTTGGAACAAATTAATTCATAGACCTGACCAAACCAGGGTCGCTTCCATATTAAATATGTTGTCCTTCTTGGAAATAGTTCTCTCTAGCAGTAGTTGTATAGTTCTCACTACAGTCAACCAACCTAATGCAGAATTTGTTTTGAAGTACTGTATGTGTGGACGGGCACTTGTGTGTTGCCCCAATGTGGTGATCAGAATTCCAGAGCTGAGACCATGCCATATATCAGATGTGTGTGTGTGATAGTTCTCCTATCAGTAGTTTTACTGTTGTCACTAGCTGACAGGTCAGTAATGTTGTGTAGGTGTTCTCACTAGCAGTAGTTTTATAGTTCGTGTCATGCTTCATTACAGCATAGTTCTCCCTATCAGTAGTTTTACTGTTGTCACTAGCGGAGCTGCTTTATCTCCGGACCTTTACCTGGCAGTTCTCACTAGCAGTAGTTGTATAGTTCTCACTATCAGTAGTTTTACTAGTTGTCACCCCAGGGTCTAACACAAAACATATGGGTAGAGGAGGGACAGTAGTTTTACTGCTGTCACTAGCAGAGAGTTAAAGCAGATAGTTAAAGCAGAGAGTTAAAGCAGAGAGTTAAAGGAGAGAGTTAAAGAGTTAAAGGAGAGAGTTAAAGAGTTAAAGCAGAGAGTTAAAGCAGAGAGTTAAAGGAGTTCTCACTAGCAGTAAGGAGGAGAGAGGACAAGGGGAATGGAAGGAGATATATCATTAGTTCTCAATAGTATATAGTTCTCTCTAGCAGTAGTTTTATAGTTCTCACTAGCAGTAGTTTTATAGTTCTAGTAGGATAGTTCTCACTAGCAGTAGTTGTAGTTTTATAGTTCTCAAGATAGTTCTCTCTAGCAGTAGTTTTATAGTTCTCACTAGCAGTAGTTTTATAGTACTATAGAGCAGTAGTTGTATAGTTCTCACTAGCAGTAGTTGTAGGATCAGGTTGGGTTAGGGTTAACCACCACTATAGTAGGATCAGGTTGGGTTAGGGTTAACCACCACTATAGTAGGATCAGGTTGGGTTAGGGTTAACCACCACTATAGTAGGATCAGGTTGGGTTAGGGTTAACCATCACTATAGTAGGATCAGGTTGGGTTAGGGTTAACCATCCACTATAGTGTATAGTTCTCACTAGCAGTAGTTATATAGTTCCTATAGTAGGATCAGGTTGGGTTAGGGTTAACCATCACTATAGTATATAGTTCTCCTATCAGTAGTTTAACTGTTGTCACTGATGTATAGTTCTCACTAGCAGTAGTTGTATAGTTCTCACTATCAGTAGTTGTATAGTTCTCACTAGCAGTTCAGGTTGGGTTAGGGTTAACCACCACTATAGTAGGATCAGGTTGGGTTAGGGTTAACCACCACTATAGTTATAGTTCTCCTATCAGTAGTTTTACTGTTGTCACTAGCATAAGCAGTAGTTGTATAGTTCTCACTGGCAGTAGTTGTATAGTTCACCACTATAGTAGGATCAGGTTGGGTTAGTTAACCATCACTATAGTAATAGTTCTCCTATCAGTAGTTTAACTGTTGTCACTAGCAGTAGTTGTATAGTTCTCACTAGCAGTAGTTGTATAGTTCTCACTATCAGTAGTAGGATCAGGTTGGGTTAGGGTTAACCACCACTATAGTAGGATCAGGTCAGTAGTTTTACTGTTGTCACTAGATCAGGTTGGGTTAGGGTTAACCACCACTATAGTAGGATCAGGGTATAGTTCTCACTATCAGTAGTTTTACTAGTTGTCACTAGCAGTATAGTAGGATCAGGTTGGGTTAGGAGTTCTCACTAGCAGTAGTTGTATAGTTCTCACTAGCAGTAGTCTATAGTAGGATCAGGATAGTTCTCCCTATCAGTAGTTTTACTGTTGTCAGGTTGGGTTAGGGTTAACCACCACTATAGTAGGATCAGGTTGGGTTAGGGTTAACCACCACTATAGTAGAGTAGTTTTACTAGTTGTCACTAGCAGTAGTTGTATAGTTCTCCCTATCAGTAGTTTTACTGTTGTCACTATCAGTAGTTGTATAGTTCTCACTATCAGTAGTTTTACTGTTGTCTCTAGCAGTAGTTGTAGGATCAGGTATAGTTCTCACTATCAGTAGTTTTACTGTTGTCACTAGCAGAGGATCAGGTTGGGTTAGGGTTAACCACCACTATAGTAGGATCAGGTTGGGTTGGGGTTAACCATCACTATAGTATTGGGATCACTAGCAGTAGTTGGGTTGGGGTTCAACCACTATTAGTAGTAGAGTAGGATCAGGTTGGGTTAGGGTTAACACACCACTATAGTGGGATCAGGTTGGGTGGATTGCTCATCCACTATAGTAGGATCATGTTGGAGTTGAGGTTAACCACCACTATAGTAGGACTCAGGTTAAAGGTTAGGTGTTAACCATCACTATAGTAGGATCAGTGTTGGGTTAGGAGTTAACCATCACTATAGTAGGATCAGGTTGGGTTAGGGTTAACCACCACTATAGTAGGATCAGGTTGGGTTGGGGTTAACCATCACTCATAGTAGTGATCAGGTTGGGTTAAGTTAACCATCACTAAATGGGATCAGGTTGAAGGTTAAGGGTTAACCATCCACTATAGTAGGATCTGTGTTGGGTTGGGGGTTAACCACCACTATAGTAGAGGGATCAGTGTTGGGTTAGGGTTAACCACCACTATGATGTAGAGGATCAGGTTGGGTTAGGGTTAACCATCACCATAGTAGGATCATGCTGGGTTAGGTTAACCACCACCAGTAGTAGGATCAGTATAGTTCTGCAGTAGGTTAACTGCATCAGCCTATAGTAGGATCACAGGTTGGGTTAGGGTTAACCATCACTATAGTAGGATCAGAGGTTGCTAGCACACTAGCACCATAGTAGGATCAGGTCTAAGAAGCACCAGTCACTATAGTAGGATCAGGTTGGGTTAGGGTTAACCATCACTGAAGCTAGGTCAGTTGGATTTGGTCTTCATCACTGTGTCAGTGAGATCAGGGTTAACCATCACTATAGTAGGACTCAGGTGGGCTAGGGTTAACCACCACTATAGCTATAGTAGGATCAGGTTGGAGTTAGGGTTACAACCACCACTATAGTAGAGATCAGGTTGCAGTTAGGGGTTAACACCTATAAATGCCACTGATCTGGGTTGGGGTTGAGGCTAACCACCACTATAGTAGGACTCCAGTTGGTTGCTAGGGTTAACCACCACTATAGTAGGATCAGTGTAGGGTTAGGCGTTAACCATCACCATAGTGAGATCTCAGGATCAGGCTGCTAGGTTATAACTAACTAGCACTATAGTAGGATCGGGTTGGGTTGGGTTAACCATCACTATAGTAGGATCAGTGTTGGGTTAGGGTTAACCATCACTATAGTAGGATCAGGTTGGGTTCAGGGGTTAACCATCACCCCTGATAGGATGTTCAGTAGTTGGAGTTAGGGTTGCTAACCATCACTATGATAGGATCAGGTTGAAGGTTTAGGGTTAACCCACCACTATAGTAGGATCAGGTTGCCTGGAGTGGGGTTAACCACCACTCACCATAGTAGGATCAGGTTGAGTTACTGGTTAACCACCACTCAAGTGCAGGATCAAAGGCTAGGCCAAATCCGCTCAGAGGTTAACCACCACTATAGTAGGATCAGGTTGGGTTAGGGTTAGCCAACCACCACCATAGCAGGATCAGGCAGGCTGAATGCAACCATCACTACAGTAGGATCAGGTGGGGTGTTAGGGTTAGGGTTAACCACCACTATAGTAAGGATCAGGTTGGGTTAGGGTTAACCATCACCAGTAGCATGGACTCAGGTTGCCAACGGCTAACCATCACTATAGTAGGCATCTGTGCTGCCAGGCTAACCACCACTATAGCAGGACTGATTGCTGCTACGGTGCAACCACCACTATAGTAGGATCAGGGCTGTAACCACCACTATAGTAAGGATCTGACTGGGTTACGGTTTAACCATCACCATGCAGGGTTAACCATCACTCAGGCTGATTGAGTTACGGTTAGGGTAAACCACCAGCAGGATAGTAGGCTGCTAGGTAATATAGTTAAGTTAACCATCACTGTGTGGGTTAGGTAATCAGGCTAATTGGGTTAGGGTTAACCACCATAGTAGGATCAGGTTGGGTTAGGGTTAACCACCACTATGGTAGAGATCAGGTTAGCTAGAGGACTAACCACTTTATAGTAGGATCAGAGTTGGGTTGAGGGTTAACCGCATCACTATAGTAGGACTGTAGGCTGGCAGTTAGGGTTAAAGGTTAGCATCAACCACCTATAGTAGGATCAGGTTGGGGTTACAGTGCTAGGTTAACCACGGGATGCAGGTTGGGTCTAGGGTTAACCAACTATAGTAGGATCAGGTTGGGTTAGGGTTAACCACCACTATAGTAGGATCAGGTTGGGTTAGGTTAGGTTGGGCAGCTAGGTTGGGTAAATCACTATAGAAGGATCAGGTTAGGGTAGATAGGTTAACCACTATAGTAGACTGATCTGGTTTGATTAGGTTAACCATCACTATAAGTAGGACTCAGGTTAGGTTAGGGCTTTGTTACTATAGTAGGATCAGGTTGGGTTAGGGTTAGGGTTAACCACCACTATAGTAGTAGATCAGGTTTGAGGGTTAGGCTTAACCATCATATAGTAGGATCAGGTTGGGTTAGGGTTGGGATTAACCATCACTACAGGAGGATCAGGTTAGGGTGGGTTCTTCATCATTGAGATCAGGTTGGAGTTAGGTTAACCACCACTATGGAGTAGGTACTTCTTGGGTTGGGTTAAGTTAACCATCACTAGTTGGGTTGGATTAACCATCACTATAGTAGGATCAGGTTGGGTTGGGTTAACCACCGCATCTATAGTAGAGGATCAGGTTGGGTTAGGGTTAACCACCACTATAGTAGGATCTATGTGGTGCTGTAGGGTTAACCATCACTATAGTAGGATCAGTTGGAGTTAGATTGGAGTTAGGGTTAACCACCACTAGTGGGATCTAGGTTAGGGTTAGGGTTAACCAGGACTATAGTAGGATCAGGTTAGTTAGAGGTTAAACTACCATCACTATAGTAGGATCAGGTTGGGTTAGGGTTTAGGGATGGAGTTAACCACCACTATAGTAGGATCAGGTTGGGTTAGGGTTAACCACCACTATGGTAAACCATGCACCATAGTAGACTGTACAAGTTAGGGTTGCTGGTTAACCATCACTATAGTAGGATCAGGTTGACCATTGGTTGTTGCCATCTTGGGTTATAGGGTTGGAGTCTACACCAACCACTATAGTAGGATCAGGTTGGGTTATAACTGTCATTGGGTAGGTTGCTCCTCCACTGGGTTAGGGTTAACCATTACTAGCTAGGCTAGGATCGGGGTTGGGTTAGGGTTAACCCACTATAGTAGGATCAGGTTGGAGTTGAGGGTTAACCATCACTATAGTAGGATCAGGTTGGGTTAAGGGTTAACCATCATCACTATGGTAAGGATCGGGTTGGGTTAGGGTTAACCACCACGCTATAGAAGAAGGATCAGGTTGGGTTAGGGTTGAACATCACTATAGTAGGATCGGGGTTAACCATCACTATGGTAGGATCAGGTTGGGTTAGGGTTAACACCACTATAGTAGGATCAGGTTGGTTAGGTTAACCATCACTATGGGGTCAGGTTGTCTATAGTAGGCTATAGTAGCAGGACCACCCAGGGTTAGGGTCTATAGTAGGATCAGGTTGGGTTAGGGTTAACCATCACTATAGTAGGATCAGGTTGGGTTAGGGTTAACCACCACTAGGACCATCAGGTTGGGTTAGGGTTAACCATCACCACCACTATAGTAGGATCAGGGGGTTATTGAACCACCACTATAGTAGGATCAGGTTGGGTTAGGGTTAACCACCACTATAGTAGGATCAGGTTGTAGTTAGGGTTAACTCACTATAGTAGAGTCAGGTTGGGTAGGATCAGGGGTTAGCCATGCACTATAGTAGGATCAGTTGGGGTTAGGGGTTAGGGGATCAGGTTGGTTACCATCACTATAGGTAGGATAGGGTTAACCATCAGGTTAGGGAGGATCAGGTTGGGTTGGGTTAACCATCACTATGGTAGGATCAGGTTGGGTTAAGGGAGGATCAGGTTGGGTTAGGGTTAACCATCACTATAGTAGGATCAGGTTGGGTTGGGGTATAGTAGAGATCACCTGGGCTAACCACACTATAGTAGTAGGATCAGGTTGGGTTAGGGTTAACCATCACTATAGTAGATCAGGTTGGGTTAGGGGTTAACCATCTGATCCATCCATCACTATAGTAGGATCCAGGTTGGGTTAGGGTTAACCACCACTATAGTAGGATCAATCATGGTTAGGGTTAACCATCCACCATATAGTAGGATCAGGTTGGGTTAGGGTTAACCACCACTATAGTAGGATCAGGTTGGGTTAACCATCACTATAGTAGGATCAGGTTGGGTTAGGGTTAACCACCACTATAGAAGGATCAGGTTGGGTTAGGGTTAGACATCACTATAGTAGGATCAGGTTGGGTTAGGGTTAACCATCACTATAGTAGGATCAGGTTGGGTTGGGTTAACCATCACTATAGTAGGATCAGGTTGGGTTAGGGTTAACCATCACTATAGTAGGATCAGGTTGGGTTAGGGTTAACCACCACTATAGTAGGATCAGGTTGGGTTAACCATCACTATAGTAGGATCAGGTTGGGTTAGGGTTAACCACCACTATAGAAGGATCAGGTTGGGTTAGGGTTAGACATCACTATAGTAGGATCAGGGTTAACCATCACTATAGTAGGATCAGGTTGGGTTAGGGTTAACCACCACTATAGTAGGATCAGGTTGGGTTAGGGTTAACCACCACTATAGTAGGATCAGGTTGGGTTAACCATCACTATAGTAGGATCAGGTTGGGTTAGGGTTAACCACCACTATAGAAGGATCAGGTTGGGTTAGGGTTAGACATCACTATAGTAGGATCAGGTTGGGTTAACCATCACTATAGTAGGATCAGGTTGGGTTAGGGTTAACCACCACTATAGAAGGATCAGGTTGGGTTAGGGTTAGACATCACTATAGTAGGATCAGGGTTAACCATCACTATAGTAGGATCAGGTTGGGTTAGGGTTAACCACCACTATAGTAGGATCAGGTTGGGTTAGGGTTAACCATCACTATAGTAGGATCAGGTTGGGTTAGGGTTAACCACCACTATAGTAGGATCAGGTTGGGTTAACCATCACTATAGTAGGATCAGGTTGGGTTAGGGTTAACCACCACTATAGAAGGATCAGGTTGGGTTAGGGTTAGACATCACTATAGTAGGATCAGGGTTAACCATCACTATAGTAGGATCAGGTTGGGTTAGGGTTAACCACCACTATAGTAGGATCAGGTTGGGTTAACCATCACTATAGTAGGATCAGGTTGGGTTAGGGTTAACCACCACTATAGAAGGATCAGGTTGGGTTAGGGTTAGACATCACTATAGTAGGATCAGGTTGGGTTAGGGTTAACCATCACTATAGTAGGATCAGGGTTAACCATCACTATAGGAGGATCAGGTTGGGTTAGGGTTAACCATCACTATAGTAGGATCAGGTTGGGTTAGGGTTAACCACCACTATAGTAGGATCAGGTTGGGTTAACCATCACTATAGTAGGATCAGGTTGGGTTAGGGTTAACCACCACTATAGAAGGATCAGGTTGGGTTAGGGTTAGACATCACTATAGTAGGATCAGGGTTAACCATCACTATAGTAGGATCAGGTTGGGTTAGGGTTAACCACCACTATAGTAGGATCAGGTTGGGTTAGGGTTAACCATCACTATAGTAGGATCAGGTTGGGTTAGGGTTAACCATCACTATAGTAGGATCAGGTTGGGTTAGGGTTAACCATCACTATAGTAGGATCAGGTTGGGTTAGGGTTAACCACCACTATAGTAGGATCAGGTTGGGTTAACCATCACTATAGTAGGATCAGGTTGGGTTAGGGTTAACCACCACTATAGAAGGATCAGGTTGGGTTAGGGTTAGGTTAACCATCACTATAGTAGGATCAGTTGGGTTAACCATCACTATAGTAGGATCAGGTTGGGTTAGGGTTAACCACCACTATAGTAGGATCAGGTTGGGTTAACCATCACTATAGTAGGATCAGGTTGGGTTAGGGTTAACCACCACTATAGAAGGATCAGGTTGGGTTAGGGTTAGACATCACTATAGTAGGATCAGGGTTAACCATCACTATAGTAGGATCAGGTTGGGTTAGGGTTAACCACCACTATAGTAGGATCAGGTTGGGTTAGGGTTAGGGTTAACCATCACTATAGTAGGATCAGGTTGGGTTAGGGTTAACCATCACTATAGTAGGATCAGGTTGGGTTAGGGTTAACCATCACTGTAGTAGGATCAGGTTGGGTTAGGGTTAACCATAACTATAGTACGATCAGGTTGGGTTAGGGTTAGGGTTAACCACCACTATAGTAGGATCAGGTTGGGTTAGGGTTAACCACCACTATAGTAGGATCAGGTTGGGTTAGGGTTAACCACCACTATAGTAGGATCAGGTTGGGTTAGGGTTAGGGTTAACCACCACTATAGTAGGATCAGGTTGGGTTAGGGTTAACCATCACTATAGTAGGATCAGGTTGGGTTAGGGTTAACCACCACTATAGTAGGATCAGGTTGGGTTAGGGTTAACCACCACTATAGTAGGATCAGGTTGGGTTAGGGTTAACCACCACTATAGTAGGATCAGGTTGGGTTAGGGTTAGGGTTAACCACCACTATAGTAGGATCAGGTTGGGTTAGGGTTAACCACCACTATAGTAGGATCAGGTTGGGTTAGGGTTAACCACCACTATAGTAGGATCAGGTTGGGTTAGGGTTAGGGTTAACCATCACTATAGTAGGATCAGGTTGGGTTAGGGTTAACCATCACTATAGTAGGATCAGGTTGGGTTAGGGTTAACCATCACTATAGTAGGATCAGGTTGGGTTAGGGTTAACCACCACTATAGTAGGATCAGGTTGGGTTAGGGTTAACCACCACTATAGTCGGATCAGGTTGGGTTAGGGTTAACCATCACTATAGTAGGATCAGGTTGGGTTAGGGTTAACCACCACTATAGTAGGATCAGGTTGGGTTAACCACCACTATAGTAGGATCAGGTTGGGTTAGGGTTAACCATCACTATAGTAGGATCAGGTTGGGTTAGGGTTAACCACCACTATAGTAGGATCAGGTTGGTTTAGGGTTAACCATCACTATAGTAGGATCAGGTTGGGTTAGGGTTAACCACCACTATAGTAGGATCAGGTTGGGTTAGGGTTAACTACCACAAGGCCGGTTGTGATACAGCCTGGAATTGAACCAGGGTCTGTAGTGACGCCTCCAGCACTGAGGTGCAGTGCCTTAGACCGCTGCGCCACACGGGAGGCCAGGAAGTGGATAAGATCAAACCTAGATACTGTAGAAAGCCACAGAGCCTTCAGAAAGTCTTCATACCCCTTGACTTGTTCCACATTTTCCTGTGTTTACAGCCTGAATTCAAAATGGATTACATGGATTTGTATTTCTCACCCATCTACACACAATAACACAAACTGACAAAGTTAACAGATGGTTTTAGATGTTGTTATTTTTTTTCTCAAATTTATTGAAAATGGAAATATAGAAATATCTAATTTGCATAAGTAGTCTCACAGCTCAGTCAATACTTTGTAGAATCACCTTTGGCAGTGATTACAGCTGTAAGTCTGTCTGGGTAAGTCTCTAAGAGCTGTAAGTCTGTCTGGGTAAGTCTCTAAGAGCTGTAAGTCTGTCTGGGTAAGTCTCTAAGAGCTGTGAGTCTGTCTGGGTAAGTCTCCAAGTGCTGTAAGTCTGTCTGGGTAAGTCTCTAAGAGCTGTGAGTCTGTCTGGGTAAGTCTCCAAGTGCTGTAAGTCTGTCTGGGTAAGTCTCTTAGAGCTGTAAGTCTGTCTGGGTAAGTCTCTTAGAGCTGTAAGTCTGTCTGGGTAAGTCTCTAAGAGCTGTGAGTCTCTAAGAGCTGTGAGTCTGTCTGGGTAAGTCTCTAAGAGCTGTAAGTCTGTCTGGGTAAGTCTCTAAGAGCTGTAAGTCTGTCTGGGTAAGTCTAAGAGCTGTAAGTCTGTCTGGGTAAGTCTCCAAGTGCTGTAAGTCTGTCTGGGTAAGTCTCTTAGAGCTGTAAGTCTGTCTGGGTAAGTCTAAGAGCTGTAAGTCTGTCTGGGTAAGTCTCCAAGAGCTGTAAGTCTGTCTGGGTAAGTCTCTAAGAGCTGTAAGTCTGTCTGGGTAAGTCTCTAAGAGCTGTGAGTCTGTCTGGGTAAGTATCTAAGAGCTGTGAGTCTGTCTGGGTAAGTCTCTAAGAGCTGTGAGTCTGTCTGGGTAAGTCTCTAAGAGCTGTGAGTCTCTAAGAGATTTCCACACCTGGATTGTGCAACATCTGCCCGTTATTCGTTTCCAAATTCTTCAAGTTCTGTCAAGTTGGTTGTCGATCATTGCTAGACAATCATTTTCAGATCTTGCCATAGATTTTTATGTACATTTAAGTCAAAACTGTAACTCGGCCACTCAGGAACATTCACTGTCTTCTTGGTAAGCAACTCCAGTGTAGATTTGACCTTGTGTTTAAGGTTATTGTCCAGCTGAAAGGTAAATTCATCTCCCAGTGTCTGGTGGAAAGCAGACTGAACCAGGTTTTCCTCTAGGATTTTGCCTGTGATTATTTCCATTCTGTTTCTTTTTTATCAAAAAAAAAACTCCCCAGTCCTTAACGATGACAAGCATACCCATAACATGATGCAGCCAACACTATGCTTGAAAAATATGGAGAGTGGTACTCAGTGATGTGTTGTATTGGATTGGCCCCAAACAGAACACTTTGTATTCAGGACAAAAAGTGAACTGCTTTGCCTCATTCTTTTCCAGTATTTACTTTAGTGCCTTGTTGCCAAACAGGATGCCGGATTCTTCATTACACTCTGTCATTTAGGTTAGTATTGTGGACTAACTACAATGTTGTTGATCCATCTTCAGTTTTCAACCTATCACAGCCATTAAACTCTTTAAAAGTCACCATTGGCCTCATGTTGAAATCCCCTGAGTGGTTTCCTTCCTTTCCGTCAACTGAGTTATGAAGGACGCCTGTAGCGTTGTAGTGACTGGGTGTATATATTTTTTTCTCCATCTACCAAAGGAGCCCTTTTTTTGCGAGGCATTGGAAAACCTCCCTGGTCTTTGTGGTTGAATCTGTGTTTGAAATTAACTGCTCGACTGAGTGACCTTACAAATAATTATATGAGTCCTTGTCTCCCTCCCTCTCTCTCTCCTTCCCTCCCTCTCTTGTTCTCTATCACTTACTCTCTCTCTCTCTCTCTGAATAAGGATGTGAATTATAGAAAGATGGATAGATTATGGATATGAGATGAGACACAGACACGGAGAGAGACAGACACGGAGAGACACAAACACGGAGAGACACAGACACGGAGAGACACAGACACGGAGAGACACAGACACGGAGAGACAGACACGGAGAGACACAGACACGGAGAGAGAAAGACACGGAGAGACACAGACACGGAGAGACACAGACACGGAGAGACACAGACACGGAGACACAGACACGGAGAGACACAAACACGGAGAGACACAGACATGGAGAGACAGACACGGAGAGACACAAACACGGAGAGACACAGACACGGAGAGACACAGACACGGAGAGACACAGACACGGAGAGACACAGACACGGAGAGACACAGACACGGAGAGACACAAACACGGAGAGACACAAACACGGAGAGACACAAACACGGAGAGACACAGACACAGCGCGTTGTGTTGCATACTTTCATGAGCAGCCAAGGAATGTTCCAGTGAGCTTCTCCAGGGCTTTGATGTGGCCAGAAGAGAGAGAGAGAGAATGTAGAGAGGGAAGAGAAGAAGGTAGGAAAGGAAAGACATTAAGTAAGTATGAAGGGAAACTAGAGAGAAATTATGAGGAAGAGGAGAAAGAGTTGGATAGAGAAAGAGTTGGATGGAGAAAGAGTTGGACGGGGAAAGAGTTGGATAGAAAAAGAGTTGGATAGAAAGAGTTGGATGGAGAAAGAGTTGGATGGAGAAAGAGTTGGATAGAGAAAGAGTTGGATGGAGAAAGAGTTGGATAGAAAAAGAGTTGGATAGAAAGAGTTGGATGGAGAAAGAGTTGGATAGAGAACGAGTTGGATAGAAAAAGAATTGGATAGAAAGAGTTGGATAGAGAAAGAGTTGGATAGAGAAAGAGTTGAACGGAGAAAGAGTTGGATAGAGAACGAGTTGGACGGGGAAAGAGCTGGATAGAGAAAGAGTTGAATGGAGAAAGAGTTGGATGGAGAAAGAGTTGGACGGGGAAAGAGCTGGATAGAGAAAGAGTTGAATGGAGAAAGAGTTGGATGGAGAAAGAGTTGGACGGGGAAAGAGCTGGATAGAGAAAGAGTTGGACGGGGAAAGAGTTGGATAGAGAAAGAGTTGGACGGGGAAAGAGTTGGATAGAGAAAGAGTTGAATGGAGAAAGAGTTGAATGGAGAAAGAGTTGGATGGAGAAAGAGTTGGACGGGGAAAGAGTTGGATAGAGAAAGAGTTGAATGGAGAAAGAGTTGGATGGAGAAAGAGTTGGACGGGGAAAGAGCTGGATAGAGAAAGAGTTGGATAGAGAACGAGTTGGACAGAGAAAGAGTTGGATGGAGTAAGAGTTGGATAGAGAAAGTGTTGGATAGAGAAAGAGTTGGACGGGGAAAGAGCTGGATAGAGAAAGAGTTGGATGGAGAAAGAGATGGATAGAGAAAGAGTTGGATGGAGAAAGAGTTGGATAGAGAAAGAGTTGAACGGAGAAAGAGTTGGATAGAGAAAGAGTTGGATAAGAAAGAGTTGGATGGAGAAAGAGTTGGATAAGAAAGAGTTGGATGGAGAAAGAGTTGGATAGAGAAAGAGTTGGATAGAAAAAGAGTTGGATAGAAAGAGTTGGATGGAGAAGGAGTTGGATAGAGAACGAGTTGGATAGAAAAAGAGTTGGATAGAAAGAGTTGGATGGAGAAAGAGTTGGATAGAGAAAGAGTTGAACGGAGAAAGAGTTGGATGGAGAAAGAGTTGGACGGGGAAAGAGTTGGATAGAGAAAGAGTTGGATGGAGAAAGAGTTGGATAGAGAAAGAGTTGAACGGAGAAAGAGTTGGACGGGGAAAGAGTTGGATAGAGAAAGAGTTGGACGGGGAATAAGCTGGATAGAGAAAGAGTGGAATGGAGAAAGAGTTGGACGGGGAAAGAGTTGGATAGAGAAAGAGTTGGATGGAGAAAGAGTTGGACGGGGAAAGAGTTGGATAGAGAAAGAGTTGGACGGGGAATAAGCTGGATAGAGAAAGAGTGGAATGGAGAAAGAGTTGGACGGGGAAAGAGTTGGATAGAGAAAGAGTTGGACGGGGAAAGAGTTGGATAGAGAAAGAGTTGAACGGAGAAAGAGTTGGATAGAGAAAGAGTTGGATGGAGAAAGAGTTGGATAGAGAAAGAGTTGGATAGAAAAAGAGTTGGATAGAAAGAGTTGGATGGAGAAAGAGTTGGATAGAAAGAGTTGGATGGAGAAAGAGTTGGATGGAGAAATATTTGGATGGAGAAAGAGTTGGATAGAGAAAGAGTTGGACGGGGAAAGAGTTGGATAGAGAAAGAGTTGGATGGAGAAAGAGTTGAACGGAGAAAGAGTTGGATAGAGAAAGAGTTGGATGGAGAAAGAGTTGGATTGAGAAAGAGTTGGATGGAGAAAGAGTTGGATAGAGAAAGAGTTGGATAGAGAAAGAGTTGGATAGAGAAAGAGTTGGATGGAGAAAGAGTTGGACGGGGAAAGAGTTGGATAGAGAAAGAGTTGGATGGAGAAAGAGTTGGATAGAGAAAGAGTTGGATGGAGAAAGAGTTGGACGGGGAAAGAGTTGGATAGAGAAAGAGTTGGACGGGGAAAGAGTTGGATAGAGAAAGAGTTGGATGGAGAAAGAGTTGGATAGAGAAAGAGTTGAACGGAGAAAGAGTTGGATAGAGAAAGAGTTGGATGGAGAAAGAGTTGGATAGAGAAAGAGTTGGATGGAGAAAGAGTTGGACCGTGAAAGAGTTGGATAGAGAAAGAGTTGGACGGGGAAAGAGTTGGATAGAGAAAGAGTTGAACGGAGAAAGAGTTGAACGGAGAAAGAGTTGAACGGAGAAAGAGTTGGATAGAGAAAGAGTTGGATGGAGAAAGAGTTGGATAGAGAAAGAGTTGGATAGAGAAAGAGTTGGATGGAGAAAGAGTTGGATAGAGAAAGAGTTGGATGGAGAAAGAGTTGGACGGGGAAAGTGTTGGATAGAGAAAGAGTTGGACGGGGAAAGAGTTGGATAGAGAAAGAGTTGAACGGAGAAAGAGTTGGATAGAGAAAGAGTTGGATGGAGAAAGAGTTGGATAGAGAAAGAGTTGGATAGAAAAAGAGTTGGATAGAAAGAGTTGGATGGAGAAAGAGTTGGATAGAAAGAGTTGGATGGAGAAAGAGTTGGATGGAGAAATATTTGGATAGAGAAAGAGTTGGATGGAGAAAGAGTTGGATAGAGAAAGAGTTGGACGGGGAAAGAGTTGGATAGAGAAAGAGTTGGATGGAGAAAGAGTTGAACGGAGAAAGAGTTGGATAGAGAAAGAGTTGGATGGAGAAAGAGTTGGATTGAGAAAGAGTTGGATGGAGAAAGAGTTGGGCCCAGGGGAAAGAGTTGTTGGATAGAGAAAGAGAGTTGGACGGGAAAGAGTTGGATAGAGAAAAGAGTTGAGCGGAGAAAGAGTTGGATAGAGAAAGAGTTGGATGGAGAAAGAGTTGGATAGAGAAAGAGTTGGATAGAGAAAGAGTTGGATAGAGAAAGAGTTGGATGGAGAAAGAGTTGGGCCGGGGAAAGAGTTGGATAGAGAAAGAGTTGGATGGAGAAAGAGTTGGATAGAGAAAGAGTTGAGCGGAGAAAGAGTTGGATAGAGAAAGAGTTGGATGGAGAAAGAGTTGGATAGAGAAAGAGTTGGATGGAGAAAAGAGTTGGGCGGGGAAAGAGTTGGATAGAGAAAGAGTTGGGACGGGGAAAGAGTTGGATAGAGAAAGAGTTGGATGGAGAAAGAGTTGGATAGAGAAAGAGTTGGACGGGGAAAGAGTTGGATAGAGAAAGAGTTGAGCGGAGAAAGAGTTGAGCAGGACAAAGAGTTGAGCAGGAGAAAGAGTTGGATAGAGAAAGAGTTGGATGGAGAAAAGAGTTGGATAGAGAAAGAGTTGGATAGAGAAAGAGTTGGATGGAGAAAGAGTTGGATAGAGAAAGAGTTGGATGGAGAAAAGAGTTGGGCGGGGAAAGTGTTGGATAGAGAAAAGAGTTGGGCGGGAAAGAGTTGGATAGAGAAAGAGTTGAGCGGAGAAAGAGTTGGATAGAGAAAGAGTTGGATGGAGAAAGAGTTGGATAGAGAAAGAGTTGGATAGAAAAAGAGTTGGATAGAAAGAGTTGGATGGAGAAAGAGTTGGATAGAAAGAGTTGGATGGAGAAAGAGTTGGATGGAGAAATATTTGGATAGAGAAAGAGTTGGATGGAGAAAGAGTTGGATAGAGAAAGAGTTGGGCCGGGGAAAGAGTTGGATAGAAAGAGTTGGATGGAGAAAGAGTTGAACGGAGAAAGAGTTGGATAGAGAAAGAGTTGGATGGAGAAAGAGTTGGATTGAGAAAGAGTTGGATGGAGAAAGAGTTGGACGGGGAAAGAGTTGTTGGATAGAGAAAGAGTTGGACGGGGAAAGAGTTGGATAGAGAAAGAGTTGAGCGAGTTGGAGAGAAAGAGTTGGATAGAGAAAGAGTTGGATGGAGAAAGAGAGTTGGATAGAGAAAGAGTTGGATGATAGAAAGAGTTGGATGGAGAAAGAGTTGGATAGAGAAAGAGTTGGATGGAGAAAGAGTTGGACGGGGAAAGTGTTGGATAGAGAAAGAGTTGGACGGGGAAAGAGTTGGATAGAGAAAGAGTTGAACGGAGAAAGAGTTGGATAGAGAAAGAGTTGGATGGAGAAAGAGTTGGATAGAGAAAGAGTTGGATAGAAAGAGTTGGATAGAAAGAGTTGGATGGAGAAAGAGTTGGATAGAAAGAGTTGGATGGAGAAAGAGTTGGATGGAGAAATATTTGGATAGAGAAAGAGTTGGATGGAGAAAGAGTTGGATAGAGAAAGAGTTGGACGGGGAAAGAGTTGGATAGAGAAAGAGTTGGATGGAGAAAGAGTTGAACGGAGAAAGAGTTGGATAGAGAAAGAGTTGGATGGAGAAAGAGTTGGATTGAGAAAGAGTTGGATGGAGAAAGAGTTGGACGGGGAAAGAGTTGTTGGATAGAGAAAGAGAGTTGGGCGGGAAAGAGTTGGATAGAGAAAGAGTTGAACGGAGAAAGAGTTGGATAGAGAAAGAGTTGGATGGAGAAAGAGTTGGATAGAGAAAGAGTTGGATAGAGAAAGAGTTGGATAGAGAAAGAGTTGGATAGAGAAAGAGTTGGATGGAGAAAAGAGTTGGACGGGAAAAGAGTTGGATAGAGAAAGAGTTGGATGGAGAAAGAGTTGGATGGAAAGAGTTGGATGGAGAAGAGTTGAGAAGAAAGAGTTGGATAGAGAAAGAGTTGGATGGAGAAAGAGTTGGATAGAGAAAGAGTTGGATGGAGAAAGAGTTGGGCCGGGGAAAGAGTTGGATAGAGAAAGAGTTGGATGGGGAAAGAGTTGGATAGAGAAAGAGTTGGATGGAGAAAGAGTTGGATAGAGAAAGAGTTGGACGGGGAAAGAGTTGGATAGAGAAAGAGTTGAACGGAGAAAGAGTTGAACGGAGAAAGAGTTGAACGGAGAAAGAGTTGGATAGAGAAAGAGTTGGATGGAGAAAGAGTTGGATAGAGAAAGAGTTGGATAGAGAAAGAGTTGGATGGAGAAAGAGTTGGATAGAGAAAGAGTTGGATGGAGAAAGAGTTGGACGGGGAAAGTGTTGGATAGAGAAAGAGTTGGACGGGGAAAGAGTTGGATAGAGAAAGAGTTGAACGGAGAAAGAGTTGGATAGAGAAAGAGTTGGATGGAGAAAGAGTTGGATAGAGAAAGAGTTGGATAGAAAAAGAGTTGGATAGAAAGAGTTGGATGGAGAAAGAGTTGGATAGAAAGAGTTGGATGGAGAAAGAGTTGGATGGAGAAATATTTGGATAGAGAAAGAGTTGGATGGAGAAAGAGTTGGATAGAGAAAGAGTTGGACGGGGAAAGAGTTGGATAGAGAAAGAGTTGGATGGAGAAAGAGTTGAACGGAGAAAGAGTTGGATAGAGAAAGAGTTGGATGGAGAAAGAGTTGGATTGAGAAAGAGTTGGATGGAGAAAGAGTTGGACGGGGAAAGAGTTGTTGGATAGAGAAAGAGTTGGACGGGGAAAGAGTTGGATAGAGAAAGAGTTGAACGGAGAAAGAGTTGGATAGAGAAAGAGTTGGATGGAGAAAGAGTTGGATAGAGAAAGAGTTGGATAGAGAAAGAGTTGGATAGAGAAAGAGTTGGATAGAGAAAGAGTTGGATGGAGAAAGAGTTGGACGGGGAAAGAGTTGGATAGAGAAAGAGTTGGATGGAGAAAGAGTTGGATAGAGAAAGAGTTGAACGGAGAAAGAGTTGGATAGAGAAAGAGTTGGATGGAGAAAGAGTTGGATAGAGAAAGAGTTGGATGGAGAAAGAGTTGGACGGGGAAAGAGTTGGATAGAGAAAGAGTTGGACGGGGAAAGAGTTGGATAGAGAAAGAGTTGGATGGAGAAAGAGTTGGATAGAGAAAGAGTTGAACGGAGAAAGAGTTGGATAGAGAAAGAGTTGGATGGAGAAAGAGTTGGATAGAGAAAGAGTTGGATGGAGAAAGAGTTGGACGGGGAAAGAGTTGGATAGAGAAAGAGTTGGACGGGGAAAGAGTTGGATAGAGAAAGAGTTGAACGGAGAAAGAGTTGAACGGAGAAAGAGTTGGATGGAGAAAGAGTTGGATAGAGAAAGAGTTGGATAGAGAAAGAGTTGGATGGAGAAAGAGTTGGATGGAGAAAGAGTTGGATGGAGAAAGAGTTGGATGGAGAAAGAGTTGGACGGGGAAAGAGTTGGATAGAGAAAGAGTTGGACAGGGAAAGAGTTGGATAGAGAAAGAGTTGAACGGAGAAAGAGTTGGATGGAGAAAGAGTTGGATAGAGAAAGAGTTGGATAGAGAAAGAGTTGGACGGGGAAAGAGTTGGACGGGGAAAGAGTTGGATGGAGAAATATTTGTATAGAGAAAGAGTTGGATAGGGGAGTTGTGATGAAGGGGATTAAAGAGGACAGAGAATCGATTGAAGTGGGTAGCCTCTTTATTTCTCTCATCTCTCTTTCCCTCTCTTTCTCCTTCCCTCCTGTCTCCCTCACTCTTTCCATGTATCCCTCTCCTTTCTTTCCTCTCCCTCTCTCTCCTCTCTTTCTCTCCTCTTTTCTCTTTCTCCCTCCCTCCCTCCCTCCCTCTGTCCTCGCTCTGTCTCTCCCTCTCTCCATCCCTCAGATGTGCAGTGACAGCAGCTTACAGCTCCCAGGCCCACCCAGTACTAGAGTGCTGTTTGAGCTCATTGTTTAGTGTACCAGATATCTCTTATATCATCCACACCACTGGCCATCTTCTAGTTATATCATCCACACTACTGGCCATCTGCTAGTTATATCATCCACACTACTGGCCATCTGCTAGTTATATCATCCACACTACTGGCCATCTGCTAGTTATATCATCCACACTACTGGCCATCTTCTAGTTATATCATCCACACTACTGGCCGTCTTCTAGTTATATCATCCACACTACTGGCCATCTGCTAGTTATATCATCCACACTACTGGCCATCTGCTAGTTATATCATCCACACTACTGGCCATCTTCTAGTTATATCATCCACACTACTGGCCATCTGCTAGTTATATCATCCACACCACTGGCCGTCTGCTAGTTATATCATCCACACTACTGGCCATCTTCTAGTTATATCATCCACACTACTGGCCATCTTCTAGTTATATCATCCACACTACTGGCTATCTGCTAGTTATATCTCTGTTATATCATTCACACTGCAAATCGTGTAGGCCCTGGAACAATTTTGATTACATTTGGAAGCTGACAGTCTACCTTGACTTTGTTGTGGTGACGGTGACCATTCTATATTATATTATATTATATTATATTATATTATATTATATTATATTCCATGTCCTCTGTTGTCTGGATGATGGTTGCTGTATGCTCTCTCTCTCTCTCTCTCTCTCTCTCTCTCTCTCTCTCTCTCATCTGATGGAGGGGATGGAATATAGCAGACTCTGAATCCTCTTCATCAAAGAGTAATTCACAATCTGGATCATCAACAGCATTGTCCTCTATCTCTGAAATGTCCTCTGTCTCTGAAACCTTGTGATAAGACTTCATTGACTGAAAATCGTTTGGAGCTCTTTGTTGACTGTCTGAGAAGGAGAAGCTTGGGAAAGCTCCTTTTCACCCAAAACATAATTATAAAAAAGCAACCAGAACCAGTCAAAACAAAATACATCAAAGAGACTTGCTTCATTTGGACCTGTGCGAATATCTATACACATGAAAGCCTCCCGGTCAAAATGACCCACAACATCGTGTTTTCTATACAATAATCGACACAGACATTTCACAACACATCAGTGTGTCCACCTTTTGATGTTAGGTTCATGACCCTAAATGAGGAAAAGTCATTTAATTTAAAAAGAGAGGTTGACTAGTGTTTTAGACAACTCCAAAGTGGAAATGGGTCAAATTGACCCGCTACATAATATAGGAGCGTTAAAATAACAGATTAAATGTCTTTTAGGAACATTCTTGCAACATCAGGCAAATGTTTTATACAAACATTCTATAATCATCACCACGACTGGATGGCGATTCTCATGAAACCAGTTTTAAACATGTTTGTAGCAAATTGAGCTGCAAAATCATGATGCACCTGAAAAAAAATTCACTCTGAGGACTAGGATGTCTAGTTAGTGTCTTATTTTAAATACATTTCACATTTCCCCCATGACTTTGATACATTTTCAACCCAAATTCTCATTACACGATATGCGTCCGAATTAAATTCCCAGGACTTTTTTATAAAACGTAACTTATTCGAATAAAATACAAAATATGTTGGTGTAGTTTGTCCATATATCATAAAAATGGGATACTAGATGAAGTTGACATTAAACGGTCATGTTTATTACTTAACAAACCACAGCATCTGTGGACATGTCTCCTTACCATAATACTTTTTCAAGTTCCCGTAATTTTTTTTAAATAATTTTTTAAATCAAGTTTTATTCGCCCATGATGCATCATCTAGCGGAGTAGTAGAAATTAAGTTAATTTAAAAGTATTCATACCCTTTGACTTTTTCCACTTTTTGTTGTGTTACAGCCTGAAATTAAAATTGATTAAATGTAGATTTTGTGTCACTGGCCGACACACAATACCCCATAAAGCGGAATTATGTTTTTAGACATTTTTACAAATTAATTAAAAATGAAAAGCTGAAATGTCTTGAGTCAATAAGTATTCAACCCGTTTGTTATGGCAACGCCTAAATAAGTTCAGGAGTAGAAATGTGCTTAACAAGTCACATAATAAGTTGCATGGACTGTGTTTAACATGATTTTTGAATGACAACCTCATCTCTGTACATACTGTACAATTGTCTGTAAGGTCCCTCAGTCGAGCTGTGAATTTCAAACACAGTTTAAACCACAGAGACCAGGGAGGTTTTCCAATGCCTCACAAAGAAGGGCAACTATTGGTAGATGGATAAAAATAAAACAGACGTTGAATATCCCTTTGAGCATGGTGGAGTTATTAATTACAGCTTGGATGGTGTATCAATACACCCAGTCACTACAAAGATACATGTGTCCTTCCTAACTCAGTTGCCGGAGAGGAAGGAAACCCGCTCAGAGATTTCAGCATGAGGCCAACTTTAAAACAGTTCCAGAGTTTAATGGCTGTGATAGGAGAAAACTGAGGATGGATCAACAACATTGTAGTTACTCCACAAAAGAAGGAAGACCGTACAGAATACAAATATTCCAAAACATGCGTCCTGTTTGCAATAAGGCACTGAAGTAAAACTGCCAAAAATTTGGCTAAGAAAATGTACTATATGTCGTTATTACAAAATCACTATGTTTGAGGCCAATCCAACACAACACATCACTGAGTACCACTCTTCATATTTTCAAGCATGATGGTGGCTGCATCATGTTATGGGTATGCTTGTCATTGGCAAGGGAGGTTTTTTTCTGATAAAAATAAATGGAATAGAGCTAAGCAAAGGCAAAATCCTAGAGGAAAACTTGGTTCCGTCTCTGCTTTCCACCAGACACTGGGAGATTAATTCACCTTTCAGCAGGACAATGACCTAAAACACAAGGCCAAATATACACTGAAGTTGCTTACCAAGATGACGTTGAATGTTCCTGAGTGGCCTAGTTACAGTTTTGACTTAAATCGGCTTGAAAATATATGGCAAGACTAGCAATGATCAACAACCAACTTGACAGAGCTTGACTTTTCTTTTTTTTTGAGAGAGAGAGAGAGAGAATAATGTGCTAATATTGTAAAATCCCGGTGTGGAAATCTCTTAGAGACCAAGACCAAGAAAGACAGTGGTAATCGCTGCCAAAGGTGATTCTAGCATGCATTGACTCCGGGGTGCGAACGCTTATCTAATCAAGACGTATTAGTGTTTTATAGATGGGTCGGTTGTTTACCAACAGAAATGACACGCACGTAACCATGGAGAAAAACAAATGAGGTTTGTTTAGATTGTTGACAACACGGAAGCAATTTTTAGTCTCCAATGTTTATTGAAAACATAAATACATTTTCTCACACAATGACCACTTGTCTCTCATGTACATCATTACAGGTGTGGGTTAGCTAGCTAGCGAATTGTAGCCATATTAGCATCTCTCAACTCTCCTCTCTCTTATCCCCTCTCTCTCCTCCCTTCTGTCATCTCCCTTATCCATTTTCCTCTTTACTCTCTCTCCTCTCCCCTCTCTCCCCTACTCTCCCCTCTCTCTCCTCTCCCTTCTCTCTCCTCTCCTCTCCCCTCTCTCCTCTCCTCTCCTCTCCCCTCTCTCTCCTCTCCCTTCTCTCTCCCCTCTCCCCTCTCTCCCCTCTCTCTCCTCTCCCCTCTCTCACCTCTCCCCTCTCTCACCTCTCCCCTTACAGTGCAGGTAAACTGAAGGCTGATTGTGTTACGGTGCAGGTAAACTGAAGGCTGATTGTGTTACGGTGCAGGTAAACTGAAGGCTGATTGTGTAACGGCGCAGGTAAACTGAAGACTGATTGTGTTACGGTGCAGGTAAACTGAAGGCTGATTGTGTTACGGCGCAGGTAAACTGAAGGCTGATTGTGTTACGGTGCAGGTAAACTGAAGGCTGATTGTGTTACGGTGCAGGTAAACTGAAGGCTGATTGTGTTACGGTGCAGGTAAACTGAAGGCTGATTGTGTTACGGTGCAGGTAAACTGAAGGCTGATTGTGTTACAGTGCAGGTAAACTGAAGGCTGATTGTGTTACGGTGCAGGTAAACTGAAGGCTGATTGTGTTACAGTGCAGGTAAACTGAAGGCTGATTGTGTCACGGTGCAGGTAAACTGAAGGCTGATTGTGTTACAGTGCAGGTAAACTGAAGGCTGATTGTGTCACAGTGCAGGTAAACTGAAGGCTGATTGTGTTACAGTGCAGGTAAACTGAAGGCTGATTGTGTTACAGTGCAGGTAAACTGAAGGCTGATTGTGTTACGGTGCAGGTAAACTGAAGGCTGATTGTGTTACAGTGCAGGTAAACTGAAGGCTGATTGTGTTACGGTGCAGGTAAACTGAAGGCTGATTGTGTTACAGTGCAGGTAAACTGAAGGCTGATTGTGTTACAGTGCAGGTAAACTGAAGGCTGATTGTGTTACGGTGCAGGTAAACTGAAGGCTGATTGTGTTACAGTGCAGGTAAACTGAAGGCTGATTGTGTTACATTGCAGGTAAACTGAAGGCTGATTGTGTTACGGTGCAGGTAAACTGAAGGCTGATTGTGTTACAGTGCAGGTAAACTGAAGGCTGATTGTGTTCTGGTGCAGGTAAACTGAAGGCTGATTGTGTTCTGGTGCAGGTAAACTGAAGGCTGATTGTGTTACGGTGCAGGTAAACTGAAGGCTGATTGTGTTACGGTGCAGGTAAACTGAAGGCTGATTGTGTTACGGTGCAGGTAAACTGAAGGCTGATTGTGTTACGGTGCAGGTAAACTGAAGGCTGATTGTGTTACGGTGCAGGTAAACTGAAGGCTGATTGTGTTACAGTGCAGGTAAACTGAAGGCTGATTGTGTTACGGTGCAGGTAAACTGAAGGCTGATTGTGTTACGGTGCAGGTAAACTGAAGGCTGATTGTGTTACGGTGCAGGTAAACTGAAGGCTGATTGTGTTACAGTGCAGGTAAACTGAAGGCTGATTGTGTTACAGTGCAGGTAAACTGAAGGCTGATTGTGTTACAGTGCAGGTAAACTGAAGGCTGATTGTGTTACAGTGCAGGTAAACTGAAGGCTGATTGTGTTACAGTGCAGGTAAACTGAAGGCTGATTGTGTTACAGTGCAGGTAAACTGAAGGCTGAATGTGTTACAGTGCAGGTAAACTGAAGGCTGATTGTGTTACGGTGCAGGTAAACTGAAGGCTGATTGTGTTACAGTGCAGGTAAACTGAAGGCTGATTGTGTAACGGTGCAGGTAAACTGAAGGCTGATTGTGTTACGGTGCAGGTAAACTGAAGGCTGATTGTGTTACAGTGCAGGTAAACTGAAGGCTGATTGTGTTACGGTGCAGGTAAACTGAAGGCTGATTGTGTTACAGTGCAGGTAAACTGAACGCTGATTGTGTTACAGTGCAGGTAAACTGAAGGCTGATTGTGTTACGGTGCAGGTAAACTGAAGGCTGATTGTGTTACAGTGCAGGTAAACTGAAGGCTGATTGTGTTACGGTGCAGGTAAACTGAAGGCTGATTGTGTTACAGTGCAGGTAAACTGAAGGCTGATTGTGTTACAGTGCAGGTAAACTGAAGGCTGATTGTGTTACAGTGCAGGTAAACTGAAGGCTGATTGTGTTACGGTGCAGGTAAACTGAAGGCTGATTGTGTAACGGTGCAGGTAAACTGAAGGCTGATTGTGTTACGGTGCAGGTAAACTGAAGGCTGATTGTGTTACAGTGCAGGTAAACTGAAGGCTGATTGTGTCACAGTGCAGGTAAACTGAAGGCTGATTGTGTTACGGTGCAGGTAAACTGAAGGCTGATTGTGTTACAGTGCAGGTAAACTGAAGGCTGATTGTGAAAGGCTGAACAAAGGCATCAGTCTGGGGTACCATTCATCCTGCCCATGTCGGCACGGCTTCTGAGAGACTGTGGTGAGCGGTTGTTCAAACAACATCGTTGGACTGTGTCTGTGTGTGTGTGTGTGTGTGTGTGTGTGTGTGTGTCTGTGTGTGTCTGTGTCTGTGTGTGTCTGTGCGTGTGTGTGTGCGCGTGCACCTGCAGGGTGTGTGATGGCCTCCCTGCTCCAGTCTGGTTTAATGTCCTGCCAAATACGACAGGAGGAATCTCCTCGCGCTCAAACGCTAATGGGGGGTTAACCATGCGTCTCCACTTTTCTCCTACTCTTCTCTTCCCTCACTCCCAGGGAGGAGGTCACTTCTCTCCTCCTCCTTTCTTCCCTCACTCCCAGGGAGGAGACAGAACAAATACATGACGGAGAGAGATCAGAGGAAAGGATAAGGAGAGATGTGGAAAAGCTGGCCTGGGATAGGATGGGCAGAGGCTGAGAGGGCAAGCTGGCCTGGGATAGGATGGGCAGAGGCTGAGAGGGCAAGCTGGCCTGGGATAGGATGGGCAGAGGCTGAGAGGGCAAGCTGGCCTGGGATAGGATGGGCAGAGGCTGAGAGGGCAAGCTGGCCTGGGATAGGATGGGCAGAGGCTGAGAGGGCAAGCTGGCCTGGGATAGGATGGGCAGAGGCTGAGAGGGCAAGCTGGCCTGGGATAGGATGGGCAGAGGCTGAGAGGGCAAGCTGGCCTGGGATAGGATGGGCAGAGGCTGAGAGGGCAAGCTGGCCTGGGATAGGATGGGCAGAGGCTGAGAGGGCAAGCTGGCCTGGGATAGGATGGGCAGAGGCTGAGAGGGCAAGCTGGCCTGGGATAGGATGGGCAGAGGCTGAGAGGGGCAAGCTGGCCTGGGATAGGATGGGCAGAGGCTGAGAGGGCAAGCTGGCCTGGGATAGGATGGGCAGAGGCTGAGAGGGCAAGCTGGCCTGGGATAGGATGGGCAGAGGCTGAGAGGGCAAGCTGGCCTGGGATAGGATGGGCAGAGGCTGAGAGGGCAAGCTGGCCTGGGATAGGATGGGCAGAGGCTGAGAGGGCAAGCTGGCCTGGGATAGGATGGGCAGAGGCTGAGAGGGGCAAGCTGGCCTGGGATAGGATGGGCAGAGGCTGAGAGAACACTGAAGAAGGCCAAACTTCCTTTGTCCTCTAAGAGTTGATGAATAACCTCTACTTGGTTGGAGAGCGGGGTAGTGGCAGTACTCCCTTTCCATGGGCAGAGGCAGAGGCAGAGACAGAGGCAGAGACAGAGGCAGAGACAGAGGCAGAGACAGGGACAGAGGCAGGGACAGAGGCAGGGAAAGAGACAGAGACAGAGGCAGGGACAGGTGGGTTGGAAAGTGGTGTGACTGGGTCTGGGCTGTATTAAGCTGGGTAGTACTTGGCTGGGCTGGGGTTGGGCTTTACTAAGCTTGGGTGTCACGTGGCTGGGCTGGGCTGTACTAGGCTGGGTGGGACTTGGCTTGGCTGGGGTTGGAATAGCTGGGTTGTGTAATCTGAGGGAAATATGTGTCTCTAATGTGGTCATACATTTGGCCGGAGGTTAGGAAGTGTAGCTCGGTTTCCACCTCAGTGGACACATAGCCTGTCTTCTCATGAAAGCCAGGTCTGCCTAGGGCGGCCTCTCTCGATAGCAAGGCCATGCTCACTAAATCTGTACAAAGGATTTTCTTAATTTTGGGTCAGTCACATTGGGCAGGTTTTCAGCAACTGTACTCTCTGTTTAGGGCTAGATAGGATACTAGATTGCTCTGTTTTTTTTGGTTAATTGTGTCAAGTAATTCACTTTTAGTTTTTTCATGATTTTGTCTGGTCTAATTGTATTGCCTTCCTTGGGCTCTGTGGGGTCTGTTTGTGTTTGTGAACAGAGTCCCAGGACCAGCTGGCTGTGGGGACTCTTCTCCAGGTTCACCTCTCTGTAGGCGAGGGCTTTGTTATGGAAGGTTTGAGAGTCGCTTCCTTTATGTGGTTGTAGAATTGAATTACTATTTGGGGGATTTTGATAATTAGCGGGAATAGTCCTAATTCTGCTCTGCATGCATTATTTAGTGTTTTACATTGTACAGGGGGATATTTTTGCTGAATTCTTCATGCGGAGTCTCAATTTGGTGTTTGTCCCATTTTGTGAATTCTTGCTTGGTGAGCGGATCCCAGACCTCACAGCCTAAGAGGGCAATGGGTTCTACGTCAAATGTTATGTTCCTTTTGATGGCGTAGAAGGTACTTCTTGCCTTGTCTCTCAGATCGTTCACAGCTTTGTGTAAGTTACCCGTGGTGTTGATGTTTAGCCAGAGGTAGGTTTAGTTTCTAGGGCAACGGTGTCTAGATGGAATTTGTATTTGTGGTCCTGGCAACTGGACCTTTTTTCCAACACCATAATTTTTGTCTTACTGAGATCCACTGTCAGGGCCCAGGTCTGTATCTTACTGTCAGGGCCCAGGTCTGGCAGAATCTGTACAGAAGATCTAGGTGGTGCTGTAGGCCCTCCTTGGTTGGGGACAGAAGCACCAGATCATCAGCAAACAGGAGACATTTGACTTTAGGTTCTAGTAGGGTGAGGCCGGGTGCTGCAGACTGTTCTAGTGATTTCTAACGTGCTGAACTTTTTTTCTTTGTGTATGTCTGTTGTAGTGTTTCACCATAGTGAAGGTGTAAACTTGGTACCATAGTGAAGGTGTAAACTTGGCGCCATAGTGAAGGTGTAAACTTGCTACCATAGTGAAGGTGTAAACTTGCTACCATAGTGAAGGTGTAAACTTGTCACCAAAGTGAAGGTGTAAACTTGTCACCAAAGTGAAGGTGTAAACTTGGCGCCATAGTGAAGGTGTAAACTTGGCACCATAGTGAAGGTGTAAACTTGGTACCATAGTGAAGGTGTAAACTTGGTACCATAGTGAAGGTGTTAACTTGGCACCATAGTGAAGGTGTAAACTTGGTACCATAGTGAAGGTGTTAACTTGGTACCATAGTGAAGGTGTAAACTTGGCGCCATAGTGAAGGTGTTAACTTGGTACCATAGTGAAGGTGTAAACTTGGTACCATAGTGAAGGTGTAAACTTGGTACCATAGTGAAGGTGTTAACTTGGCACCATAGTGAAGGTGTAAACTTGGTACCATAGTGAAGGTGTTAACTTGGTACCATAGTGAAGGTGTAAACTTGGCGCCATAGTGAAGGTGTTAACTTGGTACCATAGTGAAGGTGTTAACTTGGCACCATAGTGAAGGTGTTAACTTGGTACCATAGTGAATGTGTAAACTTGGCGCCATAGTGAAGGTGTTAACTTGGCACCATAGTGAATGTGTAAACTTGGCGCCATAGTGAATGTGTTAACTTGGCACCATAGTGAAGGTGTTAACTTGGTACCATAGTGAAGGTGTAAACTTGGTACCATAGTGAAGGTGTTAACTTGGCACCATAGTGAAGGTGTAAACTTGGTACCATAGTGAAGGTGTAAACTTGGTACCATAGTGAAGGTGTAAACTTGGCACCATAGTGAAGGTGTAAACTTGGTACCATAGTGAAGGTGTAAACTTGGTACCATAGTGAAGGTGTTAACTTGGCACCATAGTGAAGGTGTAAACTTGGTACCATAGTGAAGGTGTAAACTTGGTACCATAGTGAAGGTGTTAACTTGGCACCATAGTGAAGGTGTAAACTTGGTACCATAGTGAAGGTGTAAACTTGGTACCATAGTGAAGGTGTAAACTTGGCACCATAGTGAAGGTGTAAACTTGGTGCCATAGTTAAGGTGTAAACTTGGCGCCATAGTTAAGGTGTAAACTTGGCGCCATAGTGAAGGTGTAAACTTGGTACCATAGTGAAGGTGTAAACTTGGTACCATAGTGAAGGTGTTAACTTGGCACCATAGTGAAGGTGTAAACTTGGTGCCATAGTTAAGGTGTAAACTTGGTACCATAGTGAAGGTGTAAACTTGGCACCATAGTGAAGGTGTTAACTTGGCACCATAGTGAAGGTGTAAACTTGGTACCATAGTGAAGGTGTAAACTTGGCGCCATAGTGAAGGTGTAAACTTGGTACCATAGTGAAGGTGTAAACTTGGCACCATAGTGAAGGTGTAAACTTGGTACCATAGTGAAGGTGTTAACTTGGCACCATAGTGAAGGTGTAAACTTGGTACCATAGTGAAGGTGTTAACTTGGCACCATAGTGAAGGTGTAAACTTGTCACCAAAGTGAAGGTGTAAACTTGGTACCATAGTGAAGGTGTAAACTTGCTACCATAGTGAAGGTGTAAACCTTGCACCATAGTGATGGTGTAGTTTTCTGGGTCTCTGGTTGGATAGGTTTCTCAATTTCATTCTTTTTTGCATTCTTCATCAAACCATTTGTCATTGTTGTTCATCTTCTTAGGTTGTCTGGTTGAAATGTTTAGATTTGATAGGGAAGCTGAGAGGTCAAATATACTGTTTATGTTTCTACTGCCAAGTTTACACCTTCAATATTGCAGTGAAATGTTTTAAACAGGAAGTTTGAATTTGTTGTTGGCTAGTTGTTTTCTGGTAGGTTTCTACACTTCTTTCCGCCCATCTATAGCATTTCTTAATAATATGATGTTTGTTCGGCTTTGATGCCTCATGATTCTCTATCTCACTGTCTCTGTCTTTCTGTCTTCAGTAGGACCTCCCTGGTGGTCTGTGTCTTCAGTAGTACCTCCCTGGTGGTCTGTGTATTCAGTAGTACCTCCCTGGTGGTCTGTGTCTTCAGTAGTACCTCCCTGGTAGTCTGTGTCTTCAGTAGGACCTCCCTGGTGGTCTGTGTCTTCAGTAGTACCTCCCTGGTGGTCTGTGTCTTCAGTAGGACCTCCCTGGTGGTCTGTGTCTTCAGTAGTACCTCCCTGGTGGTCTGTGTCTTCAGTAGGACCTCCCTGGTGGTCTGTGTCTTCACTTGGACCTCCCTGGTGGTCTGTGTCTTCAGTAGGACCTCCCTGGTGGTCTGTGTCTTCACTTGGACCTCCCTGGTGGTCTGTGTCTTCACTTGGACCTCCCTGGTGGTCTGTGTCTTCACTTGGACCTCCCTGGTAGTCTGTGTCTTCAGTAGGACCTCCCTGGTGGTCTGTGTCTTCAGTTGAACCTCCCTGGTGGTCTGTGTCTTCACATGGACCTCCCTGGTAGTCTGTGTCTTCACTTGGACCTCCCTGGTGGTCTGTGTCTTCAGTTGGACCTCCCTGGTGGTCTGTGTCTTCACTTGGACCTCCCTGGTGGTCTGTGTCTTCACTTGGACCTCCCTGGTGGTCTGTGTCTTCACTTGGACCTCCCTGGTGTGTTTGAGGGTCTGATGACTGAGTGATGGAGATAGAGATGGTCTGTAGAGGCTTCTCTCTATCGCGCCATAGAATCCATCAAGCTCTCAATAAATCCCAACCCTTAGCTCCAGAGGTGGGCTGCCTGGAGGGCGGTGTAGGGAGAGACCCCGGGGACGGGGGAAACATCCCAACCCTTAGCTCCAGAGGTGGGCTGCCTGGAGGGCGGTGTAGGGAGAGACCCCGGGGACGGGGGAAACATCCCAACCCTTAGCTCCAGAGGTGGGCTGCCTGGAGGGCGGTGAAGGGAGAGACCCCGGGGACAGGGGAAACATCCCAACCCTTAGCTCCAGAGGTGGGCTGCCTGGAGGGCGGTGTAGGGAGAGACACCGGGGGACGGGGGAAACAAATAGAGGTGATTTGTGTGGGTGGACAACAGGGAGGTGGGGGGTCCGATCCATCTGAGCCGATCCATTTGATCTCCTTCCCTCTCTCCATCCCTCCATTCATCCATCCCTCTCTCCATCCATCCATCCATCCATCCATCCTCTCTCCATCCCTCTCCCCATCCCTCCATCCATCCATCCTCCTTCTCTCCATCCATCCCTCCATCCATCCATCCATCCCTCTCTCCATCCATCCATCCATCCTCCCTCCATCCATCCATCCTCCTTCTCTCCATCCCTCTCTCCATCCATCCATCCTCCTTCTATCCATCCCTCCCTCCATCCATCCATCCATCCTCCCTCTCTCCATCCCTCCATCCATCCATCCATCCTCCCTCCTCTCTCCATCCCTCCATCCATCCATCCTCCCTCTCTCCATCCCTCCATCCATCCATCCATCCTCCCTCTCTCCATCCCTCCATCCATCCATCCTCCTTCTCTCCATCCCTCCTCCATCCATCCTCCTCCTCTTCTATCCATCTCTTCCTCTATCCATCTCATCTCTCCATCCATCTATCTCTCTCTCTCATCTCTCCATCTATCCATCCTCCCTCTCTCCATCCCTCCATCCATCCATCCATCCTCCTCTCTCCATCCCTCCATCCATCCATCCATCCTTCTCTCCATCCTTCTCCATCTATCTCTTCCTCATCTCTCATCCATCCTTCCTTTCATCTCCATCCATCCTCCTCTCTCTCCATCTCTCTCCATCCATCCTATCTTCCATCTCTTCTCTCTCCATCCATCCATCCATCCATCTATCTCTCTCTCTCTCTTTCCATCCTATCCATCTCTTCCTTTCTCTTCTCTATCCTCTTCCTCCATCTCTCATCCTCTATCTTCCTTCTCTCATCCTCCATCCTCTTCTCTCTATCTATCTCTCCATCCATCCATCCTCCTCTCTCCATCCATCCCATCCTATCCTCCATCTCTCTATCTATCTCTCTCCATCCATCCTTCCTTCTCTATCTCTCTCCCTCCATCATCCATCCTCCTTCTCTCCATCCCTTCCTCCCTCCATCCATCCATCTCTCCTCTCTCCATCCCTCCCTCCATCCATCCATCCTCCTTCTCTCCATCCCTCCCTCCATCCATCCATCCTCCCTCTCTCCATCCCTCCATCCATCCATCCTCCTTCTCTCCATCCCTCCCTCCATCCCTCTCCCCATCCCTCCATCCATCCATCCATCCTCCCTCTCTCCATCCCTCCCTCCATCCATCCATCCTCCTTCTCTCCATCCCTCCCTCCATCCATCCATCCTCCCTCTCTCCATCCCTCCATCCATCCATCCTCCTTCTCTCCATCCCTCCCTCCATCCCTCTCCCCATCCCTCCATCCATCCATCCATCATCCCTCTCTCCATCCCTCCCTCCATCCATCCATCCTCCTTCTCTCCATCCCTCCATCCATCCCTCTCTCCATCCATCCATCCCTCCCTCTCTACATCACTCCATCCCTCCCTCCATCCATACATCACTCCCTCTCTTCATCCCTCTCTCCATCCCTCCATCCATCCATCCCTCCCTCCCTCTCTCCATCCATCCCTCCCTCCCTCTCTCCATCATCCCTCCATCCATCCATCCCTCCCTCTCTCCATCCCTCCCTCTCTCCATCCCTCTCTCCATCCCTCCCTCCATCCATCCCTCCTGCAAGCCAATAGGTGCTCCCAGGGGAGTGCTCTGTGTTTGGCTAAGCAGCTGAAGGAAGTGAGAGCTCCATCAGGGTGACCATTAGAGTCGTCCAGGCCAGGATAAATGACCAGGACCCCGTGTCCCAGTCCCGAATGGCATCCTATCCTCTATGTAGTACACTACTTTTGACCAGGGCCCATAGGGAATAGGGTGCCATTTGGGATCCAGCCCAGGGCCCTGTCTGTCTGTCTGAAGCTCAGCCACGGCTGATGGTGGATCCCTGGACCATGACACATTCCTCTGCTGTTTGCCTAGTCTGGTCTGCCCGGGCTTTGAACTGAGCAGCGAGTGAGCAGGCAGACGAATGAATGAACGAATGAACGAACGAACGTGTGAAGTATCCCTGGTGTGGCTGAAATATGTCTGTAGAGGAGAAGAGACGAGGGCTGATGGGCCCGGCTGGTGGTGAAAGCTGGTTTGTTATCTAGAGAGGGGGAATAGAGAAGGAGAAGATTAGAGAGAGGGGGGTGTAATGGGGCGATGATGGGTCCTCAGGAAGAGATCTTCAGAGACGGTGGAGGGTGTGTGATGGCCTGTCACTCCCCCTCTCCTTCCTTCCCTCTCTCCTTCCTTCCTTCCCTCTCTCCTTCCTTCCATCCCTCTCTCCTTCCCTCCCTCCCTCTCCTTCCTGCCCGTCCCTCTCCCTCTCTCTCTCTCTCTCTCTCTCTCTCTCTGACAAAGACGGAGCACTTCCACATTGCTGTCTGTCTTTTCAGACTAAACACACTCCTCTGGTGTTGATGCGTCAGTCCAGCCGGCACACAGACACATTGCTGTTCCCACAGATAGACCACTATTTGTCTTAGAGAGGGTGTGTGTGATTGTGTGTGATTGTGTGCGTGTGTGTGTGATTGTGTGTGTGTGTGTGTGATTGTGTGTGATTGTGTGTGTGTGTGTGTGTGTGTGTGATTGTGTGTGTGTGTGTGTGTGTGATTGTGTGTGTGTGTGTGTGTGTGTGTGTGTGTGTGTGTGTGTGTGTGTGTGTGTGTGTGTGTGTGATTGTGTGTGTGATTGTGTGTGTGATTGTGTGTGATTGTGTGTGTGTGTGTGATTGTGTGTGTGTGTGTGTGTGTGTGTGTGTGATTGTGTGTGTGGATGTGTGTGTGTGTGTGTGATTGTGTGTGTGTGTGTGTGTTAGTGTGTGTGTGTGTGTGTGTGTGTGTGTGTGTGATTGTGTGTGTGTGTGTCAGGGATGGGTTGCTGGCCGTATATCACCATAGCCGCCATCCTCCTGATATATGGTTGTTTGTCCAGGGCCCACTAGAGAGAGAGAGATGTAGCAGATGGGTTCTGGCTGTTTACTTAGGGACAAAACCCTCCTATTGGGTATGCACTACAGACACCAACCAACCGGTAATTGTTGCTCATGATTGCAATTTATTGTAGGAGAGATGAAGAGGAGGAAAGATGAAGGGTTAGAGGAGGAGAGATGAAGGGTTAGAGGAAGAGGAGGAGAGATGAAGTGTTAGAGGAGGAGAGATGAAGGGTTAGAGGAAGAGAGATGAAGGGTTAGAGGAAGAGGAGGAGAGATGAAGGGTTAGAGGAAGAGGAGGAGGAGAGATGAAGGGTTAGAGGAGGAGAGATGAAGGGTTAGAGGAAGAGGAGGAGAGATGAAGGGTTAGAGGAGGAGAGATGAAGGGTTAGAGGAGGAGAGATGAAGGGTTAGAGGAGGAGAGATGAAGGGTTAGAGGAGGAGAGATGAAGGGTTAGAGGAAGAGGAGGAGAGATGAAGGGTTAGAGGAAGAGGAGGAGGAGAGATGAAGGGTTAGAGGAAGAGGAGGAGAGATGAAGGGTTAGGAGGAGGAGAGATGAAGGGTTAGAGGAAGAGGAGGAGAGATGAAGGGTTAGAGGAAGAGGAGGAGGAGAGATGAAGGGTTAGAGGAAGAGGAGGAGAGATGAAGGGTTAGAGGAGGAGAGATGAAGGGTTAGAGGAAGAGGAGGAGAGATGAAGGGTTAGAGGAAGAGGAGGAGAGATGAAGGGTTAGAGGAAGAGGAGGAGAGATGAAGGGTTAGAGGAAGAGAGATGAAGGGTTAGAGGAAGAGAGATGAAGGGTTAGAGGAAGAGGAGGAGAGATGAAGGGTTAGAGGAAGAGGAGGAGAGATGAAGGGTTAGAGGAGGAGGAGGAGAGATGAAGGGTTAGAGGAAGAGGAGGAGAGATGAATGGTTAGAGGAAGAGGAGGAGAGATGAAGGGTTAGAGGAGGAGGAGGAGAGATGAAGGGTTAGAGGAAGAGGAGGAGAGATGAAGGGTTAGAGGAAGAGAGATGAAGGGTTAGAGGAAGAGGAGGAGAGATGAAGGGTTAGAGGAGGAGGAGGAGAGAGATGAAGGGTTAGAGGAAGAGGAGGAGAGATGAAGGGTTAGAGGAAGAGGAGGAGAGATGAAGGGTTAGAGGAAGAGGAGGAGAGATGAAGGGTTAGAGGAGGAGAGATGAAGGGTTAGAGGAAGAGGAGGAGAGATGAAGGGTTAGAGGAGGAGGAAGAGAGATGAAGGGTTAGAGGAAGAGGAGGAGAGATGAAGGGTTAGAGGAAGAGGAGGAGAGATGAAGGGTTAGAGGAAGAGGAGGAGAGATGAAGGGTTAGAGGAAGAGGAGGAGGAGAGATGAAGGGTTAGAGGAAGAGGAGGAGAGATGAAGGGTTAGAGGAGGAGGAGAGATGAAGGGTTAGAGGAAGAGGAGGAGAGATGAAGGGTTAGAGGAAGAGGAGGAGAGATGAAGCCTCCTGTAAGACCTTATCTTTCGTTCCTGCTGATTAGGGAGAGATGGATGGATGGGGGATAACACAGATACCTGACAGAATAATGGAAACTCTTGTGTAAATGAGGGATACAAAGTATACGGAAATATAAATGTGTTGTGTTGGTTGTGTTGTAAAGTGTTGGTTTCATGAGCGGAAATAAAAAATCCCAGAATTTTTCCATACGAACAAAAATCTTATTTCTCTCAATTTATTTGCACAAATTTGTTTACCTTTCTGCTAGTGAACATTTCTACTTTACCAAGATAATTCATCCACCTGACAGGTGTGGCATATCAAGAAGTAGATTAAACAGCATGATCATTACACAGGTGAACCTTGTGCTGGGTACAATAAAAGGCCACTCTGAAATGTACAGTTTTGTCACAACAACACAACGCCACAGATGTCTTAAGGTTTGAGGGAACGTGCAATTGGCATGCTGACTACAGGAATTTCCACCAGAGCTGTAACCAGAGAATTGAATGTCAATTGACCTACCATAAGCCACCTCCAACATCGTTTTAGAGAATTTAGCAATATGTCCAACCGGCCTCACAACCGTATACCACATGTAACCACGCCCGCTCATAGCCTCCACATCCGGCTTCTTTACCTGTGGAATTGTCTGAGACCAGCCACCTGGACAGCTGATGAAGCTGAGGAGTATTTCTGTCTGTAATAAAGCCCTTTTGTGGGGAAAAACTCATTCTGACCCATCCGGTGGGTGGGCCTATGCCCTCCCAGGCCCACCCAAGGCTGCACCCCTGCCCAGTCATGTGAAATCCATACATTAGGGCATAATTAACTGATTTCCTTACTCAGTAAAATCTTTGAAATTGTTGCATGTTGCATTTATAGTTTTGTTCTGTATACATTGAAAGCAGGTGCTTCCACACAGGTGTGGTTCCTGAGTTAATTAAGCAGTTAACATCCCATCATGCTTTGGGTCATGTATAAAAATACTGGGAAGGCCATTGTTTTGGCCATTGTTTTGGGCTACCATGGCTACGCCCCCATAGGATGACCACACCCACATCCACAGGGCACGAGTGGTTTGATGCGCATGAAAAGGAGTCCATCACCAGATCTCAACCCAATTGAACACTTATGGGAGATTCTGGAGCGGCGCCTGAGACGGCGTTTTTCAACAGGCGTGCCTTGTTAATTTGTGGAATTTCTTTCCTTCTTATTGCGTTTGAGACAATCAGTTGTGTTGTGACAAGGTAGGGGTGGTATACAGAAGATAGCCCTACTTGGTAAAAAGACCAAGTCCATATTATGGCAAGAACAGCTCAAATAAACAAAGAGAAACGACAGTCCACTTTTAAGACCAGTCAAATCCGGAAAGTGCAGTCGCAAAAACCATCAAGCGCTATGATCAAACTGGCTCTCATGAGGACCGCCACAGGTGATACTGTCATGATTTATTTAGAATTCAAGGCACACAGAATTCTGCTGCGACACGCCATCCCATCACGCCATCCCATCAAATAGTCTCGGAGCCTGTTGGTCTGGACTCTGACACCGCCTGCTATAGAGGTCCTGGATGGCAGGGAGCTCGGGACAACTGATGTACTGGGCTGTCCGCACTACCCTCTGTAGCGCTTTGCGGTCGAGGGCGGTGCATTTGCCGTACCAGGCGGTGATGCAGCCAGTCAAGATGCTCTTGATGGTACAGCTGTAGAACTTTTTTGAGGATCCGAGGGGCCCACACCAAATCTTTTCAGCCTCCTGAGGGGTAAGAGGCGCTGTCATACCCTCTTCACGACTGTGTTGGTGTGTGTAAACCATGCTAATTCCTTAGTGACGTGGACACAGAGGAACTTGAAGCTCTCGACCCGCTCCACTACAGCCCCTTCGTTGTGAATGGGGGCGTGTTCGGCCCTCCATTTCCTGTAGTCCACGATCAGGTCTTTTGTCTCGCTGACATTAAGGGAAAGTCTCTGCCAAATCTCTGACCTCCTCCCTGTAGGCTGTCTCATCGCCATTGGTGATCAGGCCTACCATCGTAATTTCATCAACAAACTTGATGGCGTTGGAGTCATGTGTGGCCACGGAAGTAATGGGTGAACAGGAGGGGACTAAGCACACACCCCTGAGGGGCGCCAGTGTTGAGGGTCAGCTTGGCAGAGTTGTTGTTGCCTACCCTCACCACCTGGGGCCGACCTGTCAGGAAGTCCAGGATCCAGTTACAGAGGAAGGTGTCCAGTCCCAGGTTCCACAGCTTGTTGATGAGCTTGGAGGGGTCTATGGTGTTGAACGCTGAGATGTAGTCTATAAACATCATTCTCACGTAGTTATTTCCCCTCTTGTCCAGATGGGAGAGGGCACTGTGAAGTGCAATTGAGATTGACTCATCTGTGGATCTGTTGGGGCGGTATGCGAATTGGAGTGGGTCCAGGGTGTCTGGAATACTGGTGTTGATGTGTGTCTTTACCAGCCTTTCAAAGCACGTCATAATACTGATGTACTGCCGATAGTCAGGTTACTTTGGAGTTCTTCAGATCTCACTTTTTCACTCTGATATATACTGCTGCCTGGTAGGATCAGTTCGGTCCAGTTTGGCCTGGTTAAACTCATCTCAGTCGAGACCAGTTTGGCCTGGTTAAAGGCCCACTTAGACCTACATTGATGCATCAGGTGTCCAGAGAATGTCTGGTTGTTTCAGGTGTCAGATCAGATGTCCACTGTCCTGACAGAAAATGTCTGGTTGTTTCAGATGTCCACTGTCCTGACAGAGAATGTCTGGTTGTTTTAGGTGTCAGATCAGATGTCCACTGTCCATACAGAGAATGTCTGGTTGTTTCAGGTGTCAGATCAGATGTCCACTGTCCTGACAGAGAATGTCTGGTTGCTTTAGGTGTCCACTGTCCATACAGAGAATGTCTGGTTGTGTCCAAGACAGCTGATGGCCAGAATAGTAAGTTACAGATAGCTCTGCACGGCTCCCATCTCAATCTGTGTGTTTGTGATTTTAGAATGAGAGTTGGTTAAGTACCCCTCCAGATAGCATTCCATCGATGGGGATATAAATCAGGTTATTTAATGCGACACTAAATGTGATTTTCTGTTTTTGTTGTTGTGTCCAGATGTGTTTCATTCTACAACAGCAGCTGACATCGGTGGATCATGATGTCATATAGTGTATTTCTGTCAATAGATTTGGTAAATGGAAACGTGTGGGGGAAAGATCTCCTCATTGCCCCCCAGCAAAAAATAACCTACATTGAGGCTATTGCTTATTTCACCCTATGTTGAGTATAAATATTGTATGGATGTCAACCCCAACACATGTTCATGTCATCAACATCACCAATCAACTGCATTACAGTTAGAAACTACTCTGACTACCACCACCGATCTCTGTATGCTAGCTATGCTAACAGCTTATACGAACAGGAGTTAGCATTTAGCAGTCACTTCTTCCAGACCTGAAAAGAAACTACTTCTATATGTTATGCAGTGAAAACAGCCCAATACAGTGTATCCAAATGGGACTTTAGTAAGCACATTGTGGCCCTGTTACAATACACCAATCATGACTGATTTGACCAATCAGGCTGCATTACATTGACTTCTTTACCACATCTTCCCCTTCAATCAATCACATAGCATTACCAATCAATCACATAGCATTACCAATCAATCGCATAACATTACCAATCAATCACATAGCATTACCAATCAGTCACATAGCATTACCAATCAGTCACATAGCATTACCAATCAATCACATAGCATTACCAATCAGTCACATAGCATTACCGATCAATCACATAGCATTACCGATCAATCGCATAGCATTACTGATCAATCACATAGCATTACTGATCAATCACATAGCATTACCAATCAATCACATAGCATTACTGATCAATCACATAGCATTACCAATCAATCGCATAGCATTACTGATCAATCACATAGCATTACTGATCAATCACATAGCATTACTGATCAATCACATAGCATTACTGATCAATCACATAGCATTACCGATCAATCGCATAGCATTACTGATCAATCACATAGCATTACTGATCAATCACATAGCATTACCAATCAATCGCATAGCATTACCAATCAATCACATAGCATTACCAATCAATCGCATAGCATTACTGATCAATCGCATAGCATTACCGATCAATCCCATAGCATTACTGATCAATCACATAGCATTACCGATCAATCGCATAGCATTACCAATCAATCGCATAGCATTACCAATCAATTGCATAGCATTACCAATCAATTGCATAGCATTACCAATCAATCGCATAGCATTACCAATCAATTGCATAGCATTACCAATCAATCGCATAGCATTACCAATCAATCGCATAGCATTACCAATCAATCGCATAGCATTACCAATCAATCACATAGCATTACCAATCAATTGCATAGCATTACCAATCAATCGCATAGCATTACTGATCAATCACATAGCATTACCAATCAATCGCATAGCATTACTGATCAATCACATAGCATTACTGATCAATCACATAGCATTACTGATCAATCACATAGCATTACTGATCAATCGCATAGCATTACCGATCAATCGCATAGCATTACTGATCAATCACATAGCATTACTGATCAATCACATAGCATTACCAATCAATCGCATAGCATTACCAATCAATCACATAGCATTACCAATCAATCACATAGCATTACCAATCACATAGCATTACCAATCAATCGCATAGCATTACTGATCAATCGCATAGCATTACCGATCAATCCCATAGCATTACTGATCAATCACATAGCATTACCAATCAGTCGCATAGCATTACCGATCAATCGCATAGCATTACCAATCAATCGCATAGCATTACCAATCAATTGCATAGCATTACCAATCAATCGCATAGCATTACCAATCAATCGCATAGCATTACCAATCAATCGCATAGCATTACCAATCAATCGCATAGCATTACCACAAAGCTTCTTGTTCTACTTCTTATTTTTCTGAACAAGAAAGATCCATTCAATTGAATGGAAAAGCTTTTCACAAACAAAGCCTTTGTCACAAATTGTTTCTCAGCAACCCGTCCTCCTATGTAGTTTTGTCTAAGGCCTACCGTTACAGTTCTACATTCTAGTCGTTTAGCAGACGGTCATTATCCAGAGCGACTTAAACGAGAGCAATCAGGGTTAAGTGCCTTGCTCAAGGGCACATCGAACCAGCAATGTATCGGTTACTGGCTCAACGCTCTTAACCACTAGCCTACTTGCCGCCCACAAACATGGACCAAATCATCCATCAGATAACCAAGTGCTCAGCGGCATCCCAAATAGCACTACTTTAGACTAGGGCCCATAGGACTAGTCAAAAGTAGTTCATTACATAGGATGCAGACAGAGTTGTATATGTTAACGGTGTGTGATGTTAGTAGTCAATGTCTGGTGTTGTGTTTCTAAGCCAGTGTGTGTGTGTGATTGATAGGTATTGTAGGCCTGAAGCTGTTTACGTTGTGGTGTTAGTGGTGTAGGAATGCAGATGGGACAGCGATTGACAGGCAGCCAAACACAGAGTGGAAATGATGACCCAATAACGCTTGACCAATACAGTGAGGGGGAAACACACACGCTCACTCACAGAGAGACACACAAACAATCAGTAAAACACACACACACACACTAAAACACACACACACACACTAAAACACACACTAAAACACACACACACACTAAAACACACACACTCTAAAACACACACACACACACACTAAAACACACACACTCTAAAACACACACATATTAGCCTAATAACACTAGATTAACATTTAAGGGAACGGGGCCAAAGACAACGTAGGGAGAAGGTCATGTTAGAAGGGAACATTTCATTGGTCCTGTGTTTCACTAGTCCTGTGTTTCATTGGTCCTGTGTTTCACTAGTCCTGTGTTTCACTAGTCCTGTGTTTCATTGGTCCTGTGTTTCACTAGTCCTGTGTTTCACTAGTCCTGTGTTTCATTGGTCCTGTGTTTCACTAGTCCTGTGTTTCACTAGTCCTGTGTTTCACTAGTCCTGTGTTTCATTGGTCCTGTGTTTCACTAGTCCTGTGTTTCACTAGTCCTGTGTTTCACTAGTCCTGTGTTTCACTAGTCCTGTGTTTCACTAGTCCTGTGTTTCACTAGTCCTGTGTTTCACTAGTCCTGTGTTTCACTAGTCCTGTGTTTCACTAGTCCTGTGTTTCACTAGTCCTGTGTTTCACTAGTCCTGTGTTTCACTAGTCCTGTGTTTAGTCCTGTGTTTCACTAGTCCTGTGTTTCATTGGTCCTGTGTTTCACTAGTCCTGTGTTTCATTGGTCCTGTGTTTCACTAGTCCTGTGTTTCATTGGTCCTGTGTTTCACTAGTCCTGTGTTTAGTCCTGTGTTTCACTAGTCCTGTGTTTCACTAGTCCTGTGTTTAGTCCTGTGTTTCACTAGTACTGTGTTTCATTGGTCCTGTGTTTCACTAGTCCTGTGTTTCATTGGTCCTGTGTTTCACTAGTCCTGTGTTTCATTGGTCCTGTGTTTCACTAGTCCTGTGTTTCACTAGTCCTGTGTTTCACTAGTCCTGTGTTTCATTGGTCCTGTGTTTCACTAGTCCTGTGTTTCACTAGTCCTGTGTTTCACTAGTCCTGTGTTTCACTAGTCCTGTGTTTCACTAGTCCTGTGTTTCACTAGTCCTGTGTTTCACTAGTCCTGTGTTTCACTAGTCCTGTGTTTCACTAGTCCTGTGTTTCACTAGTCCTGTGTTTCACTAGTCCTGTGTTTCACTAGTCCTGTGTTTAGTCCTGTGTTTCACTAGTCCTGTGTTTCATTGGTCCTGTGTTTCACTAGTCCTGTGTTTCATTGGTCCTGTGTTTCACTAGTCCTGTGTTTCATTGGTCCTGTGTTTCACTAGTCCTGTGTTTAGTCCTGTGTTTCACTAGTCCTGTGTTTCACTAGTCCTGTGTTTAGTCCTGTGTTTCACTAGTACTGTGTTTCATTGGTCCTGTGTTTCACTAGTCCTGTGTTTCATTGGTCCTGTGTTTCACTAGTCCTGTGTTTCATTGGTCCTGTGTTTCACTAGTCCTGTGTTTAGTCCTGTGTTTCACTAGTCCTGTGTTTCACTAGTCCTGTGTTTCACTAATCCTGTGTTTCATTGGTCCTGTGTTTCACTAGTCCTGTGTTTCATTGGTCCTGTGTTTCACTAGTCCTGTGTTTCACTAGTCCTGTGTTTCACTAGTCCTGTGTTTAGTCCTGTGTTTCATTGGTCCTGTGTTTCACTAGTCCTGTGTTTCACTAGTCCTGTGTTTCACTAGTCCTGTGTTTCACTAGTCCTGTGTTTCACTAGTCCTGTGTTTCACTAGTCCTGTGTTTCACTAGTCCTGTGTTTCACTAGTCCTGTGTTTCACTAGTCCTGTGTTTCACTAGTCCTGTGTTTCACTAGTCCTGTGTTTCACTAGTCCTGTGTTTCACTAGTCCTGTGTTTCACTAGTCCTGTGTTTCACTAGTCCTGTGTTTAGTCCTGTGTTTCACTAGTCCTGTGTTTCATTGGTCCTGTGTTTCACTAGTCCTGTGTTTCATTGGTCCTGTGTTTCACTAGTCCTGTGTTTCATTGGTCCTGTGTTTCACTAGTCCTGTGTTTAGTCCTGTGTTTCACTAGTCCTGTGTTTCACTAGTCCTGTGTTTAGTCCTGTGTTTCACTAGTACTGTGTTTCATTGGTCCTGTGTTTCACTAGTCCTGTGTTTCATTGGTCCTGTGTTTCACTAGTCCTGTGTTTCATTGGTCCTGTGTTTCACTAGTCCTGTGTTTCACTAGTCCTGTGTTTCACTAGTCCTGTGTTTCATTGGTCCTGTGTTTCACTAGTCCTGTGTTTCACTAGTCCTGTGTTTCACTAGTCCTGTGTTTCACTAGTCCTGTGTTTCACTAGTCCTGTGTTTCACTAGTCCTGTGTTTCACTAGTCCTGTGCTCACTAGTCCTGTGTTTCACTAGTCCTGTGTTTCACTAGTCCTGTGTTTCACTAGTCCTGTGTTTCACTAGTCCTGTGTTTCACTAGTCCTGTGTTTAGTCCTGTGTTTCACTAGTCCTGTGTTTCATTGGTCCTGTGTTTCACTAGTCCTGTGTTTCATTGGTCCTGTGTTTCACTAGTCCTGTGTTTCATTGGTCCTGTGTTTCACTAGTCCTGTGTTTAGTCCTGTGTTTCACTAGTCCTGTGTTTCACTAGTCCTGTGTTTAGTCCTGTGTTTCACTAGTACTGTGTTTCATTGGTCCTGTGTTTCACTAGTCCTGTGTTTCATTGGTCCTGTGTTTCACTAGTCCTGTGTTTCATTGGTCCTGTGTTTCACTAGTCCTGTGTTTAGTCCTGTGTTTCACTAGTCCTGTGTTTCACTAGTCCTGTGTTTCACTAATCCTGTGTTTCATTGGTCCTGTGTTTCACTAGTCCTGTGTTTCATTGGTCCTGTGTTTCACTAGTCCTGTGTTTCACTAGTCCTGTGTTTCACTAGTCCTGTGTTTAGTCCTGTGTTTCATTGGTCCTGTGTTTCACTAGTCCTGTGTTTCACTAGTACTGTGTTTCACTAGTCCTGTGTTTCACTAGTCCTGTGTTTCACTAGTCCTGTGTTTCACTAGTCCTGTGTTTCACTAGTCCTGTGTTTCACTAGTCCTGTGTTTCACTAGTCCTGTGTTTCACTAGTCCTGTGTTTCACTAGTCCTGTGTTTCACTAGTCCTGTGTTTCACTAGTCCTGTGTTTCACTAGTCCTGTGTTTCACTAGTCCTGTGTTTCACTAGTCCTGTGTTTCACTAGTCCTGTGTTTCACTAGTCCTGTGTTTCATTGGTCCTGTGTTTCACTAGTCCTGTGTTTCACTAGTCCTGTGTTTCACTAGTCCTGTGTTTCACTAGTCCTGTGTTTCACTAGTCCTGTGTTTCACTAGTCCTGTGTTTAGTCCTGTGTTTCACTAGTACTGTGTTTCATTGGTCCTGTGTTTCACTAGTCCTGTGTTTCATTGGTCCTGTGTTTCACTAGTCCTGTGTTTCATTGGTCCTGTGTTTCACTAGTCCTGTGTTTAGTCCTGTGTTTCACTAGTCCTGTGTTTCACTAGTCCTGTGTTTAGTCCTGTGTTTCACTAGTACTGTGTTTCATTGGTCCTGTGTTTCACTAGTCCTGTGTTTCATTGGTCCTGTGTTTCACTAGTCCTGTGTTTCATTGGTCCTGTGTTTCACTAGTCCTGTGTTTAGTCCTGTGTTTCACTAGTCCTGTGTTTCACTAGTCCTGTGTTTCACTAATCCTGTGTTTCATTGGTCCTGTGTTTCACTAGTCCTGTGTTTCATTGGTCCTGTGTTTCACTAGTCCTGTGTTTCACTAGTCCTGTGTTTCACTAGTCCTGTGTTTAGTCCTGTGTTTCATTGGTCCTGTGTTTCACTAGTCCTGTGTTTCACTAGTCCTGTGTTTCACTAGTCCTGTGTTTAGTCCTGTGTTTCACTAGTCCTGTGTTTCACTAGTACTGTGTTTCACTAGTCCTGTGTTTCACTAGTCCTGTGTTTCACTAGTCCTGTGTTTCACTAGTCCTGTGTTTCACTAGTCCTGTGTTTCACTAGTCCTGTGTTTCACTAGTCCTGTGTTTCACTAGGCCTGTGTTTAGTCCTGTGTTTCACTAGTCCTGTGTTTCACTAGTACTGTGTTTCACTAGTCCTGTGTTTCACTAGTCCTGTGTTTCACTAGTCCTGTGTTTCACTAGTCCTGTGTTTCACTAGTCCTGTGTTTCACTAGTCCTGTGTTTCACTAGTCCTGTGTTTCACTAGTCCTGTGTTTCACTAGTCCTGTGTTTAGTCCTGTGTTTCACTAGTACTGTGTTTCATTGGTCCTGTGTTTCACTAGTCCTGTGTTTCATTGGTCCTGTGTTTCACTAGTCCTGTGTTTCATTGGTCCTGTGTTTCACTAGTCCTGTGTTTAGTCCTGTGTTTCACTAGTCCTGTGTTTCACTAGTCCTGTGTTTTAGTCCTGTGTTTCACTAGTACTGTGTTTCATTGGTCCTGTGTTTCACTAGTCCTGTGTTTCATTGGTCCTGTGTTTCTACTAGTCCTGTGTTTCATTGGTCCTGTGTTTCACTAGTCCTGTGTTTAGTCCTGTGACTAGTCCTGTGTCACTAGTCCTGTGTTTCACTAAGTCCTGTGTTTAGTCCTGTGTTTCACTAGTCCTGTGTTTCATTGGTCCTGTGTTTCACTAGTCCTGTGTTTCATTGGTCCTGTGTTTCACTATGTGGTCCTGTGTTTCACTAGTCCTGTGTTTAGTCCTGTGTTTCACTAGTCCTGTGTTTCACTAGTCCTGTGTTTCACTAATCCTGTGTTTCATTGGTCCTGTGTTTCACTAGTCCTGTGTTTCATTGGTCCTGTGTTTCACTAGTCCTGTGTTTCACTAGTCCTGTGTTTCACTAGTCCTGTGTTTAGTCCTGTGTTTCATTGGTCCTGTGTCCTGTGTTTCACTAGTCCTGTGTTTCACTAGTCCTGTGTTTCACTAGTCCTGTGTTTCACTAGTCCTGTGTTTCACTAGTCCTGTGTTTCACTAGTCCTGTGTTTCACTAGTCCTGTGTTTCACTAGTCCTGTGTTTCACTAGTCCTGTGTTTCACTAGTCCTGTGTTTCACTAGTCCTGTGTTTCACTAGTCCTGTGTTTCACTAGTCCTGTGTTTCACTAGTCCTGTGTTTCACTAGTCCTGTGTTTCACTAGTCCTGTGTTTCACTAGTCCTGTGTTTCACTAGTCCTGTGTTTCACTAGTCCTGTGTTTCATTGGTCCTGTGTTTCACTAGTCCTGTGTTTCACTAGTCCTGTGTTTCACTAGTCCTGTGTTTCACTAGTCCTGTGTTTCACTAGTCCTGTGTTTAGTCCTGTGTTTCACTAGTACTGTGTTTCATTGGTCCTGTGTTTCACTAGTCCTGTGTTTCATTGGTCCTGTGTTTCACTAGTCCTGTGTTTCATTGGTCCTGTGTTTCACTAGTCCTGTGTTTAGTCCTGTGTTTCACTAGTCCTGTGTTTCACTAGTCCTGTGTTTAGTCCTGTGTTTCACTAGTACTGTGTTTCATTGGTCCTGTGTTTCACTAGTCCTGTGTTTCATTGGTCCTGTGTTTCACTAGTCCTGTGTTTCATTGGTCCTGTGTTTCACTAGTCCTGTGTTTAGTCCTGTGTTTCACTAGTCCTGTGTTTCACTAGTCCTGTGTTTCACTAATCCTGTGTTTCATTGGTCCTGTGTTTCACTAGTCCTGTGTTTCATTGGTCCTGTGTTTCACTAGTCCTGTGTTTCACTAGTCCTGTGTTTCACTAGTCCTGTGTTTAGTCCTGTGTTTCATTGGTCCTGTGTTTCACTAGTCCTGTGTTTCACTAGTCCTGTGTTTCACTAGTCCTGTGTTTAGTCCTGTGTTTCACTAGTCCTGTGTTTCACTAGTACTGTGTTTCACTAGTCCTGTGTTTCACTAGTCCTGTGTTTCACTAGTCCTGTGTTTCACTAGTCCTGTGTTTCACTAGTCCTGTGTTTCACTAGTCCTGTGTTTCACTAGTCCTGTGTTTCACTAGGCCTGTGTTTAGTCCTGTGTTTCACTAGTCCTGTGTTTCACTAGTACTGTGTTTCACTAGTCCTGTGTTTCACTAGTCCTGTGTTTCACTAGTCCTGTGTTTCACTAGTCCTGTGTTTCACTAGTCCTGTGTTTCACTAGTCCTGTGTTTCACTAGTCCTGTGTTTCACTAGTCCTGTGTTTCACTAGTCCTGTGTTTAGTCCTGTGTTTCACTAGTACTGTGTTTCATTGGTCCTGTGTTTCACTAGTCCTGTGTTTCATTGGTCCTGTGTTTCACTAGTCCTGTGTTTCATTGGTCCTGTGTTTCACTAGTCCTGTGTTTAGTCCTGTGTTTCACTAGTCCTGTGTTTCACTAGTCCTGTGTTTAGTCCTGTGTTTCACTAGTACTGTGTTTCATTGGTCCTGTGTTTCACTAGTCCTGTGTTTCATTGGTCCTGTGTTTCACTAGTCCTGTGTTTCATTGGTCCTGTGTTTCACTAGTCCTGTGTTTAGTCCTGTGTTTCACTAGTCCTGTGTTTCACTAGTCCTGTGTTTCACTAATCCTGTGTTTCATTGGTCCTGTGTTTCACTAGTCCTGTGTTTCATTGGTCCTGTGTTTCACTAGTCCTGTGTTTCACTAGTCCTGTGTTTCACTAGTCCTGTGTTTAGTCCTGTGTTTCATTGGTCCTGTGTTTCACTAGTCCTGTGTTTCACTAGTCCTGTGTTTCACTAGTCCTGTGTTTAGTCCTGTGTTTCACTAGGCCTGTGTTTAGTCCTGTGTTTCACTAGTCCTGTGTTTAGTCCTGTGTTTCACTAGTCCTGTGTTTAGTCCTGTGTTTCAATAGTCCTGTGTTTCACTAGTACTGTGTTTCATTAGTCCTGTGTTTCATTGGTCCTGTGTTTCATTAGTCCTGTGTTTCACTAGTCCTGTGTTTCACTAGTCCTGTGTTTCACTAGTCCTGTGTTTCACTAGTTCTGTGTTTCATTAGTCCTGTGTTTCATTAGTCCTGTGTTTCACTAGTCCTGTGTTTAGTCCTGTGTTTCATTAGTCATGTGTTTCACTAGTACTGTGTTTCACTAGTCCTGTGTTTCACTAGTACTGTGTTTCACTAGTACTGTGTTTCATTGGTCCTGTGTTTCACTAGTCCTGTGTTTCACTAGTCCTGTGTTTCACTAGTACTGTGTTTCACTAGTCCTGTGTTTCACTAGTCCTGTGTTTCACTAGTCCTGTGTTTCAATAGTCATGTGTTTCATTAGTCCTGTGTTTTGTCCTGGTCCTGATTTTCACTGTACCTGTAAACACTTTGAACAATCTGAATATGATATTTTAGTGTTAGAAGGGAAAGTGTCCTGTTGCCATTGGGTTTCTCAGACTAAGTGTTTGTGTTAGAAGGGAAAGTGTCCTGTTGCCATTGGGTTTCTCAGACTAAGTGTTATTTGAAAAGCAGCTGAGTCCCTCCTTCTCTCCTTCCCTGTCTCTCTCCTTCCCTGTCTCTCTCCCTCCCTGTCTCTCTCCCTCCCTGTCTCTCTGGGCCATCTGTTCTTCTTCTCTCCCTCTCTGTCTCTCTCCCTCCCTGTCTCTCTACCTCCCTGTCTCTCTCCCTCCCTGTCTCTCTGGGCCATCTGTTCCTCTTCTCCCTCCCTCCCTGTCTCTCTCTCTCCCTCCCTGTCTCCCTGGGCCATCTGTTCTTCTTCTCTCCCTCTCTGTCTCTCTCCCTCTGTCTCTCTCCCTCCCTGTCTCTCTACCTCCCTGTCTCTCTCCCTCCCTGTCTCTCTCCCTCCCTGTCTCTCTCCCTCCCTGTCTCTCTTCCTCCCTGTCTCTCTCCCTCCCTGTCTCTCTACCTCCCTGTCTCTCTCCCTCCCTGTCTCACTGGGCCATCTGTTCTTCTTCTCTCCCTCCGCAGGCTGCTCTATGTGCCTTGAAACAGCTGTCGGAGCAGGGACTGGACACGGTGGACTGCCCTATCAAGGTAAGACACAGTAAAAAATACTGTTTAAACGCAACATGCAATCATTTCATTGATTTTACTGAGTTACAGTTCATAAGGACATCAGTCAATGTAAATCAATTCATTAGGTCCTAATCTATGGATTTCACATGACTGGGAATACAGATATGCATCTGTTGGTCACAGATACCTTAAAAATAGGGGCCTCACAGTGGGCCTTAGGATCTCGCCACAGTATATTTGTGCATTCAAATTGCCATCGATAAAATGAAATTGTGTTCGTTGTTCGTAGCTTTATGCCTGCCCATACCATAACCCCACCGCCACCACGGGGCACTCTGTTCACAACGTAGACATCAGATAACCTCTCGCCCACACGATGCCGTACACTTGGTCTGCAGTTGTGAGGCCGGTTGGACGTACTGCTAAATTCTCTAAACCGACGTTGAAGGCGGCTTATGGTAGAGAAATTAACATTCAATTCTCTGGCAACAGCTCTGGTGGACATTGCTGCAGTCAGCATGCCAATTGCACGCTCCCTCAAAACTTGAGACATCTGTGGCCATTGTGTTGTGTGACAAAACTGCACATTTTAGAGTGGCCTTTTACTGTCCCCAGCACAAGGTGCACCTGTGTAATGATCATGCTGTTTAAGCAGCTTCTTGATATGCCACACCTGTCAAGTGGATTACCTCTAATGCTCACCAACAGGATGTAAACTTAATTTGTGCACAACATTTGAGAGAAATAAGCTTTTTGTTCGTATGGAACATTTCTGGGATTCTTTTATTTCAGCTCATGAAAACACATTTTCTTTAACCTGTCTCCTCCCTTTCATGTTCAGTATATATACATACACTCATGCGCCTCAACTTCTCTGTTTGTGTGTGTGTGTGTGTGTGTGTGTGTGTGTGTGTGTGTGTGTGTGTGTGTGTGTGTGTGTGTGTGTGTGTGTGTGTGTGTGTGTGTGTGTGTGTGTGTGTGTGTGTGTGTGTGTGTGTGTGTGTTAAGAACAGCTGTTCTTTCCATGACAGACTGACCAGGTGAATCCAGGTGAAAGCTATGATCCCTTATTGATGTCCCCTTGTTAAATCCACTTCAATCAGTGTAGATGAAGGGGAGGAGTCAGGTTAAAGAAGGATTTTTAAGCCATGAGACTATTGAGACATGGATTGCGTGTGTCATTCAGAGGGTGAATGGGCAAGACAAAATATCAAAGTCAAAGTCACCATTATTAGTCAGTTGTACAACCGAATGCCTTCAACTGAAATGTGTCTTCCGCATTTAACCCAACCCCTCTGAATCAGAGAGGTGCGGGGGGGCTGCCTTAAATCGACATCCACGTCTTCGGCGCCCGTGGCCTTTGAACAGGGGTACGGTACGGTGGTAGTAGGTGTCAGACGGACCGGTTTGAGTCAAGAACTGCAACGCTGCTGGGTTTTTCACACTCAACCGTTTCCCCGTGTGTATCAAGAACGGTCCTCCACCCAGAGGACACCCAGCCAACTGGACACAACTGTGTTCTTGGGTCAGTCCACTGAGACGGGCGCGAATCAGACGGGTGTCCCAGACGGATGTCCCAGACGGGTGTCCCAGACGGGTGCCCCAGACGGGTGTCCCAGACGGATGTCCCAGACGGGTGTCCCAGACGAGTGTCCCAGACGGGTGTCCCAGACGAGTGTCCCAGACGGATGTCCCAGACGGGTGTCCCAGACGGGTGTCCCAGACGGATGCCCCAGACGGGTGTCCCAGACGGGTGTCCCAGACGGGTGTCCCAGACGAGTGTCCCAGACGGGTGTCCCAGACGGGTGTCCCAGACGGGTGTCCCAGCAGCAGACACATTGAAGCGTTGCGAGAGAATATAGTATACAGTATGTACTTTTGACCAGAGCCTTAGGCTCTGCCATTTTATTTAGGCTCCGGTGAAATGTAGAGAATAGGATGCCATTTGGACCTCAGTCTGCTCAGCTGTAGGATGGATATCTTCTGTTCAGCAGAGTAGGGACTTCTCACCGTTGTTAAGAGGAGTGTTCGATAGAAACCAAGGTTACATACCATTGCCATCGATCGGTCCCGAATTTGCTCCCTATTCCCGCTATGCAGTGCACTCATTTTGACCAGTGGCTCATAGAACTGTGATCAGAAGTAGTGTACTATAGGACGAGGGTACCATTGGGACAACCCATGTGTCTACGGTAATATTTATATAAATCATAAATAAATATTACTGTCTGAAGTCACTACATAAAGGTAACTGAGCTGACTAGATGTAAGGCCCATGTCAGACCAGACCACTGCTACTCAGATTTATTGGGCAGCCTTTTAAAATTCAAACCTTTGGTTTGGCATTTAAAGCTTTTAATTTGTGTGTTTAGATTACAGCAGGGAGAGAGAGAGAGAGAGACGGGGGATGAACGAGAGAGAGAGAAGGACAGAGAGTGAGAGAGAGAAAGAGAGAGAGAGAAAGATGGAAAAAGAGAGAGAGATGTCCTTTAAATGTCACAGGGAGGTGTAGGCTGTATATAAGTGTGTGTGCGTGTGCGTGTGTGTGGGGGGGTGACACTCAGTCCCTCCTTCTCTCCCTCCCTGTGTGTGTGTGTGTGTGTCCACTCCGCATTTACATAGAAACCCCCACCACTCCACACCTCCACCTCTCACCATACCCCGGCCCCGCACCGCTCCTCCGCTGGCCGCCTAAACGCTTTGCATGATGGTTATCTGTCTGTCACCACTCCACTGTGGGAAACACATGGCTCCTTCCACTGCTCCTCCAGCGTCACCCTTCCAGGAACGTCGCCAGAAGGAACTTTCACGGGACTTCCTATGTGGGCATCCATGTGCGTGCAACTTAGTTATTTTTTTTCAAGGTGGAATGAACACTCCCAGTCATCATGTTTTCATCAAACAAATCACTTAATTTGGCGGCTCAAGTTTGAGGGAGGCTTACAATTTATCCTACCTTTTCTCCCGATCTGCACACCAGTTATGATTTTCATATGCTCATTTCAAATAAAGGTTAAATAAAATACATTAAAAAAATTGAAAAAAAACAATTCATGGAACAGTTTCATTTCAATTATAACGTTTTCCTTTTTCTAAATTTGTTTAATCACAAAGAGCTGAATTAGAATGCTACAGATCTAACTGCCGCTGTGGACACACTGGTACACCCTGATCCGCTGTGGACACACTGGTACACCCTGATCCGCTGTGGACACACTGGTACACCCTGATCCGCTGTGGACACACTGGTACACCCTGATCCGCTGTGGACACACTGGTACACCCTGATCCGCTGTGGACACACTGGTACACCCTGATCCGCTGTGGACACACTGGTACACCCTGATCCGCTGTGGACACACTGGTACACCCTGATCCGCTGTGGACACACTGATACACCCTGATCCGCTGTGGACACACTGGTACACCCTGATCCGCTGTGGACACACTGGTACACCCTGATCCGCTGTGGACACACTGGTACACCCTGATCCGCTGTGGACACACTGGTACACCCTGATCCGCTGTGGACACACTGGTACACCCTGATCCGCTGTGGACACACTGGTACACCCTGATCCGCTGTGGACACACTGGTACACCCTGATCCGCTGTGGACACACTGGTACACCCTGATCCGCTGTGGACACACTGGTACACCCTGATCCGCTGTGGACACACTGGTACACCCTGATCCGCTGTGGACACACTGGTACACCCTGATCCGCTGTGGACACACTGGTACACCCTGATCCGCTGTGGACACACTGGTACACCCTGATCCGCTGTGGACACACTGATACACCCTGATCCGCTGTGGACACACTGATACACCCTGATCGGCTGTGGACACACTGATACACCCTGATCGGCTGTGAACACACTGATACACCCTGATCCGCTGTGGACACACTGATACACCCTGATCCGCTGTGGACACACTGATACACCCTGATCCGCTGTGGACACACTGGTACACCCTGATCCGCTGTGGACACACTGATACACCCTGATCCGCTGTGGACACACTGATACACCCTGATCCGCTGTGGACACACTGGTACACCCTGATCCGCTGTGGACACACTGATACACCCTGATCCGCTGTGGACACACTGATACACCCTGATCCGCTGTGGACACACTGATACACCCTGATCCGCTGTGGACACACTGATACACCCTGATCCGCTGTGGACACACTGATACACCCTGATCCGCTGTGGACACACTGATACACCCTGATCCACTGTGGACACACTGATACACCCTGATCCGCTGTGGACACACTGGTACACCCTGATCCGCTGTGGACACACTGGTACACCCTGATCCGCTGTGGACACACTGGTACACCCTGATCCGCTGTGGACACACTGATACACCCTGATCCGCTGTGGACACACTGATACACCCTGATCCGCTGTGGACACACTGATACACCCTGATCCGCTGTGGACACACTGATACACCCTGATCCACTGTGGACACACTGATACACCCTGATCCGCTGTGGACACACTGGTACACCCTGATCCGCTGTGGACACACTGGTACACCCTGATCCGCTGTGGACACACTGGTACACCCTGATCCGCTGTGGACACACTGGTACACCCTGATCCGCTGTGGACACACTGGTACACCCTGATCCGCTGTGTGGACACACTGGTACACCCTGATCCGCTGTGGACACACTGGTACACCCTGATCCGCTGTGGACACACTGGTACACCCTGATCCGCTGTGGACACACTGATACACCCTGATCCGCTGTGGACACACTGATACACCCTGATCGGCTGTGGACACACTGATACACCCTGATCGGCTGTGAACACACTGATACACCCTGATCCGCTGTGGACACACTGATACACCCTGATCCGCTGTGGACACACTGATACACCCTGATCCGCTGTGGACACACTGGTACACCCTGATCCGCTGTGGACACACTGATACACCCTGATCCGCTGTGGACACACTGATACACCCTGATCCGCTGTGGACACACTGGTACACCCTGATCCGCTGTGGACACACTGATACACCCTGATCCGCTGTGGACACACTGATACACCCTGATCCGCTGTGGACACACTGATACACCCTGATCCGCTGTGGACACACTGATACACCCTGATCCACTATGGACACACTGATACACCCTGATCCGCTGTGGACACACCGATACACCCTGATCCGCTGTGGACACACCGATACACCCTGATCCTCTGACAGCCTATAGGCCGATGCAGCAGTAGGCCTGTAGCTTCCATCAGTACATAAAAACAGAAATAAGGTACTTTTCATTTCCACTGGATAAATGATGGTATTCTGCTCCTTCACACCGAGGCTTGGTGATTATCGAGGGGGTTGTGGGACTTTTTAAATACTGTGAGGAATGAGGAACAATTATCATTAGCAATGGATGTTTTAAAAAGAAAAAATGTTATAAATTGATTTGCATTTTAATGGGGGAAATAAGTATTTGACCCCTCTGCAAAACATGACTTAGTACCTGGTGGCAAAACCCTTGTTGGCAATCACAGAGGTCAGACGATTCTTGTAGTTGGCCACCAGGTTTGCACACATCTCAGGAGGGATTTTGTCCCGCTCCTCTTTGCAGATCTTCTCCAAGTCATTAAGGTTTCGAGGCTGACGTTTGGCAACTCGAACCTTCAGCTCCCTCCACAGATGTTCTATGGGATTAAGGTCTGGAGATGGGCTGGGCCACTCCAGGACCTTAATGTCCTTCTTCTTGAGCCACTCCTTTGTTGCCCTGGCCGTGTGTTTTGGGTCATTGTCATGCTGGAATACCCATCCACGACCCATTTTCAATGCCCTGGCTGAGGGAAGGAGGTTCTCACCCAAGATTTGACGGTGCATGGCCCCGTCCATCGTCCCTTTGATGAGGTGAAGTTGTCCTGTTCCCTTAGCAGAAAAACACCCCCAAAGCGTAATGTTTCCACCTCCATGTTTGACGTGGGGATGTTGTTCTTGGGGTCATAGGCAGCATTCCTCCTCCTCCAAACACGGCGAGTTGAGTTGATGTCAAAGAGATCCATTTTGGTCTCATCTGACCACAACACTTTCACCCAGTTGTCCTCTGAATCATTCAGATGTTCATTGGCAAACTTCAGACAGGCATGTATATGTGCTTTCTTGAGCAGGGGGACCTGCGGGCGCTGCAGGATTTCAGTCCTTCACGGCGTAGTGTGTTACCAATTGTTTTCTTGGTGACTATGGTCCCAGCTGCCTTGATCACTGACAAGATCCTCCCGTGTAGTTCTGGGCTGATTCCTCACCGTTCTCATGATCATTGCAACTCCACGAGGTGAGATCTTGCATGGAGCCCCAGGCCGAGGGAGATTGACAGTTCTTTTGTGTTTTTTCTATTTGCGAATATTCGCACCAACTGTTGTCACCTTCTCACCAAGCTGCTTGGCGATGGTCTTGTAGCCCATTCCAGCCTTGTGTAGGTCTACAATCTTGTCCCTGACATCCTTGGAGAGCTCTTTGGTCTTGGCCATGGTGGAGAGTTTGGAATCTGATTGATAGATTGCTTCTGTGGACAGGTGTCTTTTATACAGGTAACAAACTGAGATTAGGAGCACTCCCTTTAAGAGTGTGCTCCTAATCTCAGCTCATTACCTGTATACAAGACACTTGGGAGCCAGAAATATTTCTGATTGAGAGGGGGTCAAATACTTATTTCCCTCATTAAAATGCAAATCAATTTATAACATTTTTCCACATGCATTTTTCGGGATTCTTTTGTTGTTATTCTGTCTCTCACTGTTCAAATAAACCTACCATTAAAATTATAGACTGATCATTTCTTTGTCAGTGGGCAAACGTACAAAATCAGCAGGGGATCAAATACTTTTTTCCCCTCACTGTATCTATCTCCTAGACCAAGACCCAGTACACACTGAGGAGGCCTACCTTGACGTACCAAACGGCACTCTATTCCATATATAGGGCCCATAGGGTTCAGGTCAAAAGTAGGGATAGGGATTAGGATGCCGCTGAATAGGGATTAGGATGCCACTTGGGATGCACTGAGAGAAACCGCATTGAGGAGGTTAATGAAGGGTGAATGACAGGTTTATTCGCAAACGCCACCTCCAGTGCAGAGGTCAACGCTAGTGGAGGCCGTTAAGATCCAGAGGTCACAAGGTCAGCGCTAGTGGAGACCGTTAGATCCAGAGGTCATAAGGTCAACCCCTAGAAATTCTTATGAGTAAAATCTAACTGAAGTATATTCCCATTTCATATTTTACCTTTTTAAATTCACCTGAGTGATTAGGAACACTTAAGTGGTGAGCCATGACTTCCTGTTTCACTGGGGTATAGATATGAGGTGACACACAGGCCAAGTTCCCGTAGTCGTCCGTCACTGTGGGAAAGACCCGAGGATACGGTAACGATGTTGTTGAGCTGCGCTAATCAAGAAACTGGAGATGTTAACAATCACACTGGACGTGCGTCTTGCTGGAATCTGGGTTAAGTTAGAACCTAACAAGTCTATATTGACCCGTACGCACGGTGTGAAGGATGGTTCGAGTGGCCAAAAAAATCTCCCAAGGATCACAGCTGGAGAATTGCAGACGTTGGTTGGGCCTTGGGGTCAGAAAGTCTCCAAAACTACGATCAGACGCCATCTACATAACCACAAGTTGTTTGGGACAGTTGCCATAAAAAAAAAGCCTTTGCTGTCATCAAACAACAAACTCAAGCGCCTACAGTTTGCCAAACGTTACTGGAACTTTCAATGGGACCGGCTTCTACGGTCAGATGAGACCAAAATAGAACCTTTTTGGAAACAAACATCAGAGGTGGGTTTGACGTAGACAGAAAGATGGCCATGCAGAAAAAGTACCTCGTCCCCACTGTGAAGTATGGTGGTGGTTCTTTGATGTTGTGGGGCAGTTTTTCTTCCAAAGGCCCAGGACAACTTGTTAGGATACATGGTATCTGTCACGTCCTGGCCATAGAGAGCCCTCGGGTATTCTATGTTATATTTCTATGTTTTGGTTTTGTATGGTTCCCAATTAGAGGCAGCTGATTGTCGTCACCTCTAATTGGGGACCATACTTAGTGTGTTCTTTTTCCCACCTGTCTTGTGGGTTATTGTTTGTGGTTTTGTATGTGTCTGCATGCGCTATACTTATGTTGCGAACAGTCATTTCTTTATTGTTTTGTATGTTTCACTGCTATTAAGATGTGGAACTCAATGCACGCTGCGCCTTGGTCAATTTCTAACGACGATCGTGACAGTATCACGGACTCCATCAAGTACCAGCAGATATTAAATCAAAACCTGACTGCCTCTCCTAGGAAGCATAAACTGGGCTGTGGTTGGATATTCCAGCAGGACAATGATCCAAAGCACACCGCAAAATCAACACGAAAATGGTTCACTGACCACAGAATCAAGGTTTTACCATGGCCATCCCAGTCCCCTGACCTAAACCTCATCGAAAACCTGTGGGATGAGCTGAAGAGGAGAGTCCACAAGCGTGGACCTCGGAATCTGAAGGATCTGGAGAGATTCTGCATGGAAGAATGGTCTCAGATCCCTTGCCATGTGTTCTCCAACCTGGTCTCAGATCCCTTGCCATGTGTTCTCCAACCTGGTCTCAGATCCCTTGCCATGTGTTCTCCAACCTGGTCTCAGATCCCTTGCCATGTGTTCTCCAACCTGGTCTCAGATCCCTTGCCATGTGTTCTCCAACCTGGTCTCAGATCCCTTGCCATGTGTTCTCCAACCTGGTCTCAGATCCCTTGCCATGTGTTCTCCAACCTGGTCTCAGATCCCTTGCCATGTGTTCTCCAACCTGGTCTCAGATCCCTTGCCATGTGTTCTCCAACCTGGTCTCAGATCCCTTGCCATGTGTTCTCCAACCTGGTCTCAGATCCCTTGCCATGTGTTCTCCAACCTGGTCTCAGATCCCTTGCCATGTGTTCTCCAACCTGGTCTCAGATCCCTTGCCATGTGTTCTCCAACCTCATTACACATTATGAAGGGGTGCCAATAATTAATAATAATGTTTTATGATAAGAACTTATTTAATTTAATTTTTTCTTTCAATTATTTTACTTTAATTAAAGGTTTGATATTTATTTAAAAAAATGTACAGAAAGCTTGTAGTCTCCCATACACTAAATGACGGTGTGAAACAGGGAAGAGACTCAGGAGGTATGCTAATTTGGTATAGAGCAGACCTAACCCACTCTATACAATTATTCAAAACAGGAAAATGTTACATTTGGTTAGAAATAAATACGAAAATAACATCAACAGAGAAACATTTCCTCCTGTGTGCTACCTACATCCCCCTGATAGAAATCCTCATACTTTACCGATGACAGCTTCTCCATCCTAGTGGGGGGAGATCAATCATTTCCAGGCCCAGGGACATGTACTAGTCTGTGGTGACCTAAATGCCAGAACTGGACAAGAACTTGACACCCTCAGCACACAGGGGGACCAACACCTACCTGGAGGTGACAGCATTCCCTCCCCAATGTGCCCCCTCTAGACACGACTACGACAAAACAACCAACAAAACGGGTCACAACTCCTGCAGCTCTGTCACAAAGAACCAGAGAACCAGACAACCTGAGCCTACGCCTTCACTATGGTGAAACACTAAAACAATACAGAAATACACTACAAACCCACTGGATTCTCCAATTACATTGAATGAACTACAGGACAAAATACAAACCCTCCAACCCCAAAAAGGCCTGTGGTGTTGATGGTATGCTACATGAAATGATAAAATATACAGAACACAAATTCCAATTGGCTATACTTAAAAATCTTTAAGATCCTCCTCAGCTCTCAGGTGAGACAGGGATGCAGCTTGAGCCCCACCCTCTTCAACATATATATCAATGAATTGGCGAAGGGCACTAGAACAGTCTGCAGCACCCGGCCTCACCCTACTAGACTCTGAAGTCAAATGTCTACTGTTTGCTGATGATCAGCAGCACCTAGATCTTCTGCACAGATTCTGTCAGACCTGGGCCCTGACAGTAAGATACAGACCTGGGCCCTGACAGTAAGATACAGACCTGGGCCCTGACAGTAAGATACAGACCTGGGCCCTGACAGTAAGATGCAGACCTGGGCCCTGACAGTAAGATACAGACCTGGGCCCTGACAGTAAGATACAGACCTGGGCCCTGACAGTGGATCTCAGTAAGACCAAAATAATGGTGTTGGAAAAAAGGTCCAGTTGCCAGGACCACAAATACAAATTCCATCTAGACACCGTTGCCCTAGAAACTAAACCTACCTCGGCCTAAACATCAACACCACGGGTAACTTACACAAAGCTGTGAACGATCTGAGAGACAAGGCAAGAAGGACCTTCTACGCCATCAAAAGGAACATAAAACAACATTCCAATTAAGATCTGGCTAAAAATACTACAATCAGTTACAGAACCCATTGCCCTTTATGGTTGTGAGGTCTGGGGTCCGCTCACTAACCACTAATTCACAAAATAGGGGGAAAACCCAATTGAGACTCTGCATGCAGAATTCTACAAAAATATCCTCAGTGTACAATTCATGCAGAGCAGAATTAAGACTAGACTCGCTAGTTATCAAAATCCAGAAAAGAGCTGTTAAATTCTACATCCACCTAAAAGGAAACGATGCCAACATATTCCACAACAAAGCCATCACCTACAGAGAGGTGAACCTGGAGAAGAGCTCCCTCAGCCAGCTGGTTATGGGGCTCTGTTCACAAACACAAACAGAGCCCCAGGACAAAAAACACATTTAAACCCAACCAAATTATGAGAAAGCAAAAAGAGAACTATTTGACACACTGGAAAGAATCAACCAAAAAACAGAGCAAACTACACAAAAAAACACTGTAACTGAGCCCAAATTAAGAACATCTTTGACTATGTACAGACAAAGTGAGCATGGCCTTGCTATTGAGAAAAGCCGCCGTAGACAGACCTGGCTCTCAAGAGAAGACAGGCTATGTGCACACTGCCCACAAAATGAGGTGGAAACTGAGCTGCACTTCCTAACCTCCTGCCAAATGTATGACCATATTAGAGACACATATTTCCCTCAGATTTCACAGACCCACAAAGAATTTGAAAACAAACCGATATCTGTTAGGCTAAATACCGGCAGTGTGCCGTCACAGCAGTAAGATTTGTGGCCCATTGCCATGAGAAAATTGTAAATACAACCCATATTTATGTTTATTTATTTATTTTCCCTTTCATACTTCAACTGTTTGCACATTGTTTACAACACTGTCCATAGCCAATAGTATAACATTTGAAATGTCTTTATTCTTTTAAAACTTTTGTGAGTTAAATGTTTGCTGATTGTTTTTGTCCCTTTAGTTTATTATCTTCTAGTACTTGCTTTGGCGATGTAAACATCTGTTTCCCATGCCAATAAAGCCCCTTTGAATTGAATTGAGAGATGTACAGATACAGAGAGAGAGACAGAGTGACAGAGAGAAACACAGGAAGAAAGAGAGAGAGCGATACAACGATAGATATAAAGGAAGAAAGAGAGAGAGACAGAAAGAGAAAGAGAGAGATCTCGGTTCGTTAGCATTAGGGTTAATGTTAGCATTAGGGTTAAGGGTCTAATGTTAGCATTAGGGTTAATGTTAGCATTAGGGTTAATGTTAGCATTAGGGTTAAGGGTCTAATGTTAGCATTAGGTTAATGTTAGCATTAGGGTTAAGGGTCTAATGTTAGCATTAGGGTTAATGTTAGCATTAGGGTTAAGGGTCTAATGTTAGCATTAGGGTTAAGGGTCTAATGTTAGCATTAGGGTTAATGTTAGCATTAGGGTTAAGGGTCTAATGTTAGCATTAGGGTTAATGTTAGCATTAGGGTTAAGGGTCTAATGTTAGCATTAGGGTTAATGTTAGCATTAGGGTTAAGGGTCTAATGTTAGCATTAGGGTTAAGGGTCTAATGTTAGCATTAGGGTTAAGGGTCTAATGTCAGCATTAGGGTTAAGGGTCTAATGTTAGCATTAGGGTTAATGTTAGCATTAGGGTTAAGGGTCTAATGTTAGCATTAGGGTTAATGTTAGCATTAGGGTTAAGGGTCTAATGTTAGCATTAGGGTTAATGTTAGCATTAGGGTTAAGGGTCTAATGTTAGCATTAGGGTTAATGTTAGCATTAGGGTTAAGGGTCTAATGTTAGCATTAGGGTTAATGTTAGCATTAGGGTTAAGGGTCTAATGTTAGCATTAGGGTTAATGTTAGCATTAGGGTTAAGGGTCTAATGTTAGCATTAGGGTTAATGTTAGCATTAGGGTTAAGGGTCTAATGTTAGCATTAGGGTTAATGTTAGCATTAAGGTTAAGGGTCTAATGTTAGCATTAGGGTTAATGTTAGCATTAAGGTTAAGGGTCTAATGTTAGCAAAAAAAATGTAGAAGCACGGTGGCTAGGAAAAACTCAGAGAAAAACAGGAACCTAGGAAGAATCCTTGAGAGGAACCAGGCTCTGAGGGGTGGCCAGTCCTCTTCTGGCTGTGCCGGGTGGAGAATAGGGCCTTTATGGTTAGTATTTGAGGTATGGATAATGTCCCTTGCCAGGATCCCTTCTATGTATTAGATCATAAACGATTTCAACGGAGATGGGAAGCAAGGATGCATGTGTAAGGATCCATTCTAACATCTTGCTTCTCCCTCTTTCTGATTGGTCCCCCCCCAGAGCAGCGAGGTGTGTGTCGGAGAGGACGGACACTAAACAGACTAACTCAGGCACCACCCACCACTCAGGTCGCCGTTGGATACAACAGGCTGTCGTCAAGGAGATGACCCCTGACTCTTCCCCATCACCTATGACCCTCACCCCCCCGGCGACCGCCGCTGCATCCTAGCAACGACCTGGAACAACATGCAATGGAGTGTGTGGATGTGTACCGAGAGAAGAAAAAATAATAATGAAATAACCGACTAACTAGACAAAGATGGGGGGAAAAAAACCTATGAGTCTCTATGTGAAGACAACACTATCCTAACACATTACATCTATTGATCATTTACGAGGAATTTAAATGTAAAAAAATAAATAAATACAAATATATAAAAAAAAATAGATTGAGTATATCCCTGTTGGATAGATGTGTTATGATATGGGTCAAAACCCAATAGGTTGGATAGATGTGTTACGGTATGGGTCAATAAATAAAAAAAAAAACAATATGTACATCATGCCAATGAAGACAGAGGCAACATTATAGTGGGGGGAAATTAGACTTGTGTAGCTGATTTTCCAGGGCTAATTATGTTTCTGTTTATTTTCTATTTTTATTCATCTAACAATGCTTGAGTACTGACTGTATTATACAATTTAGCCAATAGCAGTGCTGTTAAAGTTGTAGTTGTTGTCTTCTCATACAGTATATTCACCCAGCTTAATCTTTCATGCTGATATTAATAAAACAAAACAAAATATATACTTAATCATCTATCTATATGGATGTGTATGACTTGTAGAAATATCATATGCACAGAAAAAGGTTTCTTTATGTGGACAGAAAAAGGCCATCCTGCCTGGTGTTGAGCATTAGGCAATAGAGACAGCAGGCAGGGCAAGGGTCTATTCGAATGGAAGTCAGTCAATTCAGAAAGGGATTGGAAGTTAAAACAAGAAAAAAAGCAAATTTTTTAAAATGTATAAGTAGCTTATTTTCAATTAATTGAGAAATCAATGAAAATGGATGCCATTTTGTTCAATAATTGTATTGCAATTTCAGTTTATATCCTGAATTGACTGACTTCAATTGGAATTGAGCCCAACTCTGCTATCAGGTGACTGTGACGTGGTTAGGCGGAAGCAGCAGAATGGGCCATCCTCTCCTCTGGGTCCTGCAGAGGGAAGCAGCAGGATGGGCCATCCTCTCCTCTGGGTCCTGCAGAGGGAAGCAGCAGGATGGGCCATCCTCTCCTCTGGGTCCTGCAGAGGGAAGCAGCAGGATGGGCCATCCTCTCCTCTGCGTCCTGCAGAGTTAAGCAGCAGGATGGGCCATCCTCTCCTCTGGGTCCTGCAGAGGGATATACTATGAAGCAGGATCAATGAGTTACCCAGCTAACTTTGATAAACAGACAGAAATAACAGATTTTTCTGATTCATAAAAAAAAAGCTGAACTTATATATGAGTTGTTGGTTGTTGAGGCAATCAAGACCAATTAAGAATGTTTAGGCAAGTTAGCTGGCAAACTGCTTGATCCTAATTTGTAGTATACCCCCTTGGTCTGCCTACCCTCTTATAAGGACACTTCACCACAGACAGCATCACTAGAATGTGTTCTTCTCACCAGAGATAGAGGAGAGTTTGGCAGCCATGTTGGTAAGGACCTAAAAGCATAAGACCCCCATAAGACCCCGTAAGGTGTGTAATGTAACAAGCCCCCTTGCCTACCATAGAGGCTGCCTACTGTTCTAGAATGCATAGTAGCAGAGTATTCTGGAATGGACAAGGTGTTCTAGAATACACCTAATGGGTTCTAGAATGGGCACCATGTTGTTGATGATGATGACGATGATGATGACATCATGGCATCTAGTGACTAAAAGTCTCTAATAGTCCAGTGATTCTATGTTTATTTCCCGCCTTCTCTTCCCTCTACAGTTAAGTCGATTACATCTACACCCATTGTGTGTGTGTTGTATTGACCCGGCCACCGAGGCATCAACTGGGTGCTTTTAATCTCTGCATTCTGAACCCTATGAGCAAAAGACGTTGAAAATAAACTGAAAATGTGTTTAAAAGATGCTTAAATACATATTTTATAGTGAAAAGACGTCTATTTCGACATCTTGTGCTCACTGGGAATCATCTCTGAAGGGGACGGAACCATCCAGTCGTTAATTAGCAGGGTTTCACCCATTCAAAATACCTGCAAAATACCGGTAACTCTCCCAAAATTTGCCGGTTTCCCAGAAATCCTGGTTGTGAGACCAGGAATCGTCCAACCAGGATTTCTACAAAACCTTTTTTGGGGGGGAAAATGATGGTAATCTTGCGACCCTACTTGGATCACTTATTGACTGACATGGAGGATGTGGGAGGAGCATTGTGTTATAATAAGGAAACAGTGTCTCTTACTGAAATGCAGTAAAAACACCTTGGTTCATGTTGACCAAACGTCTGACGTCTTTATTGTTTCTGTGTCGTGAAAATCAGGTGAAGAAGAAACAACATCACATTTAGGTAACTAAATGGAGGCCAGGATTAACCGGAAATTAAGGCCAGGATTAACCGGAAATTAAGGCCAGGATTAACCGGAAATTAAGGCCAGGATTAACTGGAAATTAAGGCCAGGATTAACTGGAAATTAAGGCCAGGATTAACCCGGAAATTAAGGCCAGGATTAACTTGAAATTAAGGCCAGGATTAACCGGAAATTAAGGCCAGGGGGATTAACCGGAAATGCATATGCGTTTGGTGTAGATTTCAGCACGGTCCATGGAATCTATTCACCACACCGTTAAGCCACTGAGTACAGGTTGGCTGATCCTATCTACAGGTAATGGATGTTACCGTTTCATCAGGGAGCCACAAAAGATGAAGTAACCCAATGTCATTGCTGAATTCACATTACGTTTGCTATTTCATGCAGCCACGGAATAGGAAGAAGTTTTAAAAAAAAAAATAGATTTTTGTATTAGAATTTCACATTGTCAACATTTTTGAGTTATCATTCACACAAAGTCATGTAAACGCGTATGCAATTAGGCAGGATCACTGATCATACTGACCTGAAGTATTGATTTTGCATTGTTCTGTAGGGAGGGGGGAAAGTCTCAGTTAATCTGGTTTTGTTAATCTAAACGCTAATAATTAATCTCTCAGTGATTGACAGTACAGGAGTTATTGCGTGTTGACTAACCAATCGCAGTGAAATTAGATAAAATCTTGTCATGATCATTTTGATATCTTTAGTTCAGGAAAGTTCAGTAGATCGGCTTGAAAGTTCTCGGTTGGCTAGAAACTTGACGTTACACATCGTTCATTTTTGGGAAAACTGGTCCGGAAACTTGCTAGCTAGATATTGTTAGTTCTAATAAAGCAAAATGATATCCTAATATTAAAATATAAACCCGCCATAGTGATGCCGATTAAGAAATTATGAATGAGGTCCCAGACGGAGGTTTCTCGGTTAAACCTGGACGCTCATCGACACTTTGAAACCCACGCCCACCGTGACGTATAGCACCGCCCACCGTGACGTAGGGCACCGCCCACCGTGACGTATAGCACCGCCCACCGTGACGTAGGGCACCGCCCACCGTGACGTATAGCACCGCCCACCGTAACGTATAGCACCGCCCACCGTAACGTATAGCACCGCCCACCGTAACGTATAGCACCGCCCCACCGTAACGTATAGCACCGCCCACCGTGACGTATAGCACCGCCCACCGTGACGTATAGCACCGCCCACCGTAACGTATAGCACCGCCCACCGTGACGTATAGCACCGCCCACCGTGACGTATAGCACCGCCCACCGTAACGTATAGCACCGCCACCGTGGCGTATAGCACCGCCACCGTGACGATAAGCACCGCCCACCGTGACGTATAGCACCGCCCACCGTGACGTATAGCACCGCCCACCGTAACGTATAGCACCGCCCACCGTGACGTATAGCACCGCCCACCGTGACGTATAGCACCTCCCACTGTGACGTATAGCACCGCCCACCGTAACGTATAGCACCGCCCACCGTAACGTATAGCACCGCCCACCGTAACGTATACCACCGCCCACCGTAACGTATCGCACCGCCCACCGTGACGTATAGCACCGCCCACCGTGATGTATAGCACCGCCCACCGTAGGAACTAATATGATGACACATTGTGGCTACTTTCATTAAACCTATGTAAAACCAAGACCTGACCGAATCCACCCCTGATATAATTACAAAAGGAAAGATCTTTTAGTACATGTTCCACCCATAGAATTCAAATAATCATTCTATTTATGGTTCCTCCCCCCATATCTCCACCCCCAGAGTTGTTTAAATCTCTCTGGTGAATCAATAACGAAGTGGACGGCGAGTGTACATTCGGGAAATTCCGGGAACTCAAAAGCAGAGAGGCAAATTATTTGCATATTATCTAGCGTGGTATTCCACGAGGTTTCCTTTCCTCAACGGGAATGTTCCCAGTATGGGAAGGAAGCCCTGTCTCCCTCCAATACAGATTTCCATTGTTTGCGTCCCGAATGGAATCCCGAGCGGTGCCGTGTTAGTCCCATTCTCATCAGATTCTCCTCCTGGGGTGAAGTAACGACCGTGTCCAGGACGTTTTGGAACGGCCTCTAGTGTGCTATTTCAGTGTTTGACTTCAATACTTTCTAAATTTGATATGAAGCTATGCAACCCCACAACAACCCATAGTACCAGGTCAAAAAGTAGTGCACTATATAGGGAATAGGGTGGCATTTGGGACTCCGACTGACAGATCTGTGTTAGTGTGTATGTGAACCCGTCAAAAGAGTGGAACTTTATCAGACATTATTAGATTCCCTTAATTGACATGGAAACATGTCTTATGTTGAGTATTGGTTTACTGTGGCCCAAGTGGGAGTTGTGATGTTTGTCTTTATGTTCTACTAACACAGGAATGGCACGTGACATGACGTTGCTCTTTTACCCTTGAAACAAATGTCATTACTCCAGCAACAGCGATGTTGTAACTTACGTCCTTCTTTATATCAATGTTGTAGGCTTTCTCTGGTTGTGTTCCCTCAGTCAACACTTCACATGGAGTCTGGTTGTGTTCCCTCAGTCAACACTTCACATGGAGTCTGGTTGTGTTCCCTCAGTCAACACTTCACATGGAGTCTGGTTGTGTTCCCTCAGTCAACACTTCACATGGAGTCTGGTTGTGTTCCCTCAGTCAACACTTCACATGGAGTCTGGTTGTGTTCCCTCAGTCAACACTTCACATGGAGTCTGGTTGTGTTCCCTCAGTCAACACTTCACATGGAGTCTGGTTGTGTTCCCTCAGTCAACACTTCACATGGAGTCTGGTTGTGTTCCCTCAGTCAACACTTCACATGGAGTCTGGTTGTGTTCCCTCAGTAACACTTCACATGGTGTGTGTCTCAAATGGCACCCTATTCCCTATAGTTGAGCCCTATGAGCCTTAAGATCCTTATGAGTCCTATAATCCCTATGAGTCCTATGTTCCCTATGAGTCCTATGTTCCCTATGAGTCCTATGTTCCCTATGAGTCCTATGTTCCCTATGAGTCCTATGTTCCCTATGAGTCCTATGTTCCCTGTGAGTCCTATGTTCCCTATGAGTCCTATGTTCCCTGTGAGTCCTATGTTCCCTATGAGTCCTATGAGTCCTATGATCCCTATGCGTCCTATGATCCCTATGAGTCCTATGATCCCTATGAGTCCTATGAGTCCTAAGATCAATATGAGTTCTATGAGTCCTATGTTCCCTATGAGTCATATGAGTCCTATGATCAATATGAGTCCTATGAGTCCTATGTTTCCTTATGAGTCCTATGATCAATATGAGTCCTATGAGTCATATTCCCTATGATCCCTATGAGTCCTATGATCAATATGAGTCCTATGAGTCCTATGTTCCCTATGAGTCCTATGATCCCTATGAGTCCTATGATCACTATGAGTCCTATGAACCCTGTGAGTCCTTGGATCCCTGTGATCCCTGTGAGTCCTATGTTCCCTATGAGTCCTATGATCCCTATGAGTCCTATGTTCACTATGAGTCCTATGAACCCTGTGAGTCCTATGAGTCCTATGTTCCCTATGAGTCCTATGTTCCCTATGAGTCCTAAGATCAATATGAGTCCTATGTTCCCCTATGTTCCCTATGAGTCCTATGAGTCATATGTTCCCTATGAGTCCTATGATCAATATGTCCTATGAGTCCTATGAGTCATATTCTCTATGAGTCATATGTTCCCTATGAGTTCTATGATCAATATGAGTCCTTTGAGTCCTATGAGTCATATTCCCTGATGAGTCCTATGATCCCTATGAGTCCTATGATCACTATGAGTCCTATGAACCCTGTGAGTCCTTGGATCCCTGTGATCCCTATGAGCCCTATGGGCCCTATGAGTCCTATAAGTCCTATGATCACTGAGTCCTATGAACCCTATGATCCCTATGAAAAGTAGTGCACTATGGGAATAGGGTGCCATTTGGAACACAACCATGGTTATTCTGTGAATTATCAATTTAATTACTTAAGTAACAACACTGCACTAATATGTTGTAACTTCCAATCTAACCTTATTGTACATAATCAAACACAACTTGACATGCATTACAGCCCAGACCTCCATATCCTCTCTCGTCTCTCCATCTTCTTCCATCTCTCCTCTTCTGTTCTCACACATTAGAGCCATCTTCTCTCAATCAATCAATCACGTTTATTTATAAAGCCCTTTTTACATCAGCAGATGTCACATAGTGCTGTACAGAAACCCAGCCTAAAACCCCAAACAGAAAGCAATGCAGATGTAGAAGCATGGTGGCTAGGAAAAACTCCCTAGAAAGGCAGGAACCTAGGAAGAAACCTAGAGAGGAACCAGGCTCTGATGGGTGGCCTGTCCTCTTCTGGCTGTGCCGGTTTGAGATAGTACATGGCCATTAAGGCCAGATTGTTCTTCAAGATGTTCAAACGTTCATAGATGACCAGCGGGGTCATTCCGAGGTCGAGACAGCAGGTGCTGTAGAGAGAGAGAGAGAGAGAAGGAACGTCAAAAACAACAAGTCCGGGACAAGGTAGCACGTCTGGTGAATAGGTCAGGGTTCCATAGCCGCAGGCAGAACAGTTGAAACTGGAGCAGCAGCACAACCAGGTGGACTGGGGACAGCAAGGAGTAATCAGGCCAGGGAGTCCTGAGGCATGGTCCATAGGCTTAGATCCTCCTCTTCTGTTCTCACACACAAGAGCCATCTCCCATCTCTCCTCTTCTCCCATCTCTCCTCTTCTGTTCTCACAAATTAAAGCCATCTTCTCCCTTTCTCCTGTTTAAAGGTCTTTCTCATATCGGCTACCGAGAGCGTGATCACAGTCGTCCGGAAAAGCTGGTGCTCTCATGCATGGTTCAGTGTTTCTTGCCTCGAAGTCAGCATACTACTGAGCAGTATGCTTAGGGTCATTGTCCTGCTGGTTGTCTGGTAGGCTCACATCACTCGGCAGCTCGCGGCTGGGTTTTCCTTTGTAATTTGTGATAGTTTGCGAGCCCTGCCACATCCGATGAGTGTCAGAGCTGGCATAGTAGGATTCGATCTTTGTCCTGTATTGAGGCTTTGCCTGTTTGATGGCTCGTCGGAGGTTGTAGCAGGAGTTCTTATAACCGTTCGGATTAGTGTCACACTCCTTGAAAGCAGAAGCTCTAGCCTTTTGCTCAGTGCGGATGTTGCCTTTAATCCATGGCTTCTGGTTGGGATATGTCACTGTGGGGACGACGTCATCGATGCACTTATTAATGAAGCCAGTGACTGATGTGGAGGGACCAGGTAGTCTGTAGTGACAGTCAGGGACAAAGGCTGGCTCCTAGAATGAATTGTCCCGCTACATCCCTCCAATATGGGAAGCGAAGTAGCGAACCTCACTGCAAAAAATGTAACAAAATGCCAGCGCCATTGATTTTTCCGTCTGAATGATGTGTTATTGACCTGCTTAAACCCCTCTAAACGACTGCTGTGTTAATGGGAGGGAAGAGAAAGGGATCCTCCAGACGTTGATGAATGAAAGATTAGAGATTAGAATAGATATCCAGCAAAAACTGAAATGGTTTGTCTTTTTTAGTCGATGTAATAGCAGATCTTTATCTTCTGGCCCCAAGGCTAGGGATGAGAAATGTACATTTTAAGTTTAATCAAGATGTGTTAGTGCTGGACTGGAACAGAAGACTGCGGTGCTGCAGTAGCTAGCTGGGTGTGCAGTGCTGCAGTAGCTAGCTGGGTGTGGAGTGCTGCAGTAGCTAGCTGAGTGTGCAGTGCTGCAGTAGCTAGCTGGGTGTGCAGTGCTGCAGTAACTAGCTGGGTGTGGAGTGCTGCAGTAGCTAGCTGGGTGTGCAGTGCTGCAGTAGCTAGCTGGGTGTGCAGTGCTGCAGTAGCTAGCTGGGTGTGCAGTGCTGCAGTAGCTAGCTGGGTGTGCAGTGCTGCAGTAGCTAGCTGGGTGTGCAGTGCAGTGCGCAGTGCTGCAGTAGCTAGCTGGGTGTGGCGTGCTGCAGTAGCTAGCTGGGTGTGCAGTGCTGCAGTAGCTGGCTGAGTGTGGAGTGCTGCGGTAGCTGGCTGGGTGTGCAGTGCAGTGCTGCGGTAGCTGGCTGGGTGTGCAGTGCAGTGCTGCAGTAGCTGGCTGGGTGTGCGGTGCAGTGCTGCGGTAGCTGGCTGGGTGTGGAGTGCTGCAGTAGCTGGCTGGGTGTGCAGTGCTGCGGTAGCTGGCTGGGTGTGCAGTGCTGCAGTAGCTGGCTGGGTGTGCAGTGCTGCGGTAGTGCTGCGGTAGCTGGCTGGGTGTGCTGTGCTGCGGTAGCTAGCTGGGTGTGCAGTGCTGCGGTAGCTGGCTGGGTGTGCAGTGCTGCGGTAACTGGCTGGGTGTGCAGTGCTGCGGTAGCTGGCTGGGTGTGCAGTGCTGCAGTAGCTGGCTGGGTGTGCAGTGCTGCGGTAGCTGGCTGGGTGTGCAGTGCTGCGGTAGCTGGCTGGGTGTGGAGTGCTGCAGTAGCTGGCTGGGTGTGCAGTGCTGCGGTAGCTGGCTGGGTGTGCAGTGCTGCGGTAGCTGGCTGGGTGTGCAGTGCTGCGGTAGCTGGCTGGGTGTGGAGTGCTGCGGTAGCTGGCTGGGTGTGGAGTGCTGCAGTAGCTGGCTGGGTGTGCAGTGCGGTGCTGCGGTAGCTGGCTGGGTGTGCAGTGCGGTGCTGCAGTAGCTGGCTGGGTGTGCAGTGCTGCGGTAGCTAGCTGGGTGTGCAGTGCTGCAGTAGCTGGCTGGGTGTGGAGAACTGCGGTAGCTGGCTGGGTGTGCAGTGCTGCGGTAGCTGGCTGGGTGTGCAGTGCTGCGGTAGCTGGCTGAGTGTGGAGTGCTGCGGTAGCTGGCTGGGTGTGCAGTGCTGCGGTAGCTGGCTGGGTGTGCAGTGCTGCGGTAGCTGGCTGGGTGTGGAGTGCTGCGGTAGCTGGCTGGGTGTGGAGTGCTGCAGTAGCTGGCTGGGTGTGGAGTGCTGCAGTAGCTGGCTGGGTGTGCAGTGCTGCGGTAGCTGGCTGGGTGTGCAGTGCTGCAGTAGCTGGCTGGGTGTGCAGTGCTGCAGTAGCTAGCTGGGTGTGCAGTGCAGTGCTGCGGTAGCTGGCTGGGTGTGGAGTGCTGCAGTAGCTGGCTGGGTGTGCAGTGCTGCGGTAGCTGGCTGGGTGTGCAGTGCAGTGCTGCAGTAGCTGGCTGGGTGTGGAGTGCAGTGCTGCGGTAGCTGGCTGGGTGTGCAGTGCAGTGCTGCGGTAGCTAGCTGGGTGTGGAGTGCTGCAGTAGCTAGCTGGGTGTGCAGTGCTGCAGTAGCTAGCTGGGTGTGCAGTGCTGCAGTAGCTAGCTGGGTGTGCAGTGCTGCAGTAGCTAGCTGGGTGTGCAGTGCTGCAGTAGCTAGCTGGGTGTGCAGTGCAGTGCTGCAGTAGCTAGCTGGGTGTGGAGTGCTGCAGTAGCTAGCTGGGTGTGCAGTGCTGCAGTAGCTAGCTGGGTGTGCAGTGCAGTGCTGCAGTAGCTAGCTGGGTGTGCAGTGCAGTGCTGCGGTAGCTGGCTGGGTGTGGAGTGCTGCAGTAGCTGGCTGGGTGTGCAGTGCTGCGGTAGCTGGCTGGGTGTGCAGTGCAGTGCTGCGGTAGCTGGCTGGGTGTGGAGTGCAGTGCTGCGGTAGCTGGCTGGGTGTGCAGTGCAGTGCTGCAGTAGCTAGCTGGGTGTGGAGTGCTGCAGTAGCTGGCTGGGTGTGCAGTGCTGCAGTAGCTGGCTGGGTGTGCAGTGCTGCGGTAGCTGGCTGGGTGTGCAGTGCTGCGGTAGCTGGCTGGGTGTGCAGTGCTGCAGTAGCTGGCTGGGTGTGCAGTGCAGTGCTGCAGTAGCTAGCTGGGTGTGGAGTGCTGCAGTAGCTAGCTGGGTGTGCAGTGCTGCAGTAGCTAGCTGGGTGTGCAGTGCAGTGCTGCAGTAGCTAGCTGGGTGTGCAGTGCAGTGCTGCAGTAGCTAGCTGGGTGTGGAGTGCTGCAGTAGCTAGCTGGGTGTGCAGTGCTGCAGTAGCTAGCTGGGTGTGCAGTGCTGCAGTAGCTAGCTGGGTGTGCAGTGCTGTGCTGCGGTAGTGCTGATTGCTCCTGGAAACTGCATGGATGTGAGCTAGCTGTCAGTACGGCTTCTCTTTCATATTAGAACTAATCTCCTGCCACACACCCCATTCAGCCCAATTAGCCACACTCCATTCAGCCCAATTAGCCACACTCCATTCAGCCCAATTAGCCACGCTAGAGGAGAGCAGCAGCTAGCTACTAACAGCTACAGCTCTGAAGGCTACAGTATTGACTACAGCTAGGTACTATTAGCTACAGTATTGACTACAGCTAGGTACTAACAGCTACAGTATTGACTACAGCTAGGTACTATTAGCTACAGTATTGACTACAGCTAGATACTAACAGCTACAGTATTGACTACAGCTAGGTACTAATACCTACAGTATTGACTACAGCTAGATACTAACAGCTACAGTATTGACTACAGCTAGGTACTAACACCTACAGTATTGACTACAGCTAGATACTAACAGCTACAGTATTGACTACAGCTAGGTACTAACAGCTACAGTATTGACTACAGCTAGGTACTATTAGCTACAGTATTGACTACAGCTAGGTACTAACAGCTACAGTATTGACTACAGCTAGGTACTATTAGCTACAGTATTGACTACAGCTAGGTACTAACAGCTACAGTATTGACTACAGCTAGGTACTATTAGCTACAGTATTGACTACAGCTAGGTACTAACAGCTACAGTATTGACTACAGCTAGGTACTAACACCTACAGTATTGACTACAGCTAGATACTAACAGCTACAGTATTGACTACAGCTAGATACTAACAGCTACAGTATTGACTACAGCTAGGTACTAACAGCTACAGTATTGACTACAGCTAGATACTAACAGCTACAGTATTGACTACAGCTAGGTACTAACAGCTACAGTATTGACTACAGCTAGGTACTAACAGCTACAGTATTGACTACAGCTAGGTACTAACAGCTACAGTATTGACTACAGCTAGATACTAACAGCTACAGTATTGACTACAGCTAGATACTAACAGCTACAGTATTGACTACAGCTAGGTACTAACAGCTACAGTATTGACTACAGCTAGATACTAACAGCTACAGTATTGACTACAGCTAGATACTAACAGCTACAGTATTGACTACAGCTAGGTACTAACAGCTACAGTATTGACTACAGCTAGATACTAACAGCTACAGTATTGACTACAGCTAGATACTAACAGCTACAGTATTGACTACAGCTAGGTACTAACAGCTACAGTATTGACTACAGCTAGGTACTAACAGCTACAGTATTGACTACAGCTAGATACTAACAGCTACAGTATTGACTACAGCTAGATACTAACAGCTACAGTATTGACTACAGCTAGATACTAACAGCTACAGTATTGACTACAGCTAGGTACTAACAGCTACAGTATTGACTACAGCTAGGTACTAACAGCTACAGTATTGACTACAGCTAGATACTAACAGCTACAGTATTGACTACAGCTAGATACTAACAGCTACAGTATTGACTACAGCTAGATACTAACAGCTACAGTATTGACTACAGCTAGGTACTAACAGCTACAGTATTGACTACAGCTAGGTACTAACAGCTACAGTATTGACTACAGCTAGGTACTAACAGCTACAGTATTGACTACAGCTAGATACTAACAGCTACAGTATTGACTACAGCTAGGTACTAACAGCTACAGTATTGACTACAGCTAGGTACTAACAGCTACAGTATTGACTACAGCTAGATACTAACAGCTACAGTATTGACTACAGCTAGGTACTAACAGCTACAGTATTGACTACAGCTAGGTACTAACAGCTACAGTATTGACTACAGCTAGATACTAACACCTACAGTATTGACTACAGCTAGGTACTATTAGCTACAGTATTGACTACAGCTAGATACTAACACCTACAGTATTGAGTGGTGACCCAACGCACTTCCGGGTTGTCTCCGTACTGCTGTACTGTTTGTTGCTACTTGGCAACCTGTCAAACTACCTGCCAAACTAATTTACTCTTAATAACCATCAAATAAAATTCTGTATTAACAAGTTTACCAAGGTCTTACTTTGGTCCTCACACTACTTATTTATTTAAGTAGTTCTATTCTAAGACAGAACCGTCCAGGGTAGTGATGCTGGACGGGCGGGCAGGTGCGGGCAGCGATCGGTTGAACAGCATGCATTTAGTTTTACTTGCGTTTAAGAGCAGTTGGAGGCCACGGAAGGAGAGTTGTATGGCATTGAAGCTCGTCTGGAGGTTAGTTAACACAGTGTCCAAAGAAAGGCCAGATGTATACAGAATGCTGTTGTCTGCGTAGAGGTGGATCAGAGAATCACCAGCAGCAAGAGCGACATCATTGACGTATACAGAGAAGAGAGTCGGCCCGAGAATTTAACCCTGTGGCACCCCCATGGAGACTGAACTCTTTCAGAGAAGTAGTTGGTGAACCAGGCGAGGCAGTCATTAGAGAAACCAAGGCTGTTGATTGGGGTTGGTTCGGCCCGGGTTTATGGTTTGCGTAACATTGTATCCTATGTTTGAGACCACTATTCGCCATGGCTGTGTGAGTAGCGCGCCTGTATCTCTCACAGAACTAGAATGAGATTCACTTTCTATGATCTCTCTCCCTCTCTGCTCTGATAGACACGAGCCTTCAACCAGTAGTGTAAAGTACTTAAGTATACTTTAAAGTACTACTTAAGTCGTTTTTTGGGGGTTATCAGAAACTTTAATATTTATATTTTTGACAACTTTTACTTTTATTTCACTACATTCCGAAAGAAAATACTGTACTTTTTACTCCATACATTTTCCCTGACACCCTAAAGTACTCGTTACATTTTGAATTCTTAGCAGGACAGGAAAATTGTCAAATTCACGCACTTATCAAGAGAACATCCCTGGTCGTCCCTACTGCCTCTGATCTGTCGGACTCACTAAACACAAATGCTTTGTTTGTAAAGATGTTGGAGTGTGGCCCCCTGGATATCAGTAAATAAATAAAAATCTAGGAAATGGTGCCCTCTGGTTTGCTTAAGCAATTTGATACTTTGGTATATTTTAGCAATAACATTTACTTTCGATACTTAAGTATATTTAAAACCAAATACTTTTAGACTTTTACTCAAGTAGTATTTTACTGGGTGACTTTCACTTTTACTTGTGTAATTTTCTATGAAGGTATCTTAACTTTTACTCAAGTATGACAATATAATAAACTTTTTTTCAGCCACTGTCTGCAACACTTATCTCTCCAGCTTTACACTTCATAATTTATTTCCTCATAGAATCATAGCCGTGTGAAGGGTTCTGGATGAGCTGCAGCACTCCTGATGAATTGAAATACATTTGCCAAAGTTATAGAATTACTGCTGTCTGTTCACCCACTCAAGTGTTGCTTTAGCGGTATGCTTAGGGTCATTGTCCTGCTGGCTTAGGGTCATTGTCCTCCCAGTCTCAAATCTCTGGAAGACTGAAACAGGTTTCCGTCAAGAATTTCCCTGTTTTTAGCACCATCCATCATTCCTTTAATTCTGACCAGTTTCCCAGTCCCTGCCGATGAAAAACATCCCCACAGCATGATGCTGCCACCACCATGCTTCACTGTGGAGATGGTGTTCTCTGGGTGATGAGAGGTGTTGGATTTGCGCCAGACATGGCGTTTTCCTTGAAGGCCAAAAAGCAAAATTTTAGTCTCATCTGACCAGAGTACCTTCTTCCATATGTTTGGGGAGTCTCCCACATGCCTTTTGGTGAACACCAAACGTGTTTGCTTATTTTTTCTTTCAGCAATGACTTTTTTCTGGCCACTTTTCCGTAAAGCCCAGCTCTGTGCAGTGTAAAGTGGCTTAAAGTGGTCTTATGGACAAATACTCCAATCTTCGCTGTGGAGCTTTGCAGCTCCTTCAGGGTTATCTTTGGTCTCTTTGTTGCCTCTCTGATTAATGCCCTCCTTGCCTGGTCCGTTAGTTTTGGTGGGCGGCCCTCTCTTGGCAGGTTTGTTGTGGTGCCATATTCTTTCCATTGTTTAATAATGGATTTAATGGTGCTCCGTGGGATGTTCAAAGTTTCAGATATTTTTTTATAACCCAACCCTGATCTGTACTTCTCCACAGCTTCGTCCCTGCCCTGTTTGGAGAGCTCCTTGGTCTTCATGGTGTCGCTTGCTTGGTGGTGCCCCTTGCTTAGTTGTGTTGCAGACTCTGGGGCCTTTCAGAACAGGTGTATATATACTGAGATCATGTGACAGATCATGTGACACTTAGATTTCACGCAAGGGAGGGGACATTGAGAGGAAACATTCTTCAAAGTCGTTCGGGTTTGGGTTTAGCCGGGGTAGGCCGTCATTGTAAATAAGAATTTGTTCTTAACTGACTTGCCTAGTTAAATAAAGGTTAAATTAAAATAAAGTATAGGAAATCTTTCTGGATCCACAGGCTCAACACACTGTCTCCTCTTGACCTTAACAAGGGGTTTGACTTGAAACCGTTTTTTTGGTTCAATATGTCCAAATTGTGTTTTGTTATCATAATTGAATATTACATGTGTATGTATAGTACTGTAAATATTGATCACATTCCTTGTGCATATTTTGAATGTTAATATTGTGAAACTATGTCATACTTTTTGTACCTCTTGTTTCAGGAAGTGATGTCACAGACTACTGCCCCTATATATATATAGGACCTTCCACCCCCCCACCTGGGATATGGATGCCTGATGAAGACCTCAGGGTCGAAACGTTGTAAATAAATATCACCTGGGAGCATGAGCAGTAGTGTGCAGCGTTTTCCTTTCTGTTTTCCAGGATAGACTCTAACAATGGGAATTCCAAACCACCCGTTGTATAAACCATGATAATAATAACATCATTCATCAGATTTTATAATAGTTGATGTTTGCTTACTTATCTGATTTTGAATAATAAACAGGCCTTTTATAAGGGTTTTCATAAGACTGGCAATTCATAAGCTTGGGATTCTTCCCTAGCAGGAGAGAGAGAGATAGATAGAGAGAGAGAGAGAGAGAGAGAGAGAGAGAGAGAGAGAGCGGAGAGAGAGAGAGAGGGGGAGAGAGAGCGAGAGATAGATAGAGAGAGAGAGAGATAGAGAGAGAGGGGGAGAGAGAGAGAGAGAGAGAGGAGAGAGAGAGAGGGGGAGAGGGAGAGAGAGAGAGAGAGGGGAGAGAGAGAGAGATAGAAAGAGAGAGAGAGAGATAGAGAGAGAGATAGCTTCTCTCTCTTGCTTTCAAAAATAATTTTCTCTGAACAATTGAGTGTTTTGTGACGATATGACTAAGCTAGATCAGACCAGAGACATGTATCTAGAGTATATTACTATTCTAATTCTATAGATGCGGTAAAGAGGTCAATCGAACTCGACCGCAACAATGGAATTGCCATGAAAACGCGTGGGGGAAAGATTCCCGAATCTCCTCATTGCCCCCCAGCAAAAAATAACCTACATTGAGGCTATTGCTTATTTCACCCTATGTTGAGTATAAATATTGTATGGATGTCAACCCCAACACATGTTCATGTCATCAACATCACCAATCAACTGCATTACAGTTAGAAACTACTCTGACTACCACCACCGATCTCTGTATGCTAGCTATGCTAACAGCTTATACGAACAGGAGTTAGCATTTAGCAGTCACTTCTTCCAGACCTGAAAAGAAACTACTTCTATATGTTATGCAGTGAAAACAGCCCAATACAGTGTATCCAAATGGGACTTTAGTAAGCACATTGTGGCCCTATTACAATATACTAATCATGACTGATTTGACCACTATCTACATGTTAGAACAGAGTTGTTGAATGTGCGCCAATCTGGTCGATGGAACATTCCGGTTTCTTTACCCCCTCCCCATCCATGGTTTGGGATGTTGGAGGTTTTCTGCATTATGATACAATTTACAGGACACGACGACAGTATATGGCTCTGGATCCGATCAGTTACTCTGACTCACCTAGGAGTTGGACTTGATTGTCTTGTACAGTCATATGGTCTCTATGGGGATGGGAGGTTACTGTGTGATGACACAAAGACACAACAGAAGATCATGGCTCCTGTAGCCAACACCCTTGTCTATGTGTATGAGTCACGCGCTGCGACACAACATGGGAGGACAATGACATCCATGAAAACAACGACCTTGTGGAGGGAAGAGGGGAGAGAGGGGAGGGACGAGGGGAGGAATGGGAGGGACGAGGGGAGGAATGGGAGGGACGAGGGGAGGAATGGGAGGGAAGAGGGGAAGAATGGGAGGGACGAGGGGAGGAATGGGAGGGACGAGGGGAGGGACGAGGGGAGGAATGGGAGGGACGAGGGAGGGACGAGGGAGGAATGGGAGGGACGAGGGGAGGAATGGGAGGGACGAGGGGAGGAATGGGAGGGACAAGGGGAGGAATGGGAGGGACGAGGGGAAGAATGGGAGGGAAGAGGGGAGGGACGAGGGGAGGAATGGGAGGGACGAGGGGAGGAATGGGAGGGACGAGGGGAGGGACGAGGGGAGGAATGGGAGGGACGAGGGAGGAATGGGAGGGAAGAGGGGAGGAATGGGAGGGACGAGGGGAGGAATGGGAGGGACGAGGGGAGGAATGGGAGGGAAGGGTGTGGGTGCTGAGTGACACGGAGCTCTTCTTCTTTCTCCTGTAGTAACATCTGAATGATGTAATGGAAACAGAGTGAGACCAATGAGACCTACGGACAATACACACATCCTCCTGCAACATATGGACAATACACACATCCTCCTGCAACATATGGACAATACACACATCCTCCTGCTACATATGGACAATACACACATCCTCCTGCAACATATGGACAGTACACACATCCTCCTGCTACATATGAACAATACACACATCCTCCTGCAACATATGGACAATACACACATCCTCCTGCAACATATGAACAATACACACATCCTCCTGCAACATATGGACAATACACACATCCTCCTGCAACATATGGACAGTACACACATCCTCCTGCAACATATGGACAATACACACATCCTCCTGCTACATATGGACAATACACACATCCTCCTGCAACATATGGACAATACACACATCCTCCTGCTACATATGGACAATACACACATCCTCCTGCAACATATGGACAATACACACATCCTCCTGCAACATATGGACAATACACACATCCTCCTGCAACATACGGACAATACACACATCCTCCTGCTACATATGGACAATACACACATCCTCCTGCAACATATGGACAATACACACATCCTCCTGCAACATATGGACAATACACACATCCTCCTGCTACATATGGACAATACACACATCCTCCTGCAACATACGGACAATACACACATCCTCCTGCAACATACGGACAATACACACATCCTCCTGCTACATATGGACAATACACACATCCTCCTGCAACATATGGACAATACACACATCCTCCTGCAACATATGGACAATACACGCACACACTCACTCATATCCTACATGGTGTTCAATCACACATTGACCTGATCTACCAGTCATTGTGAAAGCAGACATTTACAATGTAAAGTGCTTTAAGACCTTTTCACAAGCATCATATTATCAACAGTGTTGGGGAGGTAGTGAACTACATGTGGTTCAATTAGTGATTCAACTACATTTTGCAGTAGCTTGGTGGTAGTTGAACTAAATTAAAATCTAGGTTCTGTTTTCAGTAGTCCGGTACTTTTCACATTTTCCACATTTTGTTACGTTACAGCCTTATTATAAAATGTATTACATAGTTTTCCCCCTAATCAGTTAACACACAATACCCCATAATGACATCACAATACCCCATAATGACATCACAATACCCCATAATGACATCACAATACCCCATAATGACATCACAATACCCCATACTAGCAGGCTTGACTACTGTAATGCTCTCCTGTCTGGTCTATTGGTCAACTGCAAAACATACAGAATGCTGCAGCACGGGTACTGACCAAGACCAGACAGAGAGAACACATTACACCGGTTTAAAGGTCTCTGTACTGTAAAACATACAGAATGCTGGGTACTCACCAAGACCAGACAGAGAGAACACATTACACCGGTTTAAAGGTCTCTGTACTGTAAAACATACAGAATGCTGGGTACTCACCAAGACCAGACAGAGAGAACACATTACACCGGTTTAAAGGTCTCTGTACTGTAAAACATACAGAATGCTGGGTACTGGCCAAGACCAGACAGAGAGAACACATTACACCGGTTTAAAGGTCTCTGTACTGGCTGCCCGTGAGTTTTAGAATTAGATTTAAGATTCTTCTACTGATTTTTTTTATCAAACCAAGATTGTACACCCCAATACATGTCAGACATGCTGTTATGTACCCAGTAGGTCTCTCAGGTCCCAAAGCCTAGGACCAAGAGGCATGGAGAGGCAGCCTTTAGTTACTATGACCCCAGCCTCTGGAACAGCCTGCCAGAGAACCTGAGGAGGACCAAGAGGCATGGAGAGGCAGCCTTTAGTTACAATGACCCCAGCCTCTGGAACAGCCTGCCAGAGAACCTGAGGAGGACCAAGAGGCATGGAGAGAAAGCCTTTAGTTACTATGCCCCCAGCCTCTGGAACAGCCTGCCAGAGAACCTGAGGGGGACCAAGAGGCATGGAGAGGCAGCCTTTAGTTTAGTTACTATGCCCCCAGCCTTTAGTTACTATGCCCCCAGCCTTTAGTTACTATGCCCCCAGCCTTTAGTTACTATGACCCCAGCCTTTAGTTACTATGACCCCAGCCTCTGGAACAGCCTGCCAGAGAACCTGATGGGGGACCAAAAGGCATGGAGAGGCAGCCTTTAGTTACTATGCCCCCAGCCTTTAGTTACTATGACCCCAGCCTTTAGTTACTATGCCCCCAGCCTCTGGAACAGCCTGCCAGAGAACCTGATGGGGGACCAAGAGGCATGGAGAGGCAGCCTTTAGTTACTATGACCCCAGCCTCTGGAACAGCCTGCCAGAGAACCTGATGGGGGACCAAAAGGCATGGAGAGGCAGCCTTTAGTTACTATGCCCCCAGCCTTTAGTTACTATGCCCCCAGCCTTTAGTTACTATGACCCCAGCCTTTAGTTACTATGCCCCCAGCCTCTGGAACAGCCTGCCAGAGAACCTGATGGGGGACCAAGAGGCATGGAGAGGCAGCCTTTAGTTACTATGACCCCAGCCTCTGGAACAGCCTGCCAGAGAACCTGATGGGGGACCAAAAGGCATGGAGAGGCAGTCTTTAGTTACTATGACCCCAGCCTCTGGAACAGCCTGCCAGAGAACCTGATGGAGGACCAAAAGGCATGGAGAGGCAGTCTTTAGTTACTATGCCCCCAGCCTCTGGAACAGCCTGCCAGAGAACCTGATGGAGGACCAAAAGGCATGGAGAGGCAGTCTTTAGTTACTATGGCCCCAGCCTTTAGTTACTATGGCCCCAGCCTTTAGTTACTATGCCCCCAGCCTTTAGTTACTATGCCCCCAGCCTTTAGTTACTATGACCCCAGCCTTTAGTTACTATGACCCCAGCCTTTAGTTACTATGACCCCAGCCTTTAGTTACTATGCCCCGAGCCTTTAGTTAATATGACCCCAGCGTTTAGTTACTATGCCCCCAGCCTCTGGAACAGCCTGCCAGAGAACCTGATGGGGGACCAAGAGGCATGGAGAGGCAGCCTTTAGTTACTATGACCCCAGCCTCTGGAACAGCCTGCCAGAGAACCTGATGGAGGACCAAAAGGCATGGAGAGGCAGCCTTTAGTTACTATGCCCCCAGCCTCTGGAACAGCCTGCCAGAGAACCTGATGGGGACCAAAAGGCATGGAGAGGCAGTCTTTAGTTACTATGACCCCAGCCTCTGGAACAGCCTGCCAGAGAACCTGATGGAGGACCAAAAGGCATGGAGAGGCAGTCTTTAGTTACTATGCCCCCAGCCTCTGGAACAGCCTGCCAGAGAACCTGATGGAGGACCAAAAGGCATGGAGAGGCAGTCTTTAGTTACTATGGCCCCAGCCTTTAGTTACTATGGCCCCAGCCTTTAGTTACTATGCCCCCAGCCTTTAGTTACTATGCCCCCAGCCTTTAGTTACTATGACCCCAGCCTTTAGTTACTATGACCCCAGCCTTTAGTTACTATGACCCCAGCCTCTGGAACAGCCTGCCAGAGAACCTGATGGGGGACCAAGAGGCATGGAGAGGCAGCCTTTAGTTACTATGACCCCAGCCTCTGGAATAACCTGCCAGAGAACCTGATGGAGGACCAAAAGGCATGGAGAGGCAGTCTTTAGTTACTATGCCCCCAGCCTCTGGAACAGCCTGCCAGAGAACCTGATGGAGGACCAAAAGGCATGGAGAGGCAGTCTTTAGTTACTATGGCCCCAGCCTTTAGTTACTATGGCCCCAGCCTTTAGTTACTATGCCCCCAGCCTTTAGTTACTATGCCCCCAGCCTTTAGTTACTATGACCCCAGCCTTTAGTTACTATGCCCCCAGCCTCTGGAACAGCCTGCCAGAGAACCTGATGGGGGACCAAAAGGCATGGAGAGGCAGTCTTTAGTTACTATGACCCCAGCCTCTGGAACAGCCTGCCAGAGAACCTGATGGGGGACCAAAAGGCATGGAGAGGCAGTCTTTAGTTACTATGACCCCAGCCTCTGGAACAGCCTGCCAGAGAACCTGATGGAGGACCAAAAGGCATGGAGAGGCAGTCTTTAGTTACTATGCCCCCAGCCTCTGGAACAGCCTGCCAGAGAACCTGATGGAGGACCAAAAGGCATGGAGAGGCAGCCTTTAGTTACTATGGCCCCAGTCTTTAGTTACTATGCCCCCAGCCTTTAGTTACTATGACCCCAGCCTTTAGTTACTATGACCCCAGCCTTTAGTTACTATGACCCCAGCCTCTGGAATAACCTGCCAGAGAACCTGATGGAGGACCAAAAGGCATGGAGAGGCAGTCTTTAGTTACTATGCCCCCAGCCTCTGGAACAGCCTGCCAGAGAACCTGATGGAGGACCAAAAGGCATGGAGAGGCAGTCTTTAGTTACTATGGCCCCAGCCTTTAGTTACTATGGCCCCAGCCTTTAGTTACTATGCCCCCAGCCTTTAGTTACTATGCCCCCAGCCTTTAGTTACTATGACCCCAGCCTTTAGTTACTATGACCCCAGCCTCTGGAACAGCCTGCCAGAGAACCTGATGGGGGACCAAGAGGCATGGAGAGGCAGCCTTTAGTTACTATGACCCCAGCCTCTGGAACAGCCTGCCAGAGAACCTGAGGGGAGCCGAAACTGTGGACATATTTCAATTAAAACCTTTTCAGCTTTTCCTCAGGATGCTTTTTTACTCTTTCAGTTTTTGTTCTTCTTTTGTATTTGTATCGTCTTATGTTTGTTGTGTAGTCAATATTTTCCATTGTTTTAATATTTTTTTCCCCCTGTGAAACACATTGTGTTTGCGTTCCATGTCTGAAATGTTGTTTATAAATACAGCTTGATTTGATGTGATGGTAACTTTACATGAAGTAAAGTTGTGGGGCTTGCTTCAGCTCTTAAAAGTATTTTGTGGTAATAGAAGTTTAAAAAGTTTTACTTTGCTGTTTAAAGCAAAGCCGTTACATATAGTAAAAGTTAAATTAAGTTAAATAATCGGTCTGATTACTTTAATATAGTACTATATCAACCTTTCAACTTTTGATTATGGGGCAGTTAGATCACACATTTCATCAGACATAACTACACTCAGACTACTACACATGTCAATACACTCAGACAACTACACTTCAATAAACTCTGACAACGACAGTTCAATAAACTCTGACAACTACACTTCAATACACTGACTACTAGACTACCACAGTACAGAATGCCACAGTATAAGATAACTGCAACAATAGACTACAGAAGACAAGGAGGCATTGTTGAAGTTTTAAATTAAAAAAATTAAACGGTGTAAGAGGAGTAGTGCTCCAAATAATATGAACTATAATAAAGTTGAGGATTTAAATTGGGGCCTCTTGCTTGTCAAGCCACATGAATTACTTTTTTTGCCATCTAGTAGTGTAGCTAACTACTGGAATTACATTCTACTTTTTATCCCCACCCCAAAAAAATCTGACCTGCCTAATTCTCACTTGAAACATAGTTTGTGTGTTTAATAGGCTAAATTACACATTCTGTTAACATACGACCCAAAAGGGATCTGTTAACATACGACCCAAAAGGGATCTGTTAACATACGACCCAAAAGGGATCTGTTAACATACGACCCAAAAGGGATCTGCTAACATACGACCCAAAAGGGATCTGTTAACATACGGCCCAAAAGGGATCTGCTAAAATACGACCCAAAAGGGATCTGTTAAAATACGACCGAAAAGGGATCTGCTAACATACGACCCAAAAGGGATCTGTTAACATACGACCCAAAAGGGATCTGCTAACATACGACCCAAAAGGGATCTGCTAACATACGACCCAAAAGGGATCTGCTAACATACGACCCAAAAGGGATCTGCTAACATACGACCCAAAAGGGATCTGTTAACATACGACCCAAAAGGGATCTGTCTTGTAATTTGTAGTGTATGACATTTCAGATAAAAAAAATTAAGTAGTTTGGATGAACTATTTATTCAAAGTAACTAAGTGAACTATATTTATTCAAAGTGAATTAAGTGAACTATATTTTTCTTAGGGGGTAGCTTAAATTTTTAGTTTGGTAAACTATATTTTTAGAGCAGCTTTTCCCAACACCGGTTATCAATAGCATCATAAACTTGCTGTGACTATAATGGTGTTTACTATCAAAGTCCAACTAAGGCCGGGATTCAATCCGATCGCGCTGTCGGCTATGCTCTTTTAAATACAATGTCCCCGCACTTGCCGAGACCACATTCATGTTTAACACTGCGTACGCATTAAAATGAGCCAAATGGAAACACACACACACACACCACATCATAATCTAAAATCACTTTATTAATTTAAGTTAGGTACAGACACTAAACATAGGAAACCACATCTGCTCGACTAAAAGAGCAGTCTTTCAGAAAGAATTACAAACAACAACAAAGAGGATTATGTCATACTGTCAACGAATGGCAAATGAAGAGGTAGAGAATTTAGGCTCATCGCCGTAGCTGGAGGAATGAGGCCTATTGGAATGTCGGTGTAATACAATACATAACTCTGAAGTTGTGTTCTTCCCTAAAGTAGATCAAATATATAAACAAATAATCAGACAGTGGGGACTAGGGTTGCAAAATTACAGTACATTTCTCCAAATTCCCAGAAATCCTGGTTGGAGGATTTCCTGCTCCCCCCCCATCTTGATTCCTGGAACCTTTTAACCAAGATTTCTGGAAAAATGAGGGAATTTTAGGAAAGTTACCGGAAATGTGCAACCCCTAGTGAAAAATCATTTCCATGGAGGGAATTGTAGGTAATGTAGTATTGTACTCAAACAGCTCAACCAACGTTTACATTTTCACCTTCACTGGACGCAAGTAGTGGACGACGATAGAGAGAGAGACTACTGGATGTAGTGGAGGACGATAGAGAGAGACTACTGGATGTAGTGGAGGACGATAGAGAGAGACTACTGGATGTAGTGGAGGACGATAGAGAGAGACTACTGGATGTAGTGGAGGACGATAGAGAGAGACTACTGGATGTAGTGGAGGACGATGGAGAGAGACTACTGGATGTAGTGGAGGACGATAGAGAGAGACTACTGGATGTAGTGGAGGACAATAGAGAGAGAGACTACTGGATGTAGTGGAGGACAATAGAGAGAGAGACTACTGGATGTAGTGGAGGACAATAGAGAGAGAGACTACTGGATGTAGTGGAGGATGATAGAGAGAGAGACTACTGGATGTCTGAACTAAGATGTGAAAACAGACAGTAGAGTTTCTTGATCAGCTAGCTACACAGTTTCTCCGCTCACAGATCATTGGTTGGATTGGAAGCATGTTTTTATGGAGAAAATGATAAAAGGCAGTAGTAATCAGTATATTCCAATCAATCAATCAATACTCACATCAGAGTTCAGAAGGGTATTGAGCCTTCAGGCTGAATACCCTTGAGGGTTTCAAAATTCCAGTACCTTTTCCGCAGGCTGAAGTTTGTCATGAATCTTGCCCTGGAGGCAGATCTGCACAGTGGTCACTATTTGGCATAGCCACAAAATCCGAACTTCAAATTAAGACAAAAAAAAATGTGTTTTCATGAATGTTTACAATATAACACATGTTGACTTTGCAGCTGGCCTATCTAGTGGAAATTGCTCAGTTCTGCCTCAAGGACAAGACTCATCCTGATAAACGTCAACTTGCCTAGATGGGCGAGCTGCAAAGTCAAAATGTGCTATATTGTAAAAAAAATCCTGAAAACAAAAACATGTTTTTTTGATCTAATTTAAGGTTAGGCATTAGGGTTATCAGTGTGGTTAAGGTTAAAAAATAATAATAATTTTAAAAAAGGGACTCGATTTTATGACTTTGTGGCAGATTCATTACATAAAAACCTGTGATACCAGGAATCTTCCACCCTGGATTTCTGGAAAATCTAAAAATTTAGCAAAATTATATATTTTTTTGACCAGAATTTGTCAACCCTAAGTTGAACTCAGACAGGACGATACATCCAACTGACCGACATCCACAGCCATTATATTTACATTACATCTGGACGTTCTGAAATGGGTCAGCCAATCGGATAAGCCTCGGGCAGGCCAGCCAATATTCTAACTAATATTCTGTACTAACTATTCTAACAGGAAGGGGAAAAAGTATTCAGCCGGAAAGCTGAATAAAAAACCTTTTCTGAATAGAAGAAGAACATGATCTACAATTCAGTGATTTTGCTCATTTGGAATGTTGTAAACTTACGATAAAGTTCAAGGAACAGTTTTGAAATAAATGGAATAAAATCAGAACACGGTCAATACATCGGGCAAGCTAAGATTGCTACAGTATGATTGGATAACCATTTGGAGTATCACGTTGTGATTGGTTAGACTGAACCTCAGGGGGTTGCTGGGTAGTGTAATTCTGGAAATGCCGTGTTGAACCGTAGTTTCGACAGAGACTTGGCCGTGTAGAGAGAGAGAGAGAGTCAGTATTACAGTGCATGTCTACACATTAAAACAACTAAAAGTGACACGGTTTTACTGTACAGTAACATACTGTATATTTCCACAAAGATACTAAATTAAAAGCTGTTGACTACATTATGTAAATAGTTAATTATTGAATACCTTTTTTTTTTTTTATCATATGATTTCAACAACAAAAGAAAAAAAAAAAAAAACTATTGACACAGTATATAGATGCTTGGTTTCTTTAAACAAACCTTAGGAAGAAAACAAGGAAACAAATCCATTGTGTAATACACAGCTGTCATCGTTCCAGAGGAACAATATGGGCAGCCTTTTGTATCTGATCAATGCAATGCACCAGTCTAGATTCAGTCTTTTATTATTCTTCATCCATTCACCCTCAGTGGTCTATCCTGGTGCCTCCAGGCCACGTGCCCCACCCGGTCCCGACAGCGCCCCCTCCTAGATGTCCTCCTTAGCCTCGTTGTTGTTCATCAGCTCCTTCCTCTGGGCAAGGAAGGGATACATACACTTATCAGCACCCAGGAACCTGTACATACACACGATGGCCTCGAAGGGCAGGATGCTGCAGAGAGGAGAGAGAGAGAGAACAGAGAGAGAGAACAGAGGTCAGAGTTTCGATCCACACAGTTAATTCACAACACACTGTAGAAAGGAGAGAGAGAGAGAGAGAGAGAGAGAGAGAGAGAGAGAGAGAGAGAGAGAGAGAGAGAGACAGAGAGAATCAGTTCATTCATAGAAAGGAGGACTGACCTTTTCATGATGTTGACCATGTATACGATGCGCGGCGTGCAGATCATAGCCTGATCAGTGAGAATGGCCCTCATAGACTGTGATACGCAGAACTCTGGCTTCAGGGGAGGCAGGAAGGGCTCAATCTCTTTCCTGTACAGACGGGAAGTGACATAAGTTGGAGACAAAGCGAACACGGGCCGGATACGGAATACACACTCCCACAGGGAAAGATATCCAGGGTGCTATTCGGTGACGCACAATGTACAGTGTTAACGTTTTAAAAACAGACAATCATGTCTGATCATTTCTTTCTTTCTATACAAGCTCCTAGAACAGGGCAGCAGAGACACAGCACACACAGCGGGGTGGGGTGGGCATTGAAACTGAGGAAAGGAACAATATCCAGGGTGCACCTGTTTAGCAGAGGGAGGGGATTCCTTGTGAAAGCGGAGCTCTGTAATAGCACTCATTGTTTAGGTGAAACACTGCCATTAAAACGTACAGGTCCAGCCACTAATCAACGCAGTACGTCACTAACCTAAAGGGCATCTCTGTCTCGCTGTGGACTACAGTCCCATTACACAAGGGGTGGAAATGGAACAAAATACTGTTAGTTGTAAATTCCCTGTTGCATTTTGATTTAATTATTAACCTTGAACGTATATTTGAGGGTGAAAAAAGAAAAGAAAACGGATCATGATTGATTGGTTGATGGATTGGAAATATACATTACGGATCACGATTGATTTGATAGAAAATATAACGGGGATCACATCTGTCTGGTTGATGAGGTCTCACCTTATCCTGCAGCCTTGGAACATGCCCGTGTCCACCAGGTAGGGACACACCAGAGTCATCTTAATGCCGTCCTTATCCGAAGCCTTGATCTCGTGGCTCAGCGACTCGTGGAAGCCGATGGCCCCAAACTTACTGGCGCAGTAGTCCTATAGGGGTCATGGAGAGAAAAATGTGTCCCTGTTAAATCCTGTGTAGCCGTCCTACTGGAGTAAAGACAACAACCATAGAATTACACTGAATAGAGCGGGCGTCACCATTTAGGTCAATGACGCCATAATGAGTGGACTGGCGGCCATTCTGACTGTCCATATGGGTTTACTAGTCAACACAACGGACACAACGGGTACCCCCTTTAAGACCCCACAGCAAGGTCAGAGGTTCCAAGTCCGTTCTATCTCTATGGACACAACGGGTACCCCCTTTAAAACCCTACAGCAACAGCTTGGCTTACATTGTGGTGATCGGGCTGCAAGTGGTGGTCTGGCTAGGTTCTTCCCCTTGGGCCCAAACTGGTTGAATCAACGTTGTTTCCACGTAATTTCAACCCCCCCCTCCTCAAAAATAATAATCTGACGACGTTGAATCAACATGGGAAACTAATTGGCTTTGAAAAAAAACCCATTTCGTATTATTTCTTTTTCCACTCATATTTTAAACCCTAAATAACATGGTGACATTTGCTGATTTCACGTTAGTCGACAACTCAACCAAATGTAAATCCAAAACTAGAGGTTGAACTGACGTCTGCGCCCAGTGGGTTACAGCTCCACAGGTGACTCTGCTGTTAAACAGAGTGTATTTAACTCCTATACCCGACCGCACTGCAGTAATGACAGACCGTTATCGCCGTTCTACTTCCTGTTAGCTACACAGATACGTCCCAAATGGCACCTTAGTCCCTATATCGTGCACTACTTTTGACCAGAGACCTATTGGACTCCCTATGGGCCCTAGTCAGAAGTAGTGCACTATTTAGGAAATATAATGCCATTTGAAACACACCACAAAAAAAAACAAAAAAAAACCTCCTCCAAATCTCTACAGTACTTTTTTCTACAGTTTCATTAGCATTCTTTTGCCCCTTCATCAGAAAGACCAGTGTTGGGTTAGGGTATGGGCCCTGCAGGCGCTGGGCTGGGAAGGTTTGATGTGGTTCACCCAGGAACTAATCTTTAAAATAAAAACAGCTTGGGCCAACACAGATGGAGAAACACAGAGAGGATAAAGGAGACGTGACTGTGCCCACGTGACAAGCCTGGCAGAGTATGGCTCCTAAATAAATACTCCCTCCTGACCCAAAATCACGTTCAAGAAATGTATAGGAAGTATAATAGGGTAGCAAGAACGTGGACTGTGTTCCAGTCCCTTTGAAGAGAGACTAAATAATTAAGGACGAGAACCTGGACTGTGTTCCAGTCCCTTTGAAGAGAGACTAAATCATTAAGGACGAGAACCTGGACTGTGTTCCAGTCCCTTTGAAGAGAGACTAAATCATTAAGGATGAGTGCCTGCCCATGCATTTAAAAAGGAGTCCATGTGTACTAGAATATTAAAGAACCATCCAAGAAGGCTTCTCTGGAACACACAACAGAGTAACAGCTACAGCCTCTTCCTATTGTCCCCAGGACAAATGACCGCAGAAAATCCTTTTAACACTGACTCAGATAACACACACACACACAAAAAGAAAAAGAAGACGGTGAGGGGCGAAAAACAAAATCACCTCCATTTACAGTGAATTGATGTGATTACCGAGAGAGCTGCGATGGTTTTCACAAAGAGCCTGATGAAGATGTCTCTCTCCCGTGGAGATCTGTCAGCCCGTTCTTCACTCAGAGCCAAGAGCCCTACGGGGGCCCCCCCACCACCCCACCACCCCACCCCCACAGACCCCCCCAGCTACAGACAGGGGGCCCCGTAACAGCTCATCTGTTAATTTATTATCCGGAGTTGGAGGGGAAGGGTAAATCTCCCTGTGTTTGTCAGTGTGAGCGGGTGAGTGTGTGTGTGTCAGTGTGTGTGTGTGTGTGTGTCTGTGTGTGTGTCAGTGTGTGTGTGTGTGTGTGTGTGTGTGTGTGTGAGCATTTGCGCACGTAATTGAATCTGCTCGCCAAACTGTGCTAGCTAGGATACCGAGTGTCCCAAAAGTGTGTGTTTTCCACCCGGGTCCCCGGTTGTGTAGTCGAGAGCGATACTGTAGATGCACCTGGGACTACATAGGTACCCCTAACTGCAGAGAGAGGGTCTCGATCATGTGTAGTAACTCACCTCCACGCCAGCTGTGCTGAATAGCCCCAGAGAGCTGGCAACCGTCACAATGTGGCCGTGGTTCAGCTCCAACATCTTGGGAAGGAATGCCTTGGTGGTCTGCAGCAAGGAGAGGGGAGAGAGGAGAGGGGAGAGGGGAGAGAGGAGAGAGGAGAGGGGAAGGTTAGTTTAGTGGTGCAGTTTGTCTCTGCCAAAGCCCTTTGATCCTCACCCTATTTCCGTCTCTCTCTCTCTCTCTCTCTCCCCCATGGTGATCAGAGAAAGAGTGAGACTTTTTGAATTGCCTTTCATAACAGGCAGAGTGATGTCACTAGAGCTGTAACTTAGTGAGTTTGGTTATTAAACGGATTCCCTGTGAATTGAATGTAGAAAGAAACAGATATTCAACGACAAGGAGAGAGGAAAACAAGAGAAAGGGAGAAACACACCCACAGAGGAGAGACACAGATCACACACCCACAGAGGAGAGAGAGAGAGAGAGACAAGAGAAGAGAGATGGTTTACTGTACGAGTCTGTTCTTTTCCCACACAGATCCAGTACCCAACGCCGTGCCCAGCTTTAAAAACTCGCTGACAGAACCAATCACAGGCCCCCCGTTCACTCACCAAGGACCACAATGCAATTCAACCTCTGTCCACGCTCTGCCCCCGGGCCGGGGGGACAATACTCCCAGCGATAGGGGAGAGAGAGCGGCTAGACTACGCCACGTGAAGGTCTCAGTGGGTACAGCAGCTAATTCAATGACAGTCAGTGAGGTGCTGAGATGGGGAGTAGGATGAAGTTTGCCCCCCTAGACGCTGATCTCAGGTCAGTTTCGAGAGACTTCCCTCTAACGTCTAAGGTTAGGATTTAAGGATTAAACTGGTCCTAGATCTGTGCCTTAGTGGAACTTTATCTGGAGCGGTGAGAAACTTAACACTAGAGGAGACTGGGAGGCCGAGTCTCAAATAGCATCCTATTCCTTCCACAGCCCAATGGGCCCTGCTCAACGGTAGTGCACTATATAGCGAGTAGGGTGCTATTTGAGATGCAGCCTAGGATGACTAACACTTGATGGAGAGTGAAGTCTAACACCGTTGGAGGGTGATCGATAGTGCAGTCAGACATTGAAGAAGGGTTTCAGAGTGACATCCGTGTCTCACCCAACCTGTCGGCCGGGTAAAACACTTTGGAGTCGCGCATTGTTTCGCACTGTGGGTTCAAACAGCAGGCATGACGACAGCACCGATAGGTCTCATCAAATTCAATATGGTTTAATGGCATGAATGACGAGGTCAACGTTGCCAAAGTGAAGGGATACACCACCATTATGGAGAGTAGTAGCTGAGGTCATCATGGTTTCCTCGGCAGGCCTTTTTTCTCTCTGCCACAGCGAGGGCCTAAAGGCTTCCACATGCTTCAGTTCGGCTGGCGCCTAGCTGAACTAGGCTGGCTGAACTAGGCTAGGTGAACTAGGCTAGCTGAACTAGGCTAGGTGAACTAGGCTAGGTGAACTAGGCTGGCTGAACTATGCTAGGTGAACTAGGCTAGGTGTGTACTGGCTGTAGCTAGTACACACCTCCTCCAAGTAATTAATATAAGATAACTTTAAGAACTCTTATTTATTTTGACGTTTTACCTGGAACTAAGATGTTTGGTGAAGTATTTCTCAACTAACAAAATGTGGATAAAAGGAGTTGTCTCTCGTTGAATGGCAAGAAACACTTCATTGAAGAATCCCTACTGTTGACCAACGACCAACGGGGGGACCAGGACTTAAAAACATCACAAACTGTTCTGGATGGGAAGCGTGCGGACACCTTAACGGCGATAACTTCAATTAGACCCGAGGTGTCGGTGTCCAGGAGGACCAACAGCTCTGGCCCCGCCTCTACTCATTACCATCTCTAGAAGTACTGGTGATATAAAATGGGCGTAGGAACTCAAAAATCACCGAGAGAAGAAGAAAAAAAGCATTCTAGAAAGAGAATGTATTAACGGTATAATATTGATTGCTGATCATTCAACGTTTCAAATTGCAACCTATCCCCATTACCCTCAAATACAATTAAAAATCAGTAAGAGCTTTGCTGGTTGAGTATTCTCCATGTTGCAGCCCGGAAAGAGGCAGAAGAAGCCGACAGAAACACAGTTCTAGATGACATCACTGAGTTCTAAACATGCCCTGATGGAATGCAGTTCACAGAGTCAGAGAGAGAAAGAGAGACGGAGAGAGAGAACGAGAGTAAGAGAGAGAGAGAGAGCGAGAGAGAGAGAGACAAAGAGAGAGAACGAGAGTAAGAGAGATCTCTGTCTGATAACCAGACTGGTGTAGATGTCTCCTCTCTCTCTGTCTGATAACCAGACTGGTGTAGATGTCTTCTCTCTCTCTCTGTCTGATAACCAGACTGGTGTAGATGTCTCCTCTCTCTCTCTGTCTGATAACCAGACTGGTGTAGATGTCTCCTCTCTCTCTCTGTCTGATAACCAGACTGGTGTAGATGTCTCCCCTCTCTCTGTCTGATAACCAGACTGGTGTATATGTCTCCTCTCTCTCTGTCTGATAACCAGACTGGTGTAGATGTCTCCTCTCTCTCTCTCTGTCTGATAACCAGACTGGTGTAGATGTCTCCTCTCTCTCTCTCTGTCTGATAACCAGACTGGTGTATATGTCTCCTCTCTCTCTGTCTGATAACCAGACTGGTGTATATGTCTCCTCTCTCTCTGTCTGATAACCAGACTGGTGTAGATGTCTCCTCTCTCTCTCTGTCTGATAACCAGACTGGTGTAGATGTCTCCTCTCTCTCTCTGTCTGATAACCAGACTGGTGTAGATGTCTCCTCTCTCTCTCTGTCTGATAACCAGACTGGTGTAGATGTCTCCTCTCTCTCTGTCTGATAACCAGACTGGTGTATATGTCTCCTCTCTCTCTGTCTGATAACCAGACTGGTGTAGATGTCTCCTCTCTCTCTCTGTCTGATAACCAGACTGGTGTAGATGTCTTCTCTCTCTCTGTCTGATAACCAGACTGGTGTAGATGTCTCTCCTCTCTCTGTCTGATAACCAGACTGGTGTAGATGTCCAGACCGGGGTGGGGGTAATGGAATATCAGGACTGGGCAAGGAGTGGAGACAGGCTTCTCCATGCCAAGATGGCGGTGGGTGAGTAGGGCTATGCGTGCAAATGGAGCATTAGCGGAGAGATGCTTATACCTGGTCCAGCCAACTCAACCTGGTCCAGCCAACTCAACCTGGTCCAGCCAACTCAACCTGGTCCAGCCAACTCAACCTGGTCCAGCCAACTCAACCTGGTCCAGCCAACTCAACCTGGTCCAGCCAACTCAACCTGGTCCAGCCAACTCAACCCAGAACCCACTCCCACTCTGCCCCGCTATATCCAGGGGGAAGGGAGGGTACTTTTGATTTGGTCCAGCAGTACAATGACTGGGCCTACCTGTCATAAATAAGACATGACTGGTAAACTGCTATTGAAAAGATCTTGCTCTCAAGGCAGAACTGTGAGGTCAGAGATTTTGGGAAGACTAGCTAAGGTGAAGTCATCCTGAGTTGACTGTCATTGATAAATTCCAAGACTTCTGATTCTATATCTAGTTCGGTTAAATGGGCATGAAGGAAAACCTCCTGGCCCTACGTATAGCAGGCAAAACAGTGGCCACTCCACTCTCCGCCCAAACCCCCCCAGCCCTCCCATGATGCCCTGCTTCTCAGGAGTGCCGGCCGCGACCTCCATCGACCTCTGACACGAAACGTGTGAAAGCGACCAGGGGCTCATGTCTTACATCAGAGGTCCGTAATTGTGCCTCAACGCTCTCAGTTCCGCTTAATTACCCCCACCCCCAACAAAGCCACTCGGCCTCCCGGCCCCTTTGGGGGGGTCCTGCTCGCTGCCTGCCTCTAATTGCTGCATACCCCTAAGACAATCTCGCCCCAGAGTGCATTAGTGCTAGCGTCTGACCAACAGGAATATGAACAAATGTTAAAGAAGGACCAGATGGTCATTTAATTAGAAGGACCAACATTGACCGGAGGCTGGAGACAGAACCACAAGGTCCTTGGTCAAAACACCCACAAGGACATGTTGTTTTGCCTGCTGTATTGATTGAGGCTTTGAGAAAGATCTAGGGTTTGTGTAGTCATAGCGACAGAAGTGGATTCCTGAAGAGGTTGCGGCGAGTCAGGTGTGTGGGATCATAGGATGTGCATTATTGAAACGTTCATACCTAAAAAAGAAAAAAGGGAATCGTCCTTCATTTGCTTCAGTGTGAAATCATTTACGCATAGAAAATTCATAAAACCCCTAGTAGTCCTATGGTCAATTCTCTTTCCCTGAAACTCAGCAGTACTCTTCCCTTCCTGAATAGGACAGCAGTGTTTAGACTTTTCCCCAGACTCATTAAACAGGTTAGAAACTATTCCACGTGAGCAGCAGCAACGCTAAGCATCGACACGCACTACTCTAATCGTCAAGTCCCTCCGTCCACATCCAGCCAGCGTAGCGTAGCCCAGCCTACAGGTGCCCTGAGCCCAGGGAGTGCACGTATAAAACCCAGTCACGTACGACCCTTCTGCCTGTGGCTGCTGGGCCCGGGCAGGAACGCAGGGAGGGGAACTTGGCTCCTGTCGCTTGGCATCCTTAAGACAATAAAACCAATTGTCACATTAAGTGGTTCAGACAGCCGCTGCCCATTAGCCTCCTCCTCCTCTAATCTAGCCCTGGATGAAGTGCCGGTGTTCCTTTTCCTATCCCACTCCTTTTGGTTTTGCCTCAAAAATGCCACTCTCCATGGAGTTCCCCACTACATGGGCACTGAGATGGACGGACACACACACACACACACACACACGTTGAATACCCTGATTAAGGTAAGTCACTGACATTATCTATAGTTCTTTTCACTACTTAAAACCTAATTCACAAGAAGAATGAATCGAGGCGGAAATCTCTGTACTTCCTCTCTGTACTCCAGCCAGAACATTCCATATCCATTTACTCTGTGTGTGTGTGTGTGTCCATTTACTCTGTGTGTGTGTGTGTCCATTTACTCTGTGTGTGTGTGTGTGTGTCCATTTACTCTGTGTGTGTGTGTCCATTTACTCCAACTTTCTTAACACTACCAGGCCAGCTGTTGAGTTATCAGGCATCATCAAGTAAATAAAGAAGTACCCCCTCCTCCTCCACCTCCTCTCCCTTCAACACAGGAAGAAAGCGAAAGCGCCAGGGATCTGAGTCAGCGCCGGCTGATCCGTGACCGAACGGTCAGAGCTGGACCCGGTGACTCCCATCCTGGGCCGGGCCCTCTGAATCAGGCCTTGGGGATCACAGGGGCCACCTGGGACCCATGGAGGAGTGCACTGCGTGTTAACAGTCTGGCAGACGCATGCTCAGATAACCACCCACTTCCTGCTCACGTCTCCATCGTAGATGCATTCCCACAACACACGCAGGCAAACCCTCCTGCTCAGACACACTTGAAAGAAATATCCTCTCCTTGTCCCATCTGGACTTTGCCCTTCACCTTAGTCTCCCGCTCCAGTTTCCACACTCGGAGCGTTTTAGATGGAGTCAGAGCAGTGAACCCACCTGCCAGGTTGCGTTGGATCAGAGAGGGGAGGAGACGGGAGGTCGGTGCTGGTTGAGAGGCCAGTGAGGGAGAGGAAGACTTCATACTCCACTCTAAGGGCCAGACTTGAGCGTCAGAGATTTGATAGCCTGGCCTCCCCTTTTTTTTGGGACAACTATGTGTTTCAGGGGCAGCTGTTATCTGATAATCATTCACAACTGTTACCCTGGGTGGGCCAAGCTACTGCCAGCCTGCAGGATATTAGTTGGCGTAATAATAATCCAAAAATGCTAGACAAGCCGTAGAAAGGAAAAATATACAGAATGGAAGCTTCTGGAGAATTTCTTTATTATTTTCCCTCTTCAGAAAACATTAACTCAGAATAGACAACAGGCGGTTTATGACCAAGCAGAGAGATGACAAGCTTGAGAAAAGCATCAGAAGAGCAGACTCCCACCATCCCGCTGTAAACTAAAACGGACACAAGAACTGGACCACTCTCCCTGATTTGAATCTGTTATTTTTGGCAAACACTGGAAGAACCACAGAGTTTAAAGTTTTAAAAGCAACAAACTAGGTTTCAAACGTCCTACTCGAAATCACATTAGTGGTTAGTTGTTGTCTCATGGTATGGATGACTACTATATACCTGTAGCCTAGCAACCCAACACACAGGAAAAGCTGTAGTCTAGCAACCCAACACTAGGGGAAAGCTGTAGCCTAGCAACCCAACACTAGGGGAAAGCTGTAGCCTAGCAACCCAACACACAGGAAAAACTGTAGTCTAGCAACCCAACACTAGGGGAAAGCTGTAGCCTAGCAACCCAACACTAGGGAAAGCTGTAGCCTAGCAACCCAACACTAGGGAAAGCTGTAGCCTAGCAACCCAACACTAGGGAAAGCTGTAGCCTAGCAACCCAACACTAGGAAAGCTGTAGCCTAGCAACCCAACACTAGGGAAAGCTGTAGCCTAGCAACCCAACACTAGGGAAAGCTGTAGCCTAGCAACCCAACACTAGGGAAAGCTGTAGCCTAGCAACCCAACACTAGGGAAAGCTGTAGCCTAGCAACCCAACACTAGGGAAAGCTGTAGCCTAGCAACCCAACACTAGGGAAAGCTGTAGCCTAGCAACCCAACACTAGGAGAAAGCTGTAGCCTAGCAACCCAACACACAGGAAAAACTGTAGTCTAGCAACCCAACACTAGGGAAAGCTGTAGCCTAGCAATCCAACACTAGGGAAAGCTGTAGCCTAGCAACCCAACACTAGGGAAAGCTGTAGCCTAGCAACCCAACACTAGGAGAAAGCTGTAGCCTAGCAACCCAACACTAGGGGAAAGCTGTAGCCTAGCAACCCAACACTAGGGGAAAGCTGTGTGTGATCGCTCCCTGCATGCAGGTGGTCTATGGCAGCAGCGTGTGTTTGTGTAAGAGAGGAGGTTTGCGTCCCACATGGCACCCTATTCCCTAAGTAGTGCACTATTTTTGATGAGAGCCTTGCGGTACACCAGATAGAGAGCAGAGGGACGTTTGGGACTCAGGCCGACAGGTTCCAAGTTGGTCCAAGCGCTATTCATCCGCTATTCATCCAGCTGGCATCTTTAATGAACCACATCCTCCATTCTGACATGCTGGTCTGTCCATATTCATTAGGCCCTGCTTTCATCTCCCTCCCTCTCCCTCCCTCTGCACAGAACAAGAGAAAACAGAAGCAGGAGAAGCCCCTAATGAGAATCCAGATTACTACACCACTGGATTCTAAGGGCACCCTATTCCCTATATGGTGCCCCCTATTCCCTATATAGTGCCCCCTATATAGTGCACCCTATTCCCTATATGGTGCCCCCTATTCCCTATATAGTGCCCCCTATATAGTGCACCCTATTCCCTATATGGTGCCCCCTATTCCCTTTATAGTGCACCCTATATAGTGCACCCTATTCCCTATATGGTGCACCCTATTCCCTATATAGTGCACCCTATTCCCTATATGGTGCACCCTATTCCCTATATAGTGCACCCTATTCCCTATATAGTGCACCCTATTCCCTATATGGTGCACCCTATTCCCTATATAGTGCACCCTATTCCCTATATAGGGCACCCTATTCCCTATATAGGGCACCCTATTTATTGAGAATAGGATGCAACTTGAGACCTAACAGTAACAGAGCTGAGGAGGAGTGGGGCTGGAGAGAGGGAGTCTATAACCAGTCTCCTACATGACCCAGATAACCCGTCTTCTCCTACATGACCCAGATAATCAGTCTTCTCCTACATGAACCAGATTACCCGTCTCCTACATGACCCAGATAACCCGTCTCCTACATGACCCAGATAACCCGTCTCCTACATGACCCAGATAACCCGTCTCCTACATGACCCAGATAACCCGTCTCCTACATGACCCAGGGAATCTTCACTAAGTTAATAGGTCGGCCGTCTCCTACAGTACATGGTACATTGGACAGACAAGAGACTGTTCATGCTCAATTCATAGAATCACATCATATGGTGTCATTGAGAATGAAACAAGAGTGTTTCTCCACTCAAAGCCCTGTGGCAACCAAACACTCCATTCAATCAACGCATCATTCATCACCCCCATGTGAAACAAACAAATATGGCTGATTGTGATTGTAACGCAACCTAGCCAAGCTGTGCTATAAAGAGCCTCCTGGTTCTTCGGAGGGAGTCGGCTTTCTGCAGGTTTCAGAACAAATTGCCCCCTCCATCACAACTGCCTCACCACAGGGGTGAGCATCTTAACAATACTCTACGCACCCCTCAGAATGGACTCGTTTACTAACATGAGCTTAATTAGAGGGGGTCATGGGGCCTAATACAAACAAGCGACCCCTCCCCCCTCACATCCCCACCCTGCAGACAGGATGTGCCCTTTCAATGGGCTTTTAATTAACTACTCTGGTCAAGCAGATTTAGTGTGTGTGTGAGTTGTGTGTGTGTGTGTGTGTGTGTGAGTTGTGTGTGTGTGTGTGTGTGTGTGTGTGTGTGTGTGTGTGTGTGTGTGTGTGTGTGAGTGCGCCGTAGGAGCCTTCACTCAGGCCAAGTTGTTTACACGGTACAGATAGTTTGCCTGCGTACCTTTTCCAAAATATCCCGTTCATCACCACCACTACAACTGGGACAGAGATGTGCTCATCATCTCCGAGGTTCATCTCGTCTTGAAGATAAATATTCATGTTGGCAGGAGAGGAAGAGGGAAAACAAATGGAGAAGTCTCTCTGTTCCAAATGGTTCCCTATAGAGTGCACTACTTTTGACCAGGGTCCATAGGGCTCTGGTTAAAAGTAGTGCACTACTAGGGAACCATTTTGGAACACTACCTCTTTTTCTGCCTGCCAAACAGCTGTCTTCAGTTGTAATCTCTCTCTCTCTCTCTCTCTCTCTCTCTCTCTCTCTCTCTCTCTCTCTCTCTCTCTCTCTCTCTCTCTCTCTCTCTCTCTCTCTCTCTCTCTCTCTCTCTCTCTCTCTCTCTCTCTCTCTCTCTCTCTCTCTCTCTCTCTCTCTCTCTCTCTCTCTCTCTCTCTCTCTCTCTCTCTCTCTCTCTCTCTCTCTCTCTCTCTCTCTCTCTCTCTCTCTCTCTCTCTCTCTCTCTCTCTCTCTCTCTCTCTCTCTCTCTCTCTCTCTCTCTCTCTCTCAGATACAGAGTAACTATTTATGGTCATTTACTTTCCACACATAGACAGACATGCACAACCTAAATGAACCAGAGTTTGGCACACACATTATGAAGACGTTTTTATATGAAGCTGGCAGTAAATATCAGGATAAAGAGGTGGTCACTGATCTTGGACCGGAGAGCAGCTTGGGTGGGGGGGGGATGACGGAGATGAGAGCTTCTAGAGAACAGATGATATCACTTTGTTACTACAAGTGTAGTAATTTAGTAGTAAATACTTTCAGATGACTAAATGGATGTTTCAACTATGTGGGTCCTTACGCTTCGACAACATTGTCCGAGTTATTTCAATGAATCATACAGCGATCACGAATAAACCACCCGCTGACGACAAAGGGAGTTTAAAAAGACCCTCGTCAATGTTTGTTGATCAAGTCTACTTTCGGTGGGCGCACTCAAGAGTGAACCGGAGGTCTAGGCTGTGGCAGGATTTAGGGGACAGGGGACATACTGGTCAAATTCCTGGTTCATGTTAATGTACTTGGGGAATAAATGTGATACTGATTCAGATGAGGGGACAGGGATGACAGTACAGTAGGTATGGGGGGACAGGGATGACAGTACAGTAGTTATGGGGGGACAGGGATGACAGTACAGTAGGTATGGGGGGACAGGGATGACAGTACAGTAGTTATGGGGGGACAGGGATGACAGTACAGTAGGTATGGGGGGACAGGGATGACAGTACAGTAGTTACTGGGGACAGGGATGACAGTACAGTAGGTATGGGGGACAGGGATGACAGTACAGTAGTTACAGGGGACAGGGATGACAGTACAGTAGGTATGGGGGACAGGGATGACAGTACAGTAGGTATGGGGGGACAGGGATGACAGTACAGTAGGTATGGGGGGACAGGGATGACAGTACAGTAGGTATGGGGGGACAGGGATGACAGTACAGTAGTTATGGGGGTACTCACCCAGAAGTGTGCGTGGCAGTTGACCAGCATGGTGCGTTCGATCAGCTCGTCAGGACACTCCAGGAGGTGGTGACCAGAGACCACTCCGGCGTTATTTATCAACATGTCCACGTTGCCCACCTCCCGACGCACCTTCTCCGCCGTGGAGTACACACTCTCCCGCTTGCCCACGTCACACACGTACGTGTACACCTGCGGCTGGAAGGGAGGGAGCTCTTCTAACCCTCCGACTGCTCCTGGACAGAGGGGGGGGGAGTGAGAATGGACCACAGCGCAGTGCAAATCAAAGTAATCGAATTAAGCCATCGGAAAAATAATTTAAGAGGTTAATGGGAAAGTCAGACCTTTAGATAGCTATGCAACAGTTTTGAAAATGTATCATTTTCAGCACTCTAAAGCTGTTCGGTGCACACTGCGTGGTAGGTAGGTAGGCTAAAATACACTTTCTCCCCTTGTGCTATACTAGACTCCTGACATTGCCTATCATGGGGTGGGGGGGGGGGTGAAATTTACACCGCCTGAAGTGTGCCCACTTGGGCCAGTGACTAGCTAACTTTTCGCGTGGCACCGACTGGTAAGATGCTTCAGGAGTGCGGTTACGTGCTAGCAAGGCAGAGGCAACGTTATTGGGTTTGTGTAAGCCGAATCCGGACGAAGTGGTCCTTTACACTAATATCGCATAGACCCACAGAGAGAGAGAGAGAGAGAGAGAGATAGAGAGAGACAGAGAGAGAGAGAGACAGAGAGAGAGAGAGCTTCCTGCCAAAGCCCATAGTTATCGGACCTTGGTGCCAGAGCAGGCTACTGCTCCAAGTTAAGTTCTCCGCAGAATTATGCAGCCCAGCTACCGATCAAATAGGCTGCAGCAATGTGCTATTATAATAAACTAAAGTCGACAGTAAATAGTTGGTTTAAAAACATTACATGTTTAAACAAGATACAATCTCGTTAGTACAATGTTGCGATCAATAGAATAAACAATGTCATCTAGGGTGACCCTGACCAGACACGACTTTATCAAGCTGAATAGCTCTATACAGTAGCCTACAGGAGACAAGTCAACGCTGCAAGGATCCGATGACTGATATTTTCAGGCAACGAACTCACCATCTTTGGACATCGGAGTTTCCCTGTCCAGTTCTCGGTAGATTTCCCGTACCAACTCGGCCGTCTCCTCGTTGCTTTGGCTGTTGATGTCCCACAGCACCAATACTGCCCGTCTCCGAGCGAACTCCTTGGCGAACAGCCGGCCCAGACCGCTTCCAGCCCCGGTGATCACACACACCTGTCCCGCTACACTCTTCTCCTTCGGCCGCACCACCCATTTCGCCCCAGCGGTAACAAAAGCCCAGAGCACTTTCAAGATCACCACAAGGAACTCCGCAAGAATTACCATCGCGTTCATCATCTTGAATTCAATAGCAATGAGCAAGATATTAAAATAAATTGAAGAAAAAAAACCCGGAGATAAACTTTTATAGAAAGCGTACGCACACTTCTTCAGCCTACTGTGGTTTGAATGACAAGTCAGTTCTAGCAGCGAACGTCGTGATAAATAGGCTATGTACCGAACGGACTAGTAAACCAATTCAACTAATATTGCCAGTGTTGTTTATGAAACAAAACTGGCAGAATACTGTCAATTCAAAACGCCTTAAATAGAAGGTCTATTTGACTGCTTTTTTCTTACATAAATTATCCCAAGACTGCAAAAGAAAGCAGCTATTAATTGAATCAATGAACGCAAACCTAAAAAAATAAATAAATGTTTTTAAAAAGTAGGCTGTCTGCTTTTCTAAAGTTGCTTGTCGATCGCGCAGAGTCCCAGCTTTCACAAGTCCGCAGAGATTCAAGTTGAGGACTAGACCCAGTGCTCCTGTGTTGCGCCCTTGCCCGTGTTGCAGTGACAGCCCTTCACCTCTCTCACAACACACCAGCGGCCGACGCGCTTTTTAACCGGTCTGGCCGATCAATGGAGCCTTATAGGACCGGCTCCGGAGCGCCTGACAAACCGAGGGCGTCACAACACGTCAGATCCACCGGGAGGATGATCAGCGCTCTTGTGCCACCTGTGGGACATGTTGCATAGTGTTGTCAGATGAATGAAAGTGGAGGGAAAACGTTGTAACAAAATGTGTTATTCAACAATTAGCCATTGTTTTAGAATTTGTTTCATTTTGTTTTTATTTTTTAAATAAAATATAAATAACATTGAGGCTCTTCGGGGCTGCAGGGTAGCCTAGTGGTTAGAGCGTTGGACTAGTAACCTGAAGGTTGCTGGCTCAAATCCCCGAGCTGACAAGGTACAAATCTGTCGTTCTGCCCCCTGAACAAGGCAGTTAACCCCACTGTTCCTAGGTCGTCATTGTAAATAAGAATTTGTTCTTAACTGACTTGCCTAGTTAAATAAAAAATTGTAAAGACAATTTAACTGTGACAAGTGGTGCCTGTACAAGAACTGATGAAGATTTTGTTTTTTTACATGAACAAAATGCCAGTTTGATTTCAAGTTATGAAACTAAAGTGAATTCAAATTTCATCCAAAATCTTATAAAAACCAGTCAATTATAATTATATTCAATAACTCTATATTTTATTTATTTATTTATTTGAATCAATTTTGGGTGCACTGTCAAATGTCAGAAGTACAGTGCAACAGCCAACATACTGGAAGACGTGTACTGGACTAGATAGAAAGGGGTCCTTCTGTGTGTGATAGAGTGGAGCCAGTCCGCTTCTGTTCAGGCAGTACTGGAATAGATAGAAAGGGGTCCTTCTGTGTGTGATAGAGTGGAGCCAGTCCGCTTCTGTTCAGTACGTCCTTCTGATAGAGTGGAGCCAGTCCGCTTCTGTTCAGTACTGGAATAGATAGAAAGGGGTCCTTCTGTTGTGTGATAGAGTGGAGCCAGTCCGCTTCTGTTCAGGCGGTACTGGAATAGATAGAAAGGGGTCCTTCTGTTGTGTGATAGAGTGGAGCCAGTCCGCTTCTGTTCAGGCGGTACTGGAATAGATAGAAAGGGGTCCTTCTGTTGTGTGATAGAGTGGAGCCAGTCCGCTTCTGTTCAGGCAGTACTGGAATAGATAGAAAGGGTCCTTCTGTTGTGTGATAGAGTGGAGCCAGTCCGCTTCTGTTCAGGCAGTACTGGAATAGATAGAAAGGGTCCTTCTGTTGTGTGATAGAGTGGAGCCAGTCCGCTTCTGTTCAGGCAGTACTGGAATAGATAGAAAGGGTCCTTCTGTTGTGTGATAGAGTGGAGCCAGTCCGCTTCTGTTCAGGCAGTACTGGAATAGATAGAAAGGGGTCCTTCTGTTGTGTGATAGAGTGGAGCCAGTCCGCTTCTGTTCAGGCAGTACTGGAATAGATAGAAAGGGTCCTTCTGTTGTGTGATAGAGTGGAGCCAGTCCGCTTCTGTTCAGGCAGTACTGGAATAGATAGAAAGGGTCCTTCTGTTGTGTGATAGAGTGGAGCCAGTCCGCTTCTGTTCAGGCAGTACTGGAATAGATAGAAAGGGTCCTTCTGTTGTGTGATAGAGTGGAGCCAGTCCGCTTCTGTTCAGGCGGTACTGGAATAGATAGAAAGGGGTCCTTCTGTTGTGTGATAGAGTGGAGCCAGTCCGCTTCTGTTCAGGCAGTACTGGAATAGATAGAAAGGGTCCTTCTGTTGTGTGATAGAGTGGAGCCAGTCCGCTTCTGTTCAGGCAGTACTGGAATAGATAGAAAGGGTCCTTCTGTTGTGTGATAGAGTGGAGCCAGTCCGCTTCTGTTCAGGCAGTACTGGAATAGATAGAAAGGGTCCTTCTGTTGTGTGATAGAGTGGAGCCAGTCCGCTTCTGTTCAGGCAGTACTGGAATAGATAGAAAGGGTCCTTCTGTTGTGTGATAGAGTGGAGCCAGTCCGCTTCTGTTCAGGCAGTACTGGAATAGATAGAAAGGGGTCCTTCTGTTGTGTGATAGAGTGGAGCCAGTCCGCTTCTGTTCAGGCAGTACTGGAATAGATAGAAAGGGTCCTTCTGTTGTGTGATAGAGTGGAGCCAGTCCGCTTCTGTTCAGGCAGTACTGGAATAGATAGAAAGGGGTCCTTCTGTTGTGTGATAGAGTGGAGCCAGTCCGCTTCTGTTCAGGCAGTACTGGAATAGATAGAAAGGGTCCTTCTGTTGTGTGATAGAGTGGAGCCAGTCCGCTTCTGTTCAGGCAGTACTGGAATAGATAGAAAGGGTCCTTCTGTTGTGTGATAGAGTGGAGCCAGTCCGCTTCTGTTCAGGCAGTACTGGAATAGATAGAAAGGGGTCCTTCTGTTGTGTGATAGAGTGGAGCCAGTCCGCTTCTGTTCAGGCAGTACTGGAATAGATAGAAAGGGGTCCTTCTGTTGTGTGATAGAGTGGAGCCAGTCCGCTTCTGTTCAGGCAGTACTGGAATAGATAGAAAGGGGTCCTTCTGTTGTGTGATAGAGTGGAGCCAGTCCGCTTCTGTTCAGGCAGTACTGGAATAGATAGAAAGGGGTCCTTCTGTTGTGTGATAGAGTGGAGCCAGTCCGCTTCTGTTCAGGCAGTACTGGAATAGATAGAAAGGGGTCCTTCTGTTGTGTGATAGAGTGGAGCCAGTCCGCTTCTGTTCAGGCAGTACTGGAATAGATAGAAAGGGGTCCTTCTGTTGTGTGATAGAGTGGAGCCAGTCCGCTTCTGTTCAGGCAGTACTGGAATAGATAGAAAGGGGTCCTTCTGTTGTGTGATAGAGTGGAGCCAGTCCGCTTCTGTTCAGGCAGTACTGGAATAGATAGAAAGGGGTCCTTCTGTTGTGTGATAGAGTGGAGCCAGTCCGCTTCTGTTCAGGCAGTACTGGAATAGATAGAAAGGGTCCTTCTGTTGTGTGATAGAGTGGAGCCAGTCCGCTTCTGTTCAGGCAGTACTGGAATAGATAGAAAGGGTCCTTCTGTTGTGTGATAGAGTGGAGCCAGTCCGCTTCTGTTCAGGCAGTACTGGAATAGATAGAAAGGGTCCTTCTGTTGTGTGATAGAGTGGAGCCAGTCCGCTTCTGTTCAGGCAGTACTGGAATAGATAGAAAGGGGTCCTTCTGTTGTGTGATAGAGTGGAGCCAGTCCGCTTCTGTTCAGGCGGTACTGGAATAGATAGAAAGGGTCCTTCTGTTGTGTGATAGAGTGGAGCCAGTCCGCTTCTGTTCAGGCAGTACTGGAATAGATAGAAAGGGTCCTTCTGTTGTGTGATAGAGTGGAGCCAGTCCGCTTCTGTTCAGGCAGTACTGGAATAGATAGAAAGGGGTCCTTCTGTTGTGTGATAGAGTGGAGCCAGTCCGCTTCTGTTCAGGCAGTACTGGAATAGATAGAAAGGGTCCTTCTGTTGTGTGATAGAGTGGAGCCAGTCCGCTTCTGTTCAGGCGGTACTGGAATAGATAGAAAGGGTCCTTCTGTTGTGTGATAGAGTGAGCCAGTCCGCTTCTGTTCAGGCGGTACTGGAATAGATAGAAAGGGGTCCTTCTGTTGTGTGATAGAGTGGAGCCAGTCCGCTTCTGTTCAGGCAGTACTGGAATAGATAGAAAGGGTCCTTCTGTTGTGTGATAGAGTGGAGCCAGTCCGCTTCTGTTCAGGCAGTACTGGAATAGATAGAAAGGGTCCTTCTGTTGTGTGATAGAGTGGAGCCAGTCCGCTTCTGTTCAGGCGGTACTGGAATAGATAGAAAGGGTCCTTCTGTTGTGTGATAGAGTGGAGCCAGTCCGCTTCTGTTCAGGCGGTACTGGAATAGATAGAAAGGGGTCCTTCTGTTGTGTGATAGAGTGGAGCCAGTCCGCTTCTGTTCAGGCGGTACTGGAATAGATAGAAAGGGGTCCTTCTGTTGTGTGATAGAGTGGAGCCAGTCCGCTTCTGTTCAGGCGGTACTGGAATAGATAGAAAGGGGTCCTTCTGTTGTGTGATAGAGTGGAGCCAGTCCGCTTCTGTTCAGGCGGTACTGGAATAGATAGAAAGGGTCCTTCTGTTGTGTGATAGAGTGGAGCCAGTCCGCTTCTGTTCAGGCGGTACTGGAATAGATAGAAAGGGGTCCTTCTGTTGTGTGATAGAGTGGAGCCAGTCCGCTTCTGTTCAGGCGGTACTGGAATAGATAGAAAGGGTCCTTCTGTTGTGTGATAGAGTGGAGCCAGTCCGCTTCTGTTCAGGCGGTACTGGAATAGATAGAAAGGGTCCTTCTGTTGTGTGATAGAGTGGAGCCAGTCCGCTTCTGTTCAGGCGGTACTGGAATAGATAGAAAGGGGTCCTTCTGTTGTGTGATAGAGTGGAGCCAGTCCGCTTCTGTTCAGGGTACTGGAATAGATAGAAAGGGGTCCTTCTGTTGTGTGATAGAGTGGAGCCAGTCCGCTTCTGTTCAGGCGGTACTGGAATAGATAGAAAGGGTCCTTCTGTTGTGTGATAGAGTGGAGCCAGTCCGCTTCTGTTCAGGCGGTACTGGAATAGATAGAAAGGGGTCCTTCTGTTGTGTGATAGAGTGGAGCCAGTCCGCTTCTGTTCAGGCGGTACTGGAATAGATAGAAAGAGGTCCTTCTGTTGTGTGATAGAGTGGAGCCAGTCCGCTTCTGTTCAGGCGGTACTGGAATAGATAGAAAGGGTCCTTCTGTTGTGTGATAGAGTGGAGCCAGTCCGCTTCTGTTCAGGCGGTACTGGAATAGATAGAAAGGGTCCTTCTGTTGTGTGATAGAGTGGAGCCAGTCCGCTTCTGTTCAGGCGGTACTGGAATAGATAGAAAGGGTCCTTCTGTTGTGTGATAGAGTGGAGCCAGTCCGCTTCTGTTCAGGCGGTACTGGAATAGATAGAAAGGGGTCCTTCTGTTGTGTGATAGAGTGGAGCCAGTCCGCTTCTGTTCAGGCAGTACTGGAATAGATAGAAAGGGTCCTTCTGTTGTGTGATAGAGTGGAGCCAGTCCGCTTCTGTTCAGGCGGTACTGGAATAGATAGAAAGGGGTCCTTCTGTTGTGTGATAGAGTGGAGCCAGTCCGCTTCTGTTCAGGCGGTACTGGAATAGATAGAAAGGGGTCCTTCTGTTGTGTGATAGAGTGGAGCCAGTCCGCTTCTGTTCAGGCGGTACTGGAATAGATAGAAAGGGGTCCTTCTGTTGTGTGATAGAGTGGAGCCAGTCCGCTTCTGTTCAGGCAGTACTGGAATAGATAGAAAGGGGTCCTTCTGTTGTGTGATAGAGTGGAGCCAGTCCGCTTCTGTTCAGGCAGTACTGGAATAGATAGAAAGGGGTCCTTCTGTTGTGTGATAGAGTGGAGCCAGTCCGCTTCTGTTCAGGCGGTACTGGAATAGATAGAAAAGGGTCCTTCTGTTGTGTGATAGAGTGGAGCCAGTCCGCTTCTGTTCAGGCGGTACTGGAATAGATAGAAAGGGGTCCTTCTGTTGTGTGATAGAGTGGAGCCAGTCCGCTTCTGTTCAGGCGGTACTGGAATAGATAGAAAGGGGTCCTTCTGTTGTGTGATAGAGTGGAGCCAGTCCGCTTCTGTTCAGGCGGTACTGGAATAGATAGAAAGGGGTTGTGTGATAGAGTGGAGCCAGTCGCTTCTGTTCAGGCAGTACTGGAATAGATAGAAAGGGTCCTTCTGTTGTGTGATAGAGTGGAGCCAGTCCGCTTCTGTTCAGGCAGTACTGGAATAGATAGAAAGGGGTCCTTCTGTTGTGTGATAGAGTGGAGCCAGTCGCTTCTGTTCAGCGGTACTGGAATAGATAGAAAGATAGAGTGGAGCCAGTCCGCTTCTGTTCAGGCGGTACTGGAATAGATAGAAAGGGTCCTTCTGTTGTGTGATAGAGAGTGGAGCCAGTCCGCTTCTGTTCAGGCGGTACTGGAATAGATAGAAAGGGGTCCTTCTGTTGTGTGATAGAGTGGAGCCAGTCCGCTTCTGTTCAGGCAGTACTGGAATAGATAGAAAGGGTCCTTCTGTTGTGTGATAGAGTGGAGCCAGTCCGCTTCTGTTCAGGCGGTACTGGAATAGATAGAAAGGGGTCCTTCTGTTGTGTGATAGAGTGGAGCCAGTCCGCTTCTGTTCAGGCGGTACTGGAATAGATAGAAAGGGTCCTTCTGTTGTGTGATAGAGTGGAGCCAGTCCGCTTCTGTTCAGGCGGTACTGGAATAGATAGAAAGGGTCCTTCTGTTGTGTGATAGAGTGGAGCCAGTCCGCTTCTGTTCAGGCGGTACTGGAATAGATAGAAAAGGGGTCCTTCTGTTGTGTGATAGAGTGGAGCCAGTCCGCTTCTGTTCAGGCGGTACTGGAATAGATAGAAAGAGGGTCCTTCTGTTGTGTGATAGAGTGGAGCCAGTCGCTTCTGTTCAGGCGGTACTGGAATAGATAGAAAGAGTCCTTCTGTTGTGTGATAGAGTGGAGCCAGTCCGCTTCTGTTCAGGCGGTACTGGAATAGATAGAAAGGGTCCTTCTGTTGTGTGATAGAGTGGAGCCAGTCCGCTTCTGTTCAGGCGGTACTGGAATAGATAGAAAAAGGGTCCTTCTGTTGTGTGATAGAGTGGAGCCAGTCCGCTTCTGTTCAGGCGGTACTGGAATAGATAGAAAGGGTCCTTCTGTTGTGTGATAGAGTGGAGCCAGTCCGCTTCTGTTCAGGCGGTACTGGAATAGATAGAAAGGGGTCCTTCTGTTGTGTGATAGAGTGGAGCCAGTCCGCTTCTGTTCAGGCGGTACTGGAATAGATAGAAAAAGGGTCCTTCTGTTGTGTGATAGAGTGGAGCCAGTCCGCTTCTGTTCAGGCGGTACTGGAATAGATAGAAAAGGGGTCCTTCTGTTGTGTGATAGAGTGGAGCCAGTCCGCTTCTGTTCAGGCGGTACTGGAATAGATAGAAAGGGGTCCTTCTGTTGTGTGATAGAGTGGAGCCAGTCCGCTTCTGTTCAGGCGGTACTGGAATAGATAGAAAAGGGTCCTTCTGTTGTGTGATAGAGTGGAGCCAGTCCGCTTCTGTTCAGGCAGTACTGGAATAGATAGAAAGGGTCCTTCTGTTGTGTGATAGAGTGGAGCCAGTCCGCTTCTGTTCAGGCGGTACTGGAATAGATAGAAAGGGGGTCCTTCTGTTGTGTGATAGAGTGGAGCCAGTCCGCTTCTGTTCAGGCGGTACTGGAATAGATAGAAAGGGGTCCTTCTGTTGTGTGATAGAGTGGAGCCAGTCCGCTTCTGTTCAGGCGGTACTGGAATAGATAGAAAGGGTCCTTCTGTTGTGTGATAGAGTGGAGCCAGTCCGCTTCTGTTCAGGCGGTACTGGAATAGATAGAAAGGGTCCTTCTGTTGTGTGATAGAGTGGAGCCAGTCCGCTTCTGTTCAGGCGGTACTGGAATAGATAGAAGAGGTCCTTCTGTTGTGTGATAGAGTGGAGCCAGTCCGCTTCTGTTCAGGCAGTACTGGAATAGATAGAAAGGGGTCCTTCTGTTGTGTGATAGAGTGGAGCCAGTCCGCTTCTGTTCAGGCGGTACTGGAATAGATAGAAAGGGGTCCTTCTGTTGTGTGATAGAGTGGAGCCAGTCCGCTTCTGTTCAGGCAGTACTGGAATAGATAGAAAGGGTCCTTCTGTTGTGTGATAGAGTGGAGCCAGTCCGCTTCTGTTCAGGCGGTACTGGAATAGATAGAAAGGGTCCTTCTGTTGTGTGATAGAGTGGAGCCAGTCCGCTTCTGTTCAGGCGGTACTGGAATAGATAGAAAGGGTCCTTCTGTTGTGTGATAGAGTGGAGCCAGTCCGCTTCTGTTCAGGCGGTACTGGAATAGATAGAAAGGGTCCTTCTGTTGTGTGATAGAGTGGAGCCAGTCCGCTTCTGTTCAGGCGGTACTGGAATAGATAGAAAGGGTCCTTCTGTTGTGTGATAGAGTGGAGCCAGTCCGCTTCTGTTCAGGCGGTACTGGAATAGATAGAAAGGGGTCCTTCTGTTGTGTGATAGAGTGGAGCCAGTCCGCTTCTGTTCAGGCGGTACTGGAATAGATAGAAAGGGGTCCTTCTGTTGTGTGATAGAGTGGAGCCAGTCCGCTTCTGTTCAGGCGGTACTGGAATAGATAGAAAGGGGTCCTTCTGTTGTGTGATAGAGTGGAGCCAGTCCGCTTCTGTTCAGGCGGTACTGGAATAGATAGAAAGGGTCCTTCTGTTGTGTGATAGAGTGGAGCCAGTCCGCTTCTGTTCAGGCAGTACTGGAATAGATAGAAAGGGTCCTTCTGTTGTGTGATAGAGTGGAGCCAGTCCGCTTCTGTTCAGGCAGTACTGGAATAGATAGAAAGGGTCCTTCTGTTGTGTGATAGAGTGGAGCCAGTCCGCTTCTGTTCAGGCAGTACTGGAATAGATAGAAAGGGGTCCTTCTGTTGTGTGATAGAGTGGAGCCAGTCCGCTTCTGTTCAGGCAGTACTGGAATAGATAGAAAGGGTCCTTCTGTTGTGTGATAGAGTGGAGCCAGTCCGCTTCTGTTCAGGCGGTACTGGAATAGATAGAAAGGGTCCTTCTGTTGTGTGATAGAGTGGAGCCAGTCCGCTTCTGTTCAGGCGGTACTGGAATAGATAGAAAGGGTCCTTCTGTTGTGTGATAGAGTGGAGCCAGTCCGCTTCTGTTCAGGCGGTACTGGAATAGATAGAAAGGGGTCCTTCTGTTGTGTGATAGAGTGGAGCCAGTCCGCTTCTGTTCAGGCAGTACTGGAATAGATAGAAAGGGGTCCTTCTGTTGTGTGATAGAGTGGAGCCAGTCCGCTTCTGTTCAGGCAGTACTGGAATAGATAGAAAGGGGTCCTTCTGTTGTGTGATAGAGTGGAGCCAGTCCGCTTCTGTTCAGGCAGTACTGGAATAGATAGAAAGGGTCCTTCTGTTGTGTGATAGAGTGGAGCCAGTCCGCTTCTGTTCAGGCAGTACTGGAATAGATAGAAAAGGGTCCTTCTGTTGTGTGATAGAGTGGAGCCAGTCCGCTTCTGTTCAGGCAGTACTGGAATAGATAGAAAGGGGTCCTTCTGTTGTGTGATAGAGTGGAGCCAGTCCGCTTCTGTTCAGGCGGTACTGGAATAGATAGAAAGGGTCCTTCTGTTGTGTGATAGAGTGGAGCCAGTCCGCTTCTGTTCAGGCGGTACTGGAATAGATAGAAAGGGGTCCTTCTGTTGTGTGATAGAGTGGAGCCAGTCCGCTTCTGTTCAGGCAGTACTGGAATAGATAGAAAGGGGTCCTTCTGTTGTGTGATAGAGTGGAGCCAGTCCGCTTCTGTTCAGGCAGTACTGGAATAGATAGAAAGGGTCCTTCTGTTGTGTGATAGAGTGGAGCCAGTCCGCTTCTGTTCAGGCAGTACTGGAATAGATAGAAAGGGGTCCTTCTGTTGTGTGATAGAGTGGAGCCAGTCCGCTTCTGTTCAGGCGGTACTGGAATAGATAGAAAGGGGTCCTTCTGTTGTGTGATAGAGTGGAGCCAGTCCGCTTCTGTTCAGGCGGTACTGGAATAGATAGAAAGGGTCCTTCTGTTGTGTGATAGAGTGGAGCCAGTCCGCTTCTGTTCAGGCGGTACTGGAATAGATAGAAAGGGTCCTTCTGTTGTGTGATAGAGTGGAGCCAGTCCGCTTCTGTTCAGGCGGTACTGGAATAGATAGAAAGGGTCCTTCTGTTGTGTGATAGAGTGGAGCCAGTCCGCTTCTGTTCAGGCGGTACTGGAATAGATAGAAAGGGTCCTTCTGTTGTGTGATAGAGTGGAGCCAGTCCGCTTCTGTTCAGGCGGTACTGGAATAGATAGAAAGGGTCCTTCTGTTGTGTGATAGAGTGGAGCCAGTCCGCTTCTGTTCAGGCGGTACTGGAATAGATAGAAAGGGGTCCTTCTGTTGTGTGATAGAGTGGAGCCAGTCCGCTTCTGTTCAGGCGGTACTGGAATAGATAGAAAGGGTCCTTCTGTTGTGTGATAGAGTGGAGCCAGTCCGCTTCTGTTCAGGCGGTACTGGAATAGATAGAAAGGGTCCTTCTGTTGTGTGATAGAGTGGAGCCAGTCCGCTTCTGTTCAGGCGGTACTGGAATAGATAGAAAGGGGTCCTTCTGTTGTGTGATAGAGTGGAGCCAGTCCGCTTCTGTTCAGGCGGTACTGGAATAGATAGAAAGGGTCCTTCTGTTGTGTGATAGAGTGGAGCCAGTCCGCTTCTGTTCAGGCAGTACTGGAATAGATAGAAAGGGTCCTTCTGTTGTGTGATAGAGTGGAGCCAGTCCGCTTCTGTTCAGGCAGTACTGGAATAGATAGAAAGGGGTCCTTCTGTTGTGTGATAGAGTGGAGCCAGTCCGCTTCTGTTCAGGCAGTACTGGAATAGATAGAAAGGGGTCCTTCTGTTGTGTGATAGAGTGGAGCCAGTCCGCTTCTGTTCAGGCAGTACTGGAATAGATAGAAAGGGGTCCTTCTGTTGTGTGATAGAGTGGAGCCAGTCCGCTTCTGTTCAGGCAGTACTGGAATAGATAGAAAGGGGTCCTTCTGTTGTGTGATAGAGTGGAGCCAGTCCGCTTCTGTTCAGGCAGTACTGGAATAGATAGAAAGGGGTCCTTCTGTTGTGTGATAGAGTGGAGCCAGTCCGCTTCTGTTCAGGCAGTACTGGAATAGATAGAAAGGGTCCTTCTGTTGTGTGATAGAGTGGAGCCAGTCCGCTTCTGTTCAGGCAGTACTGGAATAGATAGAAAGGGGTCCTTCTGTTGTGTGATAGAGTGGAGCCAGTCCGCTTCTGTTCAGGCAGTACTGGAATAGATAGAAAGGGGTCCTTCTGTTGTGTGATAGAGTGGAGCCAGTCCGCTTCTGTTCAGGCAGTACTGGAATAGATAGAAAGGGTCCTTCTGTTGTGTGATAGAGTGGAGCCAGTCCGCTTCTGTTCAGGCAGTACTGGAATAGATAGAAAGGGTCCTTCTGTTGTGTGATAGAGTGGAGCCAGTCCGCTTCTGTTCAGGCAGTACTGGAATAGATAGAAAGGGTCCTTCTGTTGTGTGATAGAGTGGAGCCAGTCCGCTTCTGTTCAGGCAGTACTGGAATAGATAGAAAGGGTCCTTCTGTTGTGTGATAGAGTGGAGCCAGTCCGCTTCTGTTCAGGCAGTACTGGAATAGATAGAAAGGGTCCTTCTGTTGTGTGATAGAGTGGAGCCAGTCCGCTTCTGTTCAGGCAGTACTGGAATAGATAGAAAGGGGTCCTTCTGTTGTGTGATAGAGTGGAGCCAGTCCGCTTCTGTTCAGGCGGTACTGGAATAGATAGAAAGGGGTCCTTCTGTTGTGTGATAGAGTGGAGCCAGTCCGCTTCTGTTCAGGCGGTACTGGAATAGATAGAAAGGGTCCTTCTGTTGTGTGATAGAGTGGAGCCAGTCCGCTTCTGTTCAGGCGGTACTGGAATAGATAGAAAGGGTCCTTCTGTTGTGTGATAGAGTGGAGCCAGTCCGCTTCTGTTCAGGCGGTACTGGAATAGATAGAAAGGGTCCTTCTGTTGTGTGATAGAGTGGAGCCAGTCCGCTTCTGTTCAGGCGGTACTGGAATAGATAGAAAGGGTCCTTCTGTTGTGTGATAGAGTGGAGCCAGTCCGCTTCTGTTCAGGCGGTACTGGAATAGATAGAAAGGGTCCTTCTGTTGTGTGATAGAGTGGAGCCAGTCCGCTTCTGTTCAGGCGGTACTGGAATAGATAGAAAGGGGTCCTTCTGTTGTGTGATAGAGTGGAGCCAGTCCGCTTCTGTTCAGGCGGTACTGGAATAGATAGAAAGGGGTCCTTCTGTTGTGTGATAGAGTGGAGCCAGTCCGCTTCTGTTCAGGCGGTACTGGAATAGATAGAAAGGGTCCTTCTGTTGTGTGATAGAGTGGAGCCAGTCCGCTTCTGTTCAGGCGGTACTGGAATAGATAGAAAGGGGTCCTTCTGTTGTGTGATAGAGTGGAGCCAGTCCGCTTCTGTTCAGGCGGTACTGGAATAGATAGAAAGGGGTCCTTCTGTTGTGTGATAGAGTGGAGCCAGTCCGCTTCTGTTCAGGCAGTACTGGAATAGATAGAAAGGGGTCCTTCTGTTGTGTGATAGAGTGGAGCCAGTCCGCTTCTGTTCAGGCAGTACTGGAATAGATAGAAAGGGTCCTTCTGTTGTGTGATAGAGTGGAGCCAGTCCGCTTCTGTTCAGGCAGTACTGGAATAGATAGAAAGGGTCCTTCTGTTGTGTGATAGAGTGGAGCCAGTCCGCTTCTGTTCAGGCAGTACTGGAATAGATAGAAAGGGTCCTTCTGTTGTGTGATAGAGTGGAGCCAGTCCGCTTCTGTTCAGGCAGTACTGGAATAGATAGAAAGGGTCCTTCTGTTGTGTGATAGAGTGGAGCCAGTCCGCTTCTGTTCAGGCAGTACTGGAATAGATAGAAAGGGGTCCTTCTGTTGTGTGATAGAGTGGAGCCAGTCCGCTTCTGTTCAGGCAGTACTGGAATAGATAGAAAGGGGTCCTTCTGTTGTGTGATAGAGTGGAGCCAGTCCGCTTCTGTTCAGGCAGTACTGGAATAGATAGAAAGGGGTCCTTCTGTTGTGTGATAGAGTGGAGCCAGTCCGCTTCTGTTCAGGCGGTACTGGAATAGATAGAAAGGGGTCCTTCTGTTGTGTGATAGAGTGGAGCCAGTCCGCTTCTGTTCAGGCAGTACTGGAATAGATAGAAAGGGGTCCTTCTGTTGTGTGATAGAGTGGAGCCAGTCCGCTTCTGTTCAGGCAGTACTGGAATAGATAGAAAGGGTCCTTCTGTTGTGTGATAGAGTGGAGCCAGTCCGCTTCTGTTCAGGCGGTACTGGAATAGATAGAAAGGGGTCCTTCTGTTGTGTGATAGAGTGGAGCCAGTCCGCTTCTGTTCAGGCGGTACTGGAATAGATAGAAAGGGTCCTTCTGTTGTGTGATAGAGTGGAGCCAGTCCGCTTCTGTTCAGGCGGTACTGGAATAGATAGAAAGGGGTCCTTCTGTTGTGTGATAGAGTGGAGCCAGTCCGCTTCTGTTCAGGCGGTACTGGAATAGATAGAAAGGGGTCCTTCTGTTGTGTGATAGAGTGGAGCCAGTCCGCTTCTGTTCAGGCGGTACTGGAATAGATAGAAAGGGTCCTTCTGTTGTGTGATAGAGTGGAGCCAGTCCGCTTCTGTTCAGGCGGTACTGGAATAGATAGAAAGGGGTCCTTCTGTTGTGTGATAGAGTGGAGCCAGTCCGCTTCTGTTCAGGCGGTACTGGAATAGATAGAAAGGGGTCCTTCTGTTGTGTGATAGAGTGGAGCCAGTCCGCTTCTGTTCAGGCGGTACTGGAATAGATAGAAAGGGGTCCTTCTGTTGTGTGATAGAGTGGAGCCAGTCCGCTTCTGTTCAGGCAGTACTGGAATAGATAGAAGGGTCCTTCTGTTGTGTGATAGAGTGGAGCCAGTCCGCTTCTGTTCAGGCGGTACTGGAATAGATAGAAAGGGTCCTTCTGTTGTGTGATAGAGTGGAGCCAGTCCGCTTCTGTTCAGGCAGTACTGGAATAGATAGAAAGGGTCCTTCTGTTGTGTGATAGAGTGGAGCCAGTCCGCTTCTGTTCAGGCAGTACTGGAATAGATAGAAAGGGGTCCTTCTGTTGTGTGATAGAGTGGAGCCAGTCCGCTTCTGTTCAGGCAGTACTGGAATAGATAGAAAGGGTCCTTCTGTTGTGTGATAGAGTGGAGCCAGTCCGCTTCTGTTCAGGCAGTACTGGAATAGATAGAAAGGGGTCCTTCTGTTGTGTGATAGAGTGGAGCCAGTCCGCTTCTGTTCAGGCAGTACTGGAATAGATAGAAAGGGGTCCTTCTGTTGTGTGATAGAGTGGAGCCAGTCCGCTTCTGTTCAGGCGGTACTGGAATAGATAGAAAGGGTCCTTCTGTTGTGTGATAGAGTGGAGCCAGTCCGCTTCTGTTCAGGCAGTACTGGAATAGATAGAAAGGGGTCCTTCTGTTGTGTGATAGAGTGGAGCCAGTCCGCTTCTGTTCAGGCAGTACTGGAATAGATAGAAAGGGGTCCTTCTGTTGTGTGATAGAGTGGAGCCAGTCCGCTTCTGTTCAGGCGGTACTGGAATAGATAGAAAGGGTCCTTCTGTTGTGTGATAGAGTGGAGCCAGTCCGCTTCTGTTCAGGCAGTACTGGAATAGATAGAAAGGGGTCCTTCTGTTGTGTGATAGAGTGGAGCCAGTCCGCTTCTGTTCAGGCAGTACTGGAATAGATAGAAAGGGTCCTTCTGTTGTGTGATAGAGTGGAGCCAGTCCGCTTCTGTTCAGGCAGTACTGGAATAGATAGAAAGGGGTCCTTCTGTTGTGTGATAGAGTGGAGCCAGTCCGCTTCTGTTCAGGCAGTACTGGAATAGATAGAAAGGGGTCCTTCTGTTGTGTGATAGAGTGGAGCCAGTCCGCTTCTGTTCAGGCAGTACTGGAATAGATAGAAAGGGGTCCTTCTGTTGTGTGATAGAGTGGAGCCAGTCCGCTTCTGTTCAGGCAGTACTGGAATAGATAGAAAGGGGTCCTTCTGTTGTGTGATAGAGTGGAGCCAGTCCGCTTCTGTTCAGGCAGTACTGGAATAGATAGAAAGGGGTCCTTCTGTTGTGTGATAGAGTGGAGCCAGTCCGCTTCTGTTCAGGCAGTACTGGAATAGATAGAAAGGGTCCTTCTGTTGTGTGATAGAGTGGAGCCAGTCCGCTTCTGTTCAGGCAGTACTGGAATAGATAGAAAGGGGTCCTTCTGTTGTGTGATAGAGTGGAGCCAGTCCGCTTCTGTTCAGGCAGTACTGGAATAGATAGAAAGGGTCCTTCTGTTGTGTGATAGAGTGGAGCCAGTCCGCTTCTGTTCAGGCAGTACTGGAATAGATAGAAAGGGGTCCTTCTGTTGTGTGATAGAGTGGAGCCAGTCCGCTTCTGTTCAGGCAGTACTGGAATAGATAGAAAGGGTCCTTCTGTTGTGTGATAGAGTGGAGCCAGTCCGCTTCTGTTCAGGCGGTACTGGAATAGATAGAAAGGGGTCCTTCTGTTGTGTGATAGAGTGGAGCCAGTCCGCTTCTGTTCAGGCGGTACTGGAATAGATAGAAAGGGGTCCTTCTGTTGTGTGATAGAGTGGAGCCAGTCCGCTTCTGTTCAGGCGGTACTGGAATAGATAGAAAGGAGTCCTTCTGTTGTGTGATAGAGTGGAGCCAGTCCGCTTCTGTTCAGGCGGTACTGGAATAGATAGAAAGGGTCCTTCTGTTGTGTGATAGAGTGGAGCCAGTCCGCTTCTGTTCAGGCGGTACTGGAATAGATAGAAAGGGGTCCTTCTGTTGTGTGATAGAGTGGAGCCAGTCCGCTTCTGTTCAGGCGGTACTGGAATAGATAGAAAGGGTCCTTCTGTTGTGTGATAGAGTGGAGCCAGTCCGCTTCTGTTCAGGCGGTACTGGAATAGATAGAAAGGGTCCTTCTGTTGTGTGATAGAGTGGAGCCAGTCCGCTTCTGTTCAGGCGGTACTGGAATAGATAGAAAGGGTCCTTCTGTTGTGTGATAGAGTGGAGCCAGTCCGCTTCTGTTCAGGCGGTACTGGAATAGATAGAAAGGGGTCCTTCTGTTGTGTGATAGAGTGGAGCCAGTCCGCTTCTGTTCAGGCGGTACTGGAATAGATAGAAAGGGTCCTTCTGTTGTGTGATAGAGTGGAGCCAGTCCGCTTCTGTTCAGGCGGTACTGGAATAGATAGAAAGGGTCCTTCTGTTGTGTGATAGAGTGGAGCCAGTCCGCTTCTGTTCAGGCGGTACTGGAATAGATAGAAAGGGGTCCTTCTGTTGTGTGATAGAGTGGAGCCAGTCCGCTTCTGTTCAGGCGGTACTGGAATAGATAGAAAGGGGTCCTTCTGTTGTGTGATAGAGTGGAGCCAGTCCGCTTCTGTTCAGGCGGTACTGGAATAGATAGAAAGGGTCCTTCTGTTGTGTGATAGAGTGGAGCCAGTCCGCTTCTGTTCAGGCGGTACTGGAATAGATAGAAAGGGTCCTTCTGTTGTGTGATAGAGTGGAGCCAGTCCGCTTCTGTTCAGGCGGTACTGGAATAGATAGAAAGGGGTCCTTCTGTTGTGTGATAGAGTGGAGCCAGTCCGCTTCTGTTCAGGCGGTACTGGAATAGATAGAAAGGGGTCCTTCTGTTGTGTGATAGAGTGGAGCCAGTCCGCTTCTGTTCAGGCGGTACTGGAATAGATAGAAAGGGTCCTTCTGTTGTGTGATAGAGTGGAGCCAGTCCGCTTCTGTTCAGGCAGTACTGGAATAGATAGAAAGGGGTCCTTCTGTTGTGTGATAGAGTGGAGCCAGTCCGCTTCTGTTCAGGCAGTACTGGAATAGATAGAAAGGGGTCCTTCTGTTGTGTGATAGAGTGGAGCCAGTCCGCTTCTGTTCAGGCAGTACTGGAATAGATAGAAAGGGGTCCTTCTGTTGTGTGATAGAGTGGAGCCAGTCCGCTTCTGTTCAGGCAGTACTGGAATAGATAGAAAGGGTCCTTCTGTTGTGTGATAGAGTGGAGCCAGTCCGCTTCTGTTCAGGCAGTACTGGAATAGATAGAAGGGTCCTTCTGTTGTGTGATAGAGTGGAGCCAGTCCGCTTCTGTTCAGGCAGTACTGGAATAGATAGAAAGGGGTCCTTCTGTTGTGTGATAGAGTGGAGCCAGTCCGCTTCTGTTCAGGCGGTACTGGAATAGATAGAAAGGGGTCCTTCTGTTGTGTGATAGAGTGGAGCCAGTCCGCTTCTGTTCAGGCGGTACTGGAATAGATAGAAAGGGTCCTTCTGTTGTGTGATAGAGTGGAGCCAGTCCGCTTCTGTTCAGGCGGTACTGGAATAGATAGAAAGGGTCCTTCTGTTGTGTGATAGAGTGGAGCCAGTCCGCTTCTGTTCAGGCGGTACTGGAATAGATAGAAAGGGTCCTTCTGTTGTGTGATAGAGTGGAGCCAGTCCGCTTCTGTTCAGGCGGTACTGGAATAGATAGAAAGGGGTCCTTCTGTTGTGTGATAGAGTGGAGCCAGTCCGCTTCTGTTCAGGCGGTACTGGAATAGATAGAAAAGGGGTCCTTCTGTTGTGTGATAGAGTGGAGCCAGTCCGCTTCTGTTCAGGCGGTACTGGAATAGATAGAAAGGGTCCTTCTGTTGTGTGATAGAGTGGAGCCAGTCCGCTTCTGTTCAGGCGGTACTGGAATAGATAGAAAGGGGTCCTTCTGTTGTGTGATAGAGTGGAGCCAGTCCGCTTCTGTTCAGGCGGTACTGGAATAGATAGAAAGGGGTCCTTCTGTTGTGTGATAGAGTGGAGCCAGTCCGCTTCTGTTCAGGCGGTACTGGAATAGATAGAAAGGGTCCTTCTGTTGTGTGATAGAGTGGAGCCAGTCCGCTTCTGTTCAGGCGGTACTGGAATAGATAGAAAGGGGTCCTTCTGTTGTGTGATAGAGTGGAGCCAGTCCGCTTCTGTTCAGGCGGTACTGGAATAGATAGAAAGGGTCCTTCTGTTGTGTGATAGAGTGGAGCCAGTCCGCTTCTGTTCAGGCAGTACTGGAATAGATAGAAAGGGTCCTTCTGTTGTGTGATAGAGTGGAGCCAGTCCGCTTCTGTTCAGGCAGTACTGGAATAGATAGAAAGGGGTCCTTCTGTTGTGTGATAGAGTGGAGCCAGTCCGCTTCTGTTCAGGCAGTACTGGAATAGATAGAAAGGGGTCCTTCTGTTGTGTGATAGAGTGGAGCCAGTCCGCTTCTGTTCAGGCAGTACTGGAATAGATAGAAAGGGGTCCTTCTGTTGTGTGATAGAGTGGAGCCAGTCCGCTTCTGTTCAGGCAGTACTGGAATAGATAGAAAGGGGTCCTTCTGTTGTGTGATAGAGTGGAGCCAGTCCGCTTCTGTTCAGGCAGTACTGGAATAGATAGAAAGGGTCCTTCTGTTGTGTGATAGAGTGGAGCCAGTCCGCTTCTGTTCAGGCAGTACTGGAATAGATAGAAAGGGGTCCTTCTGTTGTGTGATAGAGTGGAGCCAGTCCGCTTCTGTTCAGGCAGTACTGGAATAGATAGAAAGGGGTCCTTCTGTTGTGTGATAGAGTGGAGCCAGTCCGCTTCTGTTCAGGCAGTACTGGAATAGATAGAAAGGGGTCCTTCTGTTGTGTGATAGAGTGGAGCCAGTCCGCTTCTGTTCAGGCGGTACTGGAATAGATAGAAAGGGTCCTTCTGTTGTGTGATAGAGTGGAGCCAGTCCGCTTCTGTTCAGGCAGTACTGGAATAGATAGAAAGGGGTCCTTCTGTTGTGTGATAGAGTGGAGCCAGTCCGCTTCTGTTCAGGCGGTACTGGAATAGATAGAAAGGGTCCTTCTGTTGTGTGATAGAGTGGAGCCAGTCCGCTTCTGTTCAGGCGGTACTGGAATAGATAGAAAGGGGTCCTTCTGTTGTGTGATAGAGTGGAGCCAGTCCGCTTCTGTTCAGGCGGTACTGGAATAGATAGAAAGGGTCCTTCTGTTGTGTGATAGAGTGGAGCCAGTCCGCTTCTGTTCAGGCGGTACTGGAATAGATAGAAAGGGGTCCTTCTGTTGTGTGATAGAGTGGAGCCAGTCCGCTTCTGTTCAGGCGGTACTGGAATAGATAGAAAGGGGTCCTTCTGTTGTGTGATAGAGTGGAGCCAGTCCGCTTCTGTTCAGGCGGTACTGGAATAGATAGAAAGGGTCCTTCTGTTGTGTGATAGAGTGGAGCCAGTCCGCTTCTGTTCAGGCGGTACTGGAATAGATAGAAAGGGTCCTTCTGTTGTGTGATAGAGTGGAGCCAGTCCGCTTCTGTTCAGGCGGTACTGGAATAGATAGAAAGGGGTCCTTCTGTTGTGTGATAGAGTGGAGCCAGTCCGCTTCTGTTCAGGCGGTACTGGAATAGATAGAAAGGGGTCCTTCTGTTGTGTGATAGAGTGGAGCCAGTCCGCTTCTGTTCAGGCGGTACTGGAATAGATAGAAAGGGTCCTTCTGTTGTGTGATAGAGTGGAGCCAGTCCGCTTCTGTTCAGGCGGTACTGGAATAGATAGAAAGAGGTCCTTCTGTTGTGTGATAGAGTGGAGCCAGTCCGCTTCTGTTCAGGCGGTACTGGAATAGATAGAAAGAGTCCTTCTGTTGTGTGATAGAGTGGAGCCAGTCCGCTTCTGTTCAGGCGGTACTGGAATAGATAGAAAGGGTCCTTCTGTTGTGTGATAGAGTGGAGCCAGTCCGCTTCTGTTCAGGCGGTACTGGAATAGATAGAAAGGGGTCCTTCTGTTGTGTGATAGAGTGGAGCCAGTCCGCTTCTGTTCAGGCGGTACTGGAATAGATAGAAAGGGTCCTTCTGTTGTGTGATAGAGTGGAGCCAGTCCGCTTCTGTTCAGGCGGTACTGGAATAGATAGAAAGGGTCCTTCTGTTGTGTGATAGAGTGGAGCCAGTCCGCTTCTGTTCAGGCGGTACTGGAATAGATAGAAAGGGGTCCTTCTGTTGTGTGATAGAGTGGAGCCAGTCCGCTTCTGTTCAGGCGGTACTGGAATAGATAGAAAGGGTCCTTCTGTTGTGTGATAGAGTGGAGCCAGTCCGCTTCTGTTCAGGCGGTACTGGAATAGATAGAAAGGGTCCTTCTGTTGTGTGATAGAGTGGAGCCAGTCCGCTTCTGTTCAGGCGGTACTGGAATAGATAGAAAGGGTCCTTCTGTTGTGTGATAGAGTGGAGCCAGTCCGCTTCTGTTCAGGCGGTACTGGAATAGATAGAAAGGGGTCCTTCTGTTGTGTGATAGAGTGGAGCCAGTCCGCTTCTGTTCAGGCGGTACTGGAATAGATAGAAAGGGTCCTTCTGTTGTGTGATAGAGTGGAGCCAGTCCGCTTCTGTTCAGGCGGTACTGGAATAGATAGAAAGGGTCCTTCTGTTGTGTGATAGAGTGGAGCCAGTCCGCTTCTGTTCAGGCGGTACTGGAATAGATAGAAAGGGTCCTTCTGTTGTGTGATAGAGTGGAGCCAGTCCGCTTCTGTTCAGGCAGTACTGGAATAGATAGAAAGGGTCCTTCTGTTGTGTGATAGAGTGGAGCCAGTCCGCTTCTGTTCAGGCAGTACTGGAATAGATAGAAAGGGTCCTTCTGTTGTGTGATAGAGTGGAGCCAGTCCGCTTCTGTTCAGGCAGTACTGGAATAGATAGAAAGGGTCCTTCTGTTGTGTGATAGAGTGGAGCCAGTCCGCTTCTGTTCAGGCGGTACTGGAATAGATAGAAAGGGGTCCTTCTGTTGTGTGATAGAGTGGAGCCAGTCCGCTTCTGTTCAGGCAGTACTGGAATAGATAGAAAGGGTCCTTCTGTTGTGTGATAGAGTGGAGCCAGTCCGCTTCTGTTCAGGCAGTACTGGAATAGATAGAAAGGGTCCTTCTGTTGTGTGATAGAGTGGAGCCAGTCCGCTTCTGTTCAGGCAGTACTGGAATAGATAGAAAGGGTCCTTCTGTTGTGTGATAGAGTGGAGCCAGTCCGCTTCTGTTCAGGCAGTACTGGAATAGATAGAAAGGGTCCTTCTGTTGTGTGATAGAGTGGAGCCAGTCCGCTTCTGTTCAGGCGGTACTGGAATAGATAGAAAGGGTCCTTCTGTTGTGTGATAGAGTGGAGCCAGTCCGCTTCTGTTCAGGCGGTACTGGAATAGATAGAAAGGGTCCTTCTGTTGTGTGATAGAGTGGAGCCAGTCCGCTTCTGTTCAGGCGGTACTGGAATAGATAGAAAGGGGTCCTTCTGTTGTGTGATAGAGTGGAGCCAGTCCGCTTCTGTTCAGGCGGTACTGGAATAGATAGAAAGGGGTCCTTCTGTTGTGTGATAGAGTGGAGCCAGTCCGCTTCTGTTCAGGCAGTACTGGAATAGATAGAAAGGGTCCTTCTGTTGTGTGATAGAGTGGAGCCAGTCCGCTTCTGTTCAGGCGGTACTGGAATAGATAGAAAGGGGTCCTTCTGTTGTGTGATAGAGTGGAGCCAGTCCGCTTCTGTTCAGGCGGTACTGGAATAGATAGAAAGGGGTCCTTCTGTTGTGTGATAGAGTGGAGCCAGTCCGCTTCTGTTCAGGCGGTACTGGAATAGATAGAAAGGGGTCCTTCTGTTGTGTGATAGAGTGGAGCCAGTCCGCTTCTGTTCAGGCGGTACTGGAATAGATAGAAAGGGTCCTTCTGTTGTGTGATAGAGTGGAGCCAGTCCGCTTCTGTTCAGGCAGTACTGGAATAGATAGAAAGGGGTCCTTCTGTTGTGTGATAGAGTGGAGCCAGTCCGCTTCTGTTCAGGCAGTACTGGAATAGATAGAAAGGGGTCCTTCTGTTGTGTGATAGAGTGGAGCCAGTCCGCTTCTGTTCAGGCAGTACTGGAATAGATAGAAAGGGGTCCTTCTGTTGTGTGATAGAGTGGAGCCAGTCCGCTTCTGTTCAGGCAGTACTGGAATAGATAGAAAGGGGTCCTTCTGTTGTGTGATAGAGTGGAGCCAGTCGCTTCTGTTCAGGCAGTACTGGAATAGATAGAAAGGGGTCCTTCTGTTGTGTGATAGAGTGGAGCCAGTCCGCTTCTGTTCAGGCAGTACTGGAATAGATAGAAAGGGGTCCTTCTGTTGTGTGATAGAGTGGAGCCAGTCCGCTTCTGTTCAGGCAGTACTGGAATAGATAGAAAGGGGTCCTTCTGTTGTGTGATAGAGTGGAGCCAGTCCGCTTCTGTTCAGGCAGTACTGGAATAGATAGAAAGGGGTCCTTCTGTTGTGTGATAGAGTGGAGCCAGTCCGCTTCTGTTCAGGCGGTACTGGAATAGATAGAAAGGGTCCTTCTGTTGTGTGATAGAGTGGAGCCAGTCCGCTTCTGTTCAGGCAGTACTGGAATAGATAGAAAGGGTCCTTCTGTTGTGTGATAGAGTGGAGCCAGTCCGCTTCTGTTCAGGCGGTACTGGAATAGATAGAAAGGGTCCTTCTGTTGTGTGATAGAGTGGAGCCAGTCCGCTTCTGTTCAGGCGGTACTGGAATAGATAGAAAGGGTCCTTCTGTTGTGTGATAGAGTGGAGCCAGTCCGCTTCTGTTCAGGCGGTACTGGAATAGATAGAAAGGGGTCCTTCTGTTGTGTGATAGAGTGGAGCCAGTCCGCTTCTGTTCAGGCGGTACTGGAATAGATAGAAAGGGTCCTTCTGTTGTGTGATAGAGTGGAGCCAGTCCGCTTCTGTTCAGGCAGTACTGGAATAGATAGAAAGGGGTCCTTCTGTTGTGTGATAGAGTGGAGCCAGTCCGCTTCTGTTCAGGCAGTACTGGAATAGATAGAAAGGGGTCCTTCTGTTGTGTGATAGAGTGGAGCCAGTCCGCTTCTGTTCAGGCAGTACTGGAATAGATAGAAAGGGGTCCTTCTGTTGTGTGATAGAGTGGAGCCAGTCCGCTTCTGTTCAGGCGGTACTGGAATAGATAGAAAGGGTCCTTCTGTTGTGTGATAGAGTGGAGCCAGTCCGCTTCTGTTCAGGCGGTACTGGAATAGATAGAAAGGGTCCTTCTGTTGTGTGATAGAGTGGAGCCAGTCCGCTTCTGTTCAGGCGGTACTGGAATAGATAGAAAGGGGTCCTTCTGTTGTGTGATAGAGTGGAGCCAGTCCGCTTCTGTTCAGGCGGTACTGGAATAGATAGAAAGGGGTCCTTCTGTTGTGTGATAGAGTGGAGCCAGTCCGCTTCTGTTCAGGCGGTACTGGAATAGATAGAAAGGGTCCTTCTGTTGTGTGATAGAGTGGAGCCAGTCCGCTTCTGTTCAGGCGGTACTGGAATAGATAGAAAGGGGTCCTTCTGTTGTGTGATAGAGTGGAGCCAGTCCGCTTCTGTTCAGGCGCGTACTGGAATAGATAGAAAGGGGTCCTTCTGTTGTGTGATAGAGTGGAGCCAGTCCGCTTCTGTTCAGGCGGTACTGGAATAGATAGAAAGGGTCCTTCTGTTGTGTGATAGAGTGGAGCCAGTCCGCTTCTGTTCAGGCGGTACTGGAATAGATAGAAAGGGGTCCTTCTGTTGTGTGATAGAGTGGAGCCAGTCCGCTTCTGTTCAGGCGGTACTGGAATAGATAGAAAGGGGTCCTTCTGTTGTGTGATAGAGTGGAGCCAGTCCGCTTCTGTTCAGGCGGTACTGGAATAGATAGAAAGGGTCCTTCTGTTGTGTGATAGAGTGGAGCCAGTCCGCTTCTGTTCAGGCAGTACTGGAATAGATAGAAAGGGGTCCTTCTGTTGTGTGATAGAGTGGAGCCAGTCCGCTTCTGTTCAGGCAGTACTGGAATAGATAGAAAGGGGTCCTTCTGTTGTGTGATAGAGTGGAGCCAGTCCGCTTCTGTTCAGGCAGTACTGGAATAGATAGAAAGGGGTCCTTCTGTTGTGTGATAGAGTGGAGCCAGTCCGCTTCTGTTCAGGCAGTACTGGAATAGATAGAAAGGGGTCCTTCTGTTGTGTGATAGAGTGGAGCCAGTCCGCTTCTGTTCAGGCAGTACTGGAATAGATAGAAAGGGGTCCTTCTGTTGTGTGATAGAGTGGAGCCAGTCCGCTTCTGTTCAGGCAGTACTGGAATAGATAGAAAGGGGTCCTTCTGTTGTGTGATAGAGTGGAGCCAGTCCGCTTCTGTTCAGGCAGTACTGGAATAGATAGAAAGGGTCCTTCTGTTGTGTGATAGAGTGGAGCCAGTCCGCTTCTGTTCAGGCAGTACTGGAATAGATAGAAAGGGTCCTTCTGTTGTGTGATAGAGTGGAGCCAGTCCGCTTCTGTTCAGGCAGTACTGGAATAGATAGAAAGAGGTCCTTCTGTTGTGTGATAGAGTGGAGCCAGTCCGCTTCTGTTCAGGCGGTACTGGAATAGATAGAAAGGGGTCCTTCTGTTGTGTGATAGAGTGGAGCCAGTCCGCTTCTGTTCAGGCGGTACTGGAATAGATAGAAAGGGTCCTTCTGTTGTGTGATAGAGTGGAGCCAGTCCGCTTCTGTTCAGGCGGTACTGGAATAGATAGAAAGGGGTCCTTCTGTTGTGTGATAGAGTGGAGCCAGTCCGCTTCTGTTCAGGCGGTACTGGAATAGATAGAAAGGGTCCTTCTGTTGTGTGATAGAGTGGAGCCAGTCCGCTTCTGTTCAGGCGGTACTGGAATAGATAGAAAGGGGTCCTTCTGTTGTGTGATAGAGTGGAGCCAGTCCGCTTCTGTTCAGGCGGTACTGGAATAGATAGAAAGGGGTCCTTCTGTTGTGTGATAGAGTGGAGCCAGTCCGCTTCTGTTCAGGCGGTACTGGAATAGATAGAAAGGGTCCTTCTGTTGTGTGATAGAGTGGAGCCAGTCCGCTTCTGTTCAGGCGGTACTGGAATAGATAGAAAGGGTCCTTCTGTTGTGTGATAGAGTGGAGCCAGTCCGCTTCTGTTCAGGCGGTACTGGAATAGATAGAAAGGGGTCCTTCTGTTGTGTGATAGAGTGGAGCCAGTCCGCTTCTGTTCAGGCGGTACTGGAATAGATAGAAAGGGGTCCTTCTGTTGTGTGATAGAGTGGAGCCAGTCCGCTTCTGTTCAGGCGGTACTGGAATAGATAGAAAGGGTCCTTCTGTTGTGTGATAGAGTGGAGCCAGTCCGCTTCTGTTCAGGCGGTACTGGAATAGATAGAAAGGGGTCCTTCTGTTGTGTGATAGAGTGGAGCCAGTCCGCTTCTGTTCAGGCGGTACTGGAATAGATAGAAAGGGTCCTTCTGTTGTGTGATAGAGTGGAGCCAGTCCGCTTCTGTTCAGGCGGTACTGGAATAGATAGAAAGGGGTCCTTCTGTTGTGTGATAGAGTGGAGCCAGTCCGCTTCTGTTCAGGCGGTACTGGAATAGATAGAAAGGGTCCTTCTGTTGTGTGATAGAGTGGAGCCAGTCCGCTTCTGTTCAGGCAGTACTGGAATAGATAGAAAGGGTCCTTCTGTTGTGTGATAGAGTGGAGCCAGTCCGCTTCTGTTCAGGCAGTACTGGAATAGATAGAAAGGGGTCCTTCTGTTGTGTGATAGAGTGGAGCCAGTCCGCTTCTGTTCAGGCAGTACTGGAATAGATAGAAAGGGGTCCTTCTGTTGTGTGATAGAGTGGAGCCAGTCCGCTTCTGTTCAGGCAGTACTGGAATAGATAGAAAGGGGTCCTTCTGTTGTGTGATAGAGTGGAGCCAGTCCGCTTCTGTTCAGGCAGTACTGGAATAGATAGAAAGGGGTCCTTCTGTTGTGTGATAGAGTGGAGCCAGTCCGCTTCTGTTCAGGCAGTACTGGAATAGATAGAAAGGGGTCCTTCTGTTGTGTGATAGAGTGGAGCCAGTCCGCTTCTGTTCAGGCAGTACTGGAATAGATAGAAAGGGTCCTTCTGTTGTGTGATAGAGTGGAGCCAGTCCGCTTCTGTTCAGGCAGTACTGGAATAGATAGAAAGGGTCCTTCTGTTGTGTGATAGAGTGGAGCCAGTCCGCTTCTGTTCAGGCAGTACTGGAATAGATAGAAAGGGGTCCTTCTGTTGTGTGATAGAGTGGAGCCAGTCCGCTTCTGTTCAGGCAGTACTGGAATAGATAGAAAGGGGTCCTTCTGTTGTGTGATAGAGTGGAGCCAGTCCGCTTCTGTTCAGGCAGTACTGGAATAGATAGAAAGGGGTCCTTCTGTTGTGTGATAGAGTGGAGCCAGTCCGCTTCTGTTCAGGCGGTACTGGAATAGATAGAAAGGGTCCTTCTGTTGTGTGATAGAGTGGAGCCAGTCCTTCTGTTCAGGCGGTACTGGAATAGATAGAAAAGGGTCCTTCTGTTGTGTGATAGAGTGGAGCCAGTCCGCTTCTGTTCAGGCGGTACTGGAATAGATAGAAAGAGGTCCTTCTGTTGTGTGATAGAGTGGAGCCAGTCCGCTTCTGTTCAGGCGGTACTGGAATAGATAGAAAGGGGTCCTTCTGTTGTGTGATAGAGTGGAGCCAGTCCGCTTCTGTTCAGGCGGTACTGGAATAGATAGAAAGGGGTCCTTCTGTTGTGTGATAGAGTGGAGCCAGTCCGCTTCTGTTCAGGCGGTACTGGAATAGATAGAAAGGGGTCCTTCTGTTGTGTGATAGAGTGGAGCCAGTCCGCTTCTGTTCAGGCGGTACTGGAATAGATAGAAAGGGTCCTTCTGTTGTGTGATAGAGTGGAGCCAGTCCGCTTCTGTTCAGGCGGTACTGGAATAGATAGAAAGGGGTCCTTCTGTTGTGTGATAGAGTGGAGCCAGTCCGCTTCTGTTCAGGCGGTACTGGAATAGATAGAAAGGGTCCTTCTGTTGTGTGATAGAGTGGAGCCAGTCCGCTTCTGTTCAGGCGGTACTGGAATAGATAGAAAGGGGTCCTTCTGTTGTGTGATAGAGTGGAGCCAGTCCGCTTCTGTTCAGGCAGTACTGGAATAGATAGAAAGGGTCCTTCTGTTGTGTGATAGAGTGGAGCCAGTCCGCTTCTGTTCAGGCAGTACTGGAATAGATAGAAAGGGTCCTTCTGTTGTGTGATAGAGTGGAGCCAGTCCGCTTCTGTTCAGGCAGTACTGGAATAGATAGAAAGGGGTCCTTCTGTTGTGTGATAGAGTGGAGCCAGTCCGCTTCTGTTCAGGCAGTACTGGAATAGATAGAAAGGGGTCCTTCTGTTGTGTGATAGAGTGGAGCCAGTCCGCTTCTGTTCAGGCAGTACTGGAATAGATAGAAAGGGGTCCTTCTGTTGTGTGATAGAGTGGAGCCAGTCCGCTTCTGTTCAGGCAGTACTGGAATAGATAGAAAGGGGTCCTTCTGTTGTGTGATAGAGTGGAGCCAGTCCGCTTCTGTTCAGGCAGTACTGGAATAGATAGAAAGGGGTCCTTCTGTTGTGTGATAGAGTGGAGCCAGTCCGCTTCTGTTCAGGCAGTACTGGAATAGATAGAAAGGGGTCCTTCTGTTGTGTGATAGAGTGGAGCCAGTCCGCTTCTGTTCAGGCAGTACTGGAATAGATAGAAAGGGTCCTTCTGTTGTGTGATAGAGTGGAGCCAGTCCGCTTCTGTTCAGGCGGTACTGGAATAGATAGAAAGGGTCCTTCTGTTGTGTGATAGAGTGGAGCCAGTCCGCTTCTGTTCAGGCGGTACTGGAATAGATAGAAAGGGGTCCTTCTGTTGTGTGATAGAGTGGAGCCAGTCCGCTTCTGTTCAGGCGGTACTGGAATAGATAGAAAGGGTCCTTCTGTTGTGTGATAGAGTGGAGCCAGTCCGCTTCTGTTCAGGCGGTACTGGAATAGATAGAAAGGGGTCCTTCTGTTGTGTGATAGAGTGGAGCCAGTCCGCTTCTGTTCAGGCGGTACTGGAATAGATAGAAAGAGGTCCTTCTGTTGTGTGATAGAGTGGAGCCAGTCCGCTTCTGTTCAGGCGGTACTGGAATAGATAGAAAGGGGTCCTTCTGTTGTGTGATAGAGTGGAGCCAGTCCGCTTCTGTTCAGGCGGTACTGGAATAGATAGAAAGGGTCCTTCTGTTGTGTGATAGAGTGGAGCCAGTCCGCTTCTGTTCAGGCGGTACTGGAATAGATAGAAAGGGTCCTTCTGTTGTGTGATAGAGTGGAGCCAGTCCGCTTCTGTTCAGGCGGTACTGGAATAGATAGAAAGGGTCCTTCTGTTGTGTGATAGAGTGGAGCCAGTCCGCTTCTGTTCAGGCGGTACTGGAATAGATAGAAAGGGTCCTTCTGTTGTGTGATAGAGTGGAGCCAGTCCGCTTCTGTTCAGGCGGTACTGGAATAGATAGAAAGGGTCCTTCTGTTGTGTGATAGAGTGGAGCCAGTCCGCTTCTGTTCAGGCGGTACTGGAATAGATAGAAAGGGGTCCTTCTGTTGTGTGATAGAGTGGAGCCAGTCCGCTTCTGTTCAGGCGGTACTGGAATAGATAGAAAGGAGTCCTTCTGTTGTGTGATAGAGTGGAGCCAGTCCGCTTCTGTTCAGGCGGTACTGGAATAGATAGAAAGGGTCCTTCTGTTGTGTGATAGAGTGGAGCCAGTCCGCTTCTGTTCAGGCGGTACTGGAATAGATAGAAAGGGTCCTTCTGTTGTGTGATAGTGGAGCCAGTCCGCTTCTGTTCAGGCGGTACTGGAATAGATAGAAAGGGGTCCTTCTGTTGTGTGATAGAGTGGAGCCAGTCCGCTTCTGTTCAGGCAGTACTGGAATAGATAGAAAGGGGTCCTTCTGTTGTGTGATAGAGTGGAGCCAGTCCGCTTCTGTTCAGGCAGTACTGGAATAGATAGAAAGGGTCCTTCTGTTGTGTGATAGAGTGGAGCCAGTCCGCTTCTGTTCAGGCAGTACTGGAATAGATAGAAAGGGTCCTTCTGTTGTGTGATAGAGTGGAGCCAGTCCGCTTCTGTTCAGGCAGTACTGGAATAGATAGAAAGGGGTCCTTCTGTTGTGTGATAGAGTGGAGCCAGTCCGCTTCTGTTCAGGCAGTACTGGAATAGATAGAAAGGGGTCCTTCTGTTGTGTGATAGAGTGGAGCCAGTCCGCTTCTGTTCAGGCAGTACTGGAATAGATAGAAAGGGGTCCTTCTGTTGTGTGATAGAGTGGAGCCAGTCCGCTTCTGTTCAGGCAGTACTGGAATAGATAGAAAGGGTCCTTCTGTTGTGTGATAGAGTGGAGCCAGTCCGCTTCTGTTCAGGCAGTACTGGAATAGATAGAAAGGGGTCCTTCTGTTGTGTGATAGAGTGGAGCCAGTCCGCTTCTGTTCAGGCAGTACTGGAATAGATAGAAAGGGGTCCTTCTGTTGTGTGATAGAGTGGAGCCAGTCCGCTTCTGTTCAGGCAGTACTGGAATAGATAGAAAGGGGTCCTTCTGTTGTGTGATAGAGTGGAGCCAGTCCGCTTCTGTTCAGGCAGTACTGGAATAGATAGAAAGGGTCCTTCTGTTGTGTGATAGAGTGGAGCCAGTCCGCTTCTGTTCAGGCGGTACTGGAATAGATAGAAAGGGGTCCTTCTGTTGTGTGATAGAGTGGAGCCAGTCCGCTTCTGTTCAGGCGGTACTGGAATAGATAGAAAGGGTCCTTCTGTTGTGTGATAGAGTGGAGCCAGTCCGCTTCTGTTCAGGCGGTACTGGAATAGATAGAAAGGGGTCCTTCTGTTGTGTGATAGAGTGGAGCCAGTCCGCTTCTGTTCAGGCAGTACTGGAATAGATAGAAAGGGGTCCTTCTGTTGTGTGATAGAGTGGAGCCAGTCCGCTTCTGTTCAGGCGGTACTGGAATAGATAGAAAGGGGTCCTTCTGTTGTGTGATAGAGTGGAGCCAGTCCGCTTCTGTTCAGGCGGTACTGGAATAGATAGAAAGGGTCCTTCTGTTGTGTGATAGAGTGGAGCCAGTCCGCTTCTGTTCAGGCGGTACTGGAATAGATAGAAAGGGTCCTTCTGTTGTGTGATAGAGTGGAGCCAGTCCGCTTCTGTTCAGGCGGTACTGGAATAGATAGAAAGAGGTCCTTCTGTTGTGTGATAGAGTGGAGCCAGTCCGCTTCTGTTCAGGCGGTACTGGAATAGATAGAAAGGGGTCCTTCTGTTGTGTGATAGAGTGGAGCCAGTCCGCTTCTGTTCAGGCAGTACTGGAATAGATAGAAAGGGTCCTTCTGTTGTGTGATAGAGTGGAGCCAGTCCGCTTCTGTTCAGGCAGTACTGGAATAGATAGAAAGGGTCCTTCTGTTGTGTGATAGAGTGGAGCCAGTCCGCTTCTGTTCAGGCAGTACTGGAATAGATAGAAAGGGGTCCTTCTGTTGTGTGATAGAGTGGAGCCAGTCCGCTTCTGTTCAGGCAGTACTGGAATAGATAGAAAGGGGTCCTTCTGTTGTGTGATAGAGTGGAGCCAGTCCGCTTCTGTTCAGGCAGTACTGGAATAGATAGAAAGGGGTCCTTCTGTTGTGTGATAGAGTGGAGCCAGTCCGCTTCTGTTCAGGCAGTACTGGAATAGATAGAAAGGGGTCCTTCTGTTGTGTGATAGAGTGGAGCCAGTCCGCTTCTGTTCAGGCGGTACTGGAATAGATAGAAAGGGGTCCTTCTGTTGTGTGATAGAGTGGAGCCAGTCCGCTTCTGTTCAGGCAGTACTGGAATAGATAGAAAGGGGTCCTTCTGTTGTGTGATAGAGTGGAGCCAGTCCGCTTCTGTTCAGGCGGTACTGGAATAGATAGAAAGGGGTCCTTCTGTTGTGTGATAGAGTGGAGCCAGTCCGCTTCTGTTCAGGCGGTACTGGAATAGATAGAAAGGGTCCTTCTGTTGTGTGATAGAGTGGAGCCAGTCCGCTTCTGTTCAGGCGGTACTGGAATAGATAGAAAGGGTCCTTCTGTTGTGTGATAGAGTGGAGCCAGTCCGCTTCTGCTCAGGCGGTACTGGAATAGATAGAAAGGGTCCTTCTGTTGTGTGATAGAGTGGAGCCAGTCCGCTTCTGTTCAGGCGGTACTGGAATAGATAGAAAGGGTCCTTCTGTTGTGTGATAGAGTGGAGCCAGTCCGCTTCTGTTCAGGCGGTACTGGAATAGATAGAAAGGGGTCCTTCTGTTGTGTGATAGAGTGGAGCCAGTCCGCTTCTGTTCAGGCGGTACTGGAATAGATAGAAAGGGTCCTTCTGTTGTGTGATAGAGTGGAGCCAGTCCGCTTCTGTTCAGGCGGTACTGGAATAGATAGAAAGGGGTCCTTCTGTTGTGTGATAGAGTGGAGCCAGTCCGCTTCTGTTCAGGCGGTACTGGAATAGATAGAAAGGGGTCCTTCTGTTGTGTGATAGAGTGGAGCCAGTCCGCTTCTGTTCAGGCGGTACTGGAATAGATAGAAAAGGGTCCTTCTGTTGTGTGATAGAGTGGAGCCAGTCCGCTTCTGTTCAGGCGGTACTGGAATAGATAGAAAGGGTCCTTCTGTTGTGTGATAGAGTGGAGCCAGTCCGCTTCTGTTCAGGCGGTACTGGAATAGATAGAAAGGGTCCTTCTGTTGTGTGATAGAGTGGAGCCAGTCCGCTTCTGTTCAGGCGGTACTGGAATAGATAGAAAGGGTCCTTCTGTTGTGTGATAGAGTGGAGCCAGTCCGCTTCTGTTCAGGCGGTACTGGAATAGATAGAAAGGGGTCCTTCTGTTGTGTGATAGAGTGGAGCCAGTCCGCTTCTGTTCAGGCGGTACTGGAATAGATAGAAAGGGTCCTTCTGTTGTGTGATAGAGTGGAGCCAGTCCGCTTCTGTTCAGGCGGTACTGGAATAGATAGAAAGGGGTCCTTCTGTTGTGTGATAGAGTGGAGCCAGTCCGCTTCTGTTCAGGCGGTACTGGAATAGATAGAAAGGGGTGTGATAGAGTGGAGCCAGTCCGCTTCTGTTCAGGCAGTACTGGAATAGATAGAAAGGGGTCCTTCTGTTGTGTGATAGAGTGGAGCCAGTCCGCTTCTGTTCAGGCAGTACTGGAATAGATAGAAAGGGTCCTTCTGTTGTGTGATAGAGTGGAGCCAGTCCGCTTCTGTTCAGGCGGTACTGGAATAGATAGAAAGGGGTCCTTCTGTTGTGTGATAGAGTGGAGCCAGTCCGCTTCTGTTCAGGCGGTACTGGAATAGATAGAAAGGGGTCCTTCTGTTGTGTGATAGAGTGGAGCCAGTCCGCTTCTGTTCAGGCAGTACTGGAATAGATAGAAAGGGGTCCTTCTGTTGTGTGATAGAGTGGAGCCAGTCCGCTTCTGTTCAGGCAGTACTGGAATAGATAGAAAGGGGTCCTTCTGTTGTGTGATAGAGTGGAGCCAGTCCGCTTCTGTTCAGGCAGTACTGGAATAGATAGAAAGGGTCCTTCTGTTGTGTGATAGAGTGGAGCCAGTCCGCTTCTGTTCAGGCAGTACTGGAATAGATAGAAAGGGGTCCTTCTGTTGTGTGATAGAGTGGAGCCAGTCCGCTTCTGTTCAGGCAGTACTGGAATAGATAGAAAGGGGTCCTTCTGTTGTGTGATAGAGTGGAGCCAGTCCGCTTCTGTTCAGGCAGTACTGGAATAGATAGAAAGGGGTCCTTCTGTGTGTGATAGAGTGGAGCCAGTCCGCTTCTGTTCAGGCGGTACTGGAATAGATAGAAAGGGGGGGTGTGATAGAGTGGAGCCAGTCCGCTTCTGTTCAGGCAGTACTGGAATAGATAGAAAAGGGGTCCTTCTGTTGTGTGATAGAGTGGAGCCAGTCCGCTTCTGTTCAGGCGGTACTGGAATAGATAGAAAGGGTCCTTCTGTTGTGTGATAGAGTGGAGCCAGTCCGCTTCTGTTCAGGCGGTACTGGAATAGATAGAAAGGGTCCTTCTGTTGTGTGATAGAGTGGAGCCAGTCCGCTTCTGTTCAGGCGGTACTGGAATAGATAGAAAGGGTCCTTCTGTTGTGTGATAGAGTGGAGCCAGTCCGCTTCTGCTCAGGCGGTACTGGAATAGATAGAAAGGGTCCTTCTGTTGTGTGATAGAGTGGAGCCAGTCCGCTTCTGTTCAGGCGGTACTGGAATAGATAGAAAGGGTCCTTCTGTTGTGTGATAGAGTGGAGCCAGTCCGCTTCTGTTCAGGCGGTACTGGAATAGATAGAAAGGGTCCTTCTGTTGTGTGATAGAGTGGAGCCAGTCCGCTTCTGTTCAGGCGGTACTGGAATAGATAGAAAGGGTCCTTCTGTTGTGTGATAGAGTGGAGCCAGTCCGCTTCTGTTCAGGCGGTACTGGAATAGATAGAAAGGGTCCTTCTGTTGTGTGATAGAGTGGAGCCAGTCCGCTTCTGTTCAGGCGGTACTGGAATAGATAGAAAGGGTCCTTCTGTTGTGTGATAGAGTGGAGCCAGTCCGCTTCTGTTCAGGCGGTACTGGAATAGATAGAAAGGGGTCCTTCTGTTGTGTGATAGAGTGGAGCCAGTCCGCTTCTGTTCAGGCGGTACTGGAATAGATAGAAAGGGGTCCTTCTGTTGTGTGATAGAGTGGAGCCAGTCCGCTTCTGTTCAGGCGGTACTGGAATAGATAGAAAGGGGTCCTTCTGTTGTGTGATAGAGTGGAGCCAGTCCGCTTCTGTTCAGGCGGTACTGGAATAGATAGAAAGGGTCCTTCTGTTGTGTGATAGAGTGGAGCCAGTCCGCTTCTGTTCAGGCGGTACTGGAATAGATAGAAAGGGGTCCTTCTGTTGTGTGATAGAGTGGAGCCAGTCCGCTTCTGTTCAGGCAGTACTGGAATAGATAGAAAGGGGTCCTTCTGTTGTGTGATAGAGTGGAGCCAGTCCGCTTCTGTTCAGGCAGTACTGGAATAGATAGAAAGGGGTCCTTCTGTTGTGTGATAGAGTGGAGCCAGTCCGCTTCTGTTCAGGCGGTACTGGAATAGATAGAAAGGGTCCTTCTGTTGTGTGATAGAGTGGAGCCAGTCCGCTTCTGCTCAGGCGGTACTGGAATAGATAGAAAGGGGTCCTTCTGTTGTGTGATAGAGTGGAGCCAGTCCGCTTCTGTTCAGGCAGTACTGGAATAGATAGAAAGGGTCCTTCTGTTGTGTGATAGAGTGGAGCCAGTCCGCTTCTGTTCAGGCAGTACTGGAATAGATAGAAAGGGGTCCTTCTGTTGTGTGATAGAGTGGAGCCAGTCCGCTTCTGTTCAGGCAGTACTGGAATAGATAGAAAGGGTCCTTCTGTTGTGTGATAGAGTGGAGCCAGTCCGCTTCTGTTCAGGCAGTACTGGAATAGATAGAAAGGGTCCTTCTGTTGTGTGATAGAGTGGAGCCAGTTCGCTTCTGTTCAGGCAGTACTGGAATAGATAGAAAGGGTCCTTCTGTTGTGTGATAGAGTGGAGCCAGTCCGCTTCTGTTCAGGCAGTACTGGAATAGATAGAAAGGGTCCTTCTGTTGTGTGATAGAGTGGAGCCAGTCCGCTTCTGTTCAGGCGGTACTGGAATAGATAGAAAGGGTCCTTCTGTTGTGTGATAGAGTGGAGCCAGTCCGCTTCTGTTCAGGCAGTACTGGAATAGATAGAAAGGGGTCCTTCTGTTGTGTGATAGAGTGGAGCCAGTCCGCTTCTGTTCAGGCAGTACTGGAATAGATAGAAAGGGGTCCTTCTGTGTGTGATAGAGTGGAGCCAGTCCGCTTCTGTTCAGGCGGTACTGGAATAGATAGAAAGGGTGTGATAGAGTGGAGCCAGTCCGCTTCTGTTCAGGCAGTACTGGAATAGATAGAAAGGGGTCCTTCTGTTGTGTGATAGAGTGGAGCCAGTCCGCTTCTGTTCAGGCGGTACTGGAATAGATAGAAAGGGGTCCTTCTGTTGTGTGATAGAGTGGAGCCAGTCCGCTTCTGTTCAGGCGGTACTGGAATAGATAGAAAGGGTCCTTCTGTTGTGTGATAGAGTGGAGCCAGTCCGCTTCTGTTCAGGCGGTACTGGAATAGATAGAAAGGGGTCCTTCTGTTGTGTGATAGAGTGGAGTCAGTCCGCTTCTGCTCAGGCGGTACTGGAATAGATAGAAAGGGGTCCTTCTGTTGTGTGATAGAGTGGAGCCAGTCCGCTTCTGTTCAGGCGGTACTGGAATAGATAGAAAGGGGTCCTTCTGTTGTGTGATAGAGTGGAGCCAGTCCGCTTCTGTTCAGGCGGTACTGGAATAGATAGAAAGGGGTCCTTCTGTTGTGTGATAGAGTGGAGCCAGTCCGCTTCTGTTCAGGCGGTACTGGAATAGATAGAAAGGGGTCCTTCTGTTGTGTGATAGAGTGGAGCCAGTCCGCTTCTGTTCAGGCGGTACTGGAATAGATAGAAAGGGTCCTTCTGTTGTGTGATAGAGTGGAGCCAGTCCGCTTCTGTTCAGGCGGTACTGGAATAGATAGAAAGGGGTCCTTCTGTTGTGTGATAGAGTGGAGCCAGTCCGCTTCTGTTCAGGCGGTACTGGAATAGATAGAAAGGGTCCTTCTGTTGTGTGATAGAGTGGAGCCAGTCCGCTTCTGTTCAGGCGGTACTGGAATAGATAGAAAGAGGTCCTTCTGTTGTGTGATAGAGTGGAGCCAGTCCGCTTCTGTTCAGGCGGTACTGGAATAGATAGAAAGGGTCCTTCTGTTGTGTGATAGAGTGGAGCCAGTCCGCTTCTGTTCAGGCGGTACTGGAATAGAAAGAAAGGGGTCCTTCTGTTGTGTGATAGAGTGGAGCCAGTCCGCTTCTGTTCAGGCGGTACTGGAATAGATAGAAAGGGTCCTTCTGTTGTGTGATAGAGTGGAGCCAGTCCGCTTCTGTTCAGGCGGTACTGGAATAGATAGAAAGGGTCCTTCTGTTGTGTGATAGAGTGGAGCCAGTCCGCTTCTGTTCAGGCGGTACTGGAATAGATAGAAAGGGGTCCTTCTGTTGTGTGATAGAGTGGAGCCAGTCCGCTTCTGTTCAGGCGGTACTGGAATAGATAGAAAGGGGTCCTTCTGTTGTGTGATAGAGTGGAGCCAGTCCGCTTCTGTTCAGGCGGTACTGGAATAGATAGAAAGGGGTGTGATAGAGTGGAGCCAGTCCGCTTCTGTTCAGGCAGTACTGGAATAGATAGAAAGGGGTCCTTCTGTTGTGTGATAGAGTGGAGCCAGTCCGCTTCTGTTCAGGCAGTACTGGAATAGATAGAAAGGGGTCCTTCTGTTGTGTGATAGAGTGGAGCCAGTCCGCTTCTGTTCAGGCGGTACTGGAATAGATAGAAAGGGGTCCTTCTGTTGTGTGATAGAGTGGAGCCAGTCCGCTTCTGCTCAGGCGGTACTGGAATAGATAGAAAGGGGTCCTTCTGTTGTGTGATAGAGTGGAGCCAGTCCGCTTCTGTTCAGGCAGTACTGGAATAGATAGAAAGGGGTCCTTCTGTTGTGTGATAGAGTGGAGCCAGTCCGCTTCTGTTCAGGCAGTACTGGAATAGATAGAAAGGGTCCTTCTGTTGTGTGATAGAGTGGAGCCAGTCCGCTTCTGTTCAGGCAGTACTGGAATAGATAGAAAGGGGTCCTTCTGTTGTGTGATAGAGTGGAGCCAGTCCGCTTCTGTTCAGGCAGTACTGGAATAGATAGAAAGGGTCCTTCTGTTGTGTGATAGAGTGGAGCCAGTCCGCTTCTGTTCAGGCAGTACTGGAATAGATAGAAAGGGTCCTTCTGTTGTGTGATAGAGTGGAGCCAGTCCGCTTCTGTTCAGGCAGTACTGGAATAGATAGAAAGGGGTCCTTCTGTGTGTGATAGAGTGGAGCCAGTCCGCTTCTGTTCAGGCGGTACTGGAATAGATAGAAAGGGGTGTGATAGAGTGGAGCCAGTCCGCTTCTGTTCAGGCAGTACTGGAGTAGATAGAAAGGGGTCCTTCTGTTGTGTGATAGAGTGGAGCCAGTCCGCTTCTGTTCAGGCAGTACTGGAATAGATAGAAAGGGGTCCTTCTGTTGTGTGATAGAGTGGAGCCAGTCCGCTTCTGTTCAGGCAGTACTGGAATAGATAGAAAGGGTCCTTCTGTTGTGTGATAGAGTGGAGCCAGTCCGCTTCTGTTCAGGCAGTACTGGAATAGATAGAAAGGGTCCTTCTGTTGTGTGATAGAGTGGAGCCAGTCCGCTTCTGTTCAGGCAGTACTGGAATAGATAGAAAGGGGTCCTTCTGTGTGTGATAGAGTGGAGCCAGTCCGCTTCTGTTCAGGCGGTACTGGAATAGATAGAAAGGGGTGTGATAGAGTGGAGCCAGTCCGCTTCTGTTCAGGCAGTACTGGAATAGATAGAAAGGGGTCCTTCTGTTGTGTGATAGAGTGGAGCCAGTCCGCTTCTGTTCAGGCAGTACTGGAATAGATAGAAAGGGGTCCTTCTGTTGTGTGATAGAGTGGAGCCAGTCCGCTTCTGTTCAGGCGGTACTGGAATAGATAGAAAGGGGTCCTTCTGTTGTGTGATAGAGTGGAGCCAGTCCGCTTCTGTTCAGGCGGTACTGGAATAGATAGAAAGGGGTCCTTCTGTTGTGTGATAGAGTGGAGCCAGTCCGCTTCTGCTCAGGCGGTACTGGAATAGATAGAAAGGGTCCTTCTGTTGTGTGATAGAGTGGAGCCAGTCCGCTTCTGTTCAGGCGGTACTGGAATAGATAGAAAGGGTCCTTCTGTTGTGTGATAGAGTGGAGCCAGTCCGCTTCTGTTCAGGCGGTACTGGAATAGATAGAAAGGGGTCCTTCTGTTGTGTGATAGAGTGGAGCCAGTCCGCTTCTGTTCAGGCGGTACTGGAATAGATAGAAAGGGGTCCTTCTGTTGTGTGATAGAGTGGTGCCAGTCCGCTTCTGTTCAGGCGGTACTGGAATAGATAGAAAGGGTCCTTCTGTTGTGTGATAGAGTGGAGCCAGTCCGCTTCTGTTCAGGCGGTACTGGAATAGATAGAAAGGGTCCTTCTGTTGTGTGATAGAGTGGAGCCAGTCCGCTTCTGTTGAGGCGGTACTGGAATAGATAGAAAGGGTCCTTCTGTTGTGTGATAGAGTGGAGCCAGTCCGCTTCTGTTCAGGCGGTACTGGAATAGATAGAAAGGGTCCTTCTGTTGTGTGATAGAGTGGAGCCAGTCCGCTTCTGTTCAGGCGGTACTGGAATAGATAGAAAGGGGTCCTTCTGTTGTGTGATAGAGTGGAGCCAGTCCGCTTCTGTTCAGGCGGTACTGGAATAGATAGAAAGGGTCCTTCTGTTGTGTGATAGAGTGGAGCCAGTCCGCTTCTGTTCAGGCGGTACTGGAATAGATAGAAAGGGGTCCTTCTGTTGTGTGATAGAGTGGAGCCAGTCCGCTTCTGTTCAGGCGGTACTGGAATAGATAGAAAGGGGTCCTTCTGTTGTGTGATAGAGTGGAGCCAGTCCGCTTCTGTTCAGGCGGTACTGGAATAGATAGAAAGGGGTCCTTCTGTTGTGTGATAGAGTGGAGCCAGTCCGCTTCTGTTCAGGCGGTACTGGAATAGATAGAAAGGGGTCCTTCTGTTGTGTGATAGAGTGGAGCCAGTCCGCTTCTGTTCAGGCGGTACTGGAATAGATAGAAAAGGGTGTGATAGAGTGGAGCCAGTCCGCTTCTGTTCAGGCAGTACTGGAATAGATAGAAAGGGGTCCTTCTGTTGTGTGATAGAGTGGAGCCAGTCCGCTTCTGTTCAGGCGGTACTGGAATAGATAGAAAGGGTCCTTCTGTTGTGTGATAGAGTGGAGCCAGTCCGCTTCTGTTCAGGCGGTACTGGAATAGATAGAAAGGGTCCTTCTGTTGTGTGATAGAGTGGAGCCAGTCCGCTTCTGCTCAGGCGGTACTGGAATAGATAGAAAGGGGTCCTTCTGTTGTGTGATAGAGTGGAGCCAGTCCGCTTCTGTTCAGGCGGTACTGGAATAGATAGAAAGGGGTCCTTCTGTTGTGTGATAGAGTGGAGCCAGTCCGCTTCTGTTCAGGCAGTACTGGAATAGATAGAAAGGGGTCCTTCTGTTGTGTGATAGAGTGGAGCCAGTCCGCTTCTGTTCAGGCAGTACTGGAATAGATAGAAAGGGTCCTTCTGTTGTGTGATAGAGTGGAGCCAGTCCGCTTCTGTTCAGGCAGTACTGGAATAGATAGAAAGGGGTCCTTCTGTTGTGTGATAGAGTGGAGCCAGTCCGCTTCTGTTCAGGCAGTACTGGAATAGATAGAAAGGGTCCTTCTGTTGTGTGATAGAGTGGAGCCAGTCCGCTTCTGTTCAGGCAGTACTGGAATAGATAGAAAGGGGTCCTTCTGTTGTGTGATAGAGTGGAGCCAGTCCGCTTCTGTTCAGGCAGTACTGGAATAGATAGAAAGGGGTCCTTCTGTGTGTGATAGAGTGGAGCCAGTCCGCTTCTGTTCAGGCGGTACTGGAATAGATAGAAAGGGGTGTGATAGAGTGGAGCCAGTCCGCTTCTGTTCAGGCGGTACTGGAATAGATAGAAAGGGGTCCTTCTGTTGTGTGATAGAGTGGAGCCAGTCCGCTTCTGTTCAGGCGGTACTGGAATAGATAGAAAGGGTCCTTCTGTTGTGTGATAGAGTGGAGCCAGTCCGCTTCTGTTCAGGCGGTACTGGAATAGATAGAAAGGGTCCTTCTGTTGTGTGATAGAGTGGAGCCAGTCCGCTTCTGTTCAGGCGGTACTGGAATAGATAGAAAGGGGTCCTTCTGTTGTGTGATAGAGTGGAGCCAGTCCGCTTCTGTTCAGGCGGTACTGGAATAGATAGAAAGGGGTCCTTCTGTTGTGTGATAGAGTGGAGCCAGTCCGCTTCTGTTCAGGCGGTACTGGAATAGATAGAAAGGGGTCCTTCTGTTGTGTGATAGAGTGGAGCCAGTCCGCTTCTGTTCAGGCGGTACTGGAATAGATAGAAAGGGGTCCTTCTGTTGTGTGATAGAGTGGAGCCAGTCCGCTTCTGTTCAGGCGGTACTGGAATAGATAGAAAGGGTCCTTCTGTTGTGTGATAGAGTGGAGCCAGTCCGCTTCTGTTCAGGCGGTACTGGAATAGATAGAAAGGGTCCTTCTGTTGTGTGATAGAGTGGAGCCAGTCCGCTTCTGTTCAGGCGGTACTGGAATAGATAGAAAGGGTCCTTCTGTTGTGTGATAGAGTGGAGCCAGTCCGCTTCTGTTCAGGCGGTACTGGAATAGATAGAAAGGGTCCTTCTGTTGTGTGATAGAGTGGAGCCAGTCCGCTTCTGTTCAGGCGGTACTGGAATAGATAGAAAGGGGTCCTTCTGTTGTGTGATAGAGTGGAGCCAGTCCGCTTCTGTTCAGGCGGTACTGGAATAGATAGAAAGGGGTGTGATAGAGTGGAGCCAGTCCGCTTCTGTTCAGGCAGTACTGGAATAGATAGAAAGGGGTCCTTCTGTTGTGTGATAGAGTGGAGCCAGTCCGCTTCTGTTCAGGCGGTACTGGAATAGATAGAAAGGGTCCTTCTGTTGTGTGATAGAGTGGAGCCAGTCCGCTTCTGTTCAGGCGGTACTGGAATAGATAGAAAGGGGTCCTTCTGTTGTGTGATAGAGTGGAGCCAGTCCGCTTCTGCTCAGGCGGTACTGGAATAGATAGAAAGGGGTCCTTCTGTTGTGTGATAGAGTGGAGCCAGTCCGCTTCTGTTCAGGCGGTACTGGAATAGATAGAAAGGGGTCCTTCTGTTGTGTGATAGAGTGGAGCCAGTCCGCTTCTGTTCAGGCAGTACTGGAATAGATAGAAAGGGGTCCTTCTGTTGTGTGATAGAGTGGAGCCAGTCCGCTTCTGTTCAGGCAGTACTGGAATAGATAGAAAGGGGTCCTTCTGTTGTGTGATAGAGTGGAGCCAGTCCGCTTCTGTTCAGGCAGTACTGGAATAGATAGAAAGGGTCCTTCTGTTGTGTGATAGAGTGGAGCCAGTCCGCTTCTGTTCAGGCAGTACTGGAATAGATAGAAAGGGTCCTTCTGTTGTGTGATAGAGTGGAGCCAGTCCGCTTCTGTTCAGGCAGTACTGGAATAGATAGAAAGGGTCCTTCTGTGTGTGATAGAGTGGAGCCAGTCCGCTTCTGTTCAGGCGGTACTGGAATAGATAGAAAGGGGTGTGATAGAGTGGAGCCAGTCCGCTTCTGTTCAGGCGGTACTGGAATAGATAGAAAGGGGTCCTTCTGTTGTGTGATAGAGTGGAGCCAGTCCGCTTCTGTTCAGGCGGTACTGGAATAGATAGAAAGGGTCCTTCTGTTGTGTGATAGAGTGGAGCCAGTCCGCTTCTGTTCAGGCGGTACTGGAATAGATAGAAAGGGGTCCTTCTGTTGTGTGATAGAGTGGAGCCAGTCCGCTTCTGTTCAGGCGGTACTGGAATAGATAGAAAGGGTCCTTCTGTTGTGTGATAGAGTGGAGCCAGTCCGCTTCTGTTCAGGCGGTACTGGAATAGATAGAAAGGGGTCCTTCTGTTGTGTGATAGAGTGGAGCCAGTCCGCTTCTGTTCAGGCGGTACTGGAATAGATAGAAAGGGGTCCTTCTGTTGTGTGATAGAGTGGAGCCAGTCCGCTTCTGTTCAGGCGGTACTGGAATAGATAGAAAGGGGTCCTTCTGTTGTGTGATAGAGTGGAGCCAGTCCGCTTCTGTTCAGGCGGTACTGGAATAGATAGAAAGGGGTCCTTCTGTTGTGTGATAGAGTGGAGCCAGTCCGCTTCTGTTCAGGCGGTACTGGAATAGATAGAAAGGGTCCTTCTGTTGTGTGATAGAGTGGAGCCAGTCCGCTTCTGTTCAGGCGGTACTGGAATAGATAGAAAGGGGTCCTTCTGTTGTGTGATAGAGTGGAGCCAGTCCGCTTCTGTTCAGGCGGTACTGGAATAGATAGAAAGGGGTCCTTCTGTTGTGTGATAGAGTGGAGCCAGTCCGCTTCTGTTCAGGCGGTACTGGAATAGATAGAAAGGGTCCTTCTGTTGTGTGATAGAGTGGAGCCAGTCGCTTCTGTTCAGGCGGTACTGGAATAGATAGAAAGGGTCCTTCTGTTGTGTGATAGAGTGGAGCCAGTCCGCTTCTGTTCAGGCGGTACTGGAATAGATAGAAAGGGGTCCTTCTGTTGTGTGATAGAGTGGAGCCAGTCCGCTTCTGTTCAGGCGGTACTGGAATAGATAGAAAGGGTCCTTCTGTTGTGTGATAGAGTGGAGCCAGTCCGCTTCTGTTCAGGCGGTACTGGAATAGATAGAAAGGGTCCTTCTGTTGTGTGATAGAGTGGAGCCAGTCCGCTTCTGTTCAGGCGGTACTGGAATAGATAGAAAGGGGTCCTTCTGTGTGTGATAGAGTGGAGCCAGTCCGCTTCTGCTCAGGCAGTACTGGAATAGACCCGTGGCCTTTAAGTCACGCATGCGCAGCAGGACAGATCCTCTTTCTCCGTGGACACAATGGCGGACGCAGAGTGAGTGGTTTGTTCTCGGACACAATCTCTATCCATCTACTGATATAAGCAACATCACACGTTATTCCACATACAACTATGTGTCTACTGCTTACAAACGTGTTGGATCGGATCAGTAGTGTTGAGAATGGCGTTTTCTGCTCGACGATATTTGTGTTCATTGGGATGTGTGGCAGAAAGACAACACGTCCGGCATGCCAATGCATCTGCCCGGTTCACGTTAACGTTTATATGCGTGGCTCTTAGTGGTACGGGGATCTTGTCGTTAACGTTTATATGCGTGGCTCTTAGTGGTACGGGGATCTTGTCGTTAACGTTATATGCGTGGCTCTTAGTGGTACGGGGATCTTGTCGTTAACGTTATATGCGTGGCTCTTAGTGGTACGGGGATCTTGTCGTTAACGTTTATATGCGTGGCTCTTAGTGGTACGGGGATCTTGTCGTTAACGTTTATATGCGTGGCTCTTAGTGGTACGGGGATCTTGTCGTTAACGTTTATATGCGTGGCTCTTAGTGGTACGGGGATCTTGTCGTTAACGTTTATATGCGTGGCTCTTAGTGGTACGGGGATCTTGTCGTTAACGTTATATGCGTGGCTCTTAGTGGTACGGGGATCTTGTCGTTAACGTTATATGCGCGGCTCTTAGTGGTACGGGGATCTTGTCGTTAACGTTATATGCGTGGCTCTTAGTGGTACGGGATCTTGTCGTTAACGTTATATGCGCGGCTCTTAGTGGTACGGGATCTTGTCGTTAACGTTATATGCGCGGCTCTTAGTGGTACGGGGATCTTGTCGTTAACGTTATATGCGTGGCTCTTAGTGGTACGGGATCTTGTCGTTAACGTTTATATGCGTAGCTCTTAGTGGTACGGGATCTTGTCGCTGCGTTTATATGCGTGGCTCTTAGTGGTACGTGATCTTGTCGTTAACGCGTTTATATGCGTGGCTCTTAGTGGTAGATCTTGTCGTTAACGCTATATGCGTGGCTCTTAGTGAGTACGGGATCTTGCCGTGCGTTATATGCGTGGCTCTTAGTGGTACGAGATCTTATGGTTAACGTTATATGCGTGGCTCTTAGTGGCGGGGATCTTATGTGCGTTATATCGTGGCTCTTAGTGGTACGGGATCTTGTCGTTAACGCGTTTATATGCGTGGCTCTTAGTGGTACGGGATCTTGTCGTTAACGTTTATATGCGTGGCTCTTAGTGGTACGGGATCTTGTCGTTAACGTTTATATGCGCGGCTCTTAGTGGTACGGGGATCTTGTCGTTAACGTTATATGCGTGGCTCTTAGTGGTACGGGGATCTTGTCGTTAACGTTATATGCGTGGCTCTTAGTGGTACGGGGATCTTGTCGTTAACGTTTATATGCGTGGCTCTTAGTGGTACGGGGATCTTGTCGTTAACGTTATATGCGTGGCTCTTAGTGGTACGGGGATCTTGTCGTTAACGTTATATGCGTGGCTCTTAGTGGTACGGGGATCTTGTCGATGTGGAACTCATGTTTTCGGACTATTTTGCTGTTTGGCCCCCAGCAATGCCACAAGATGCATTTTGTCTCTGTCCGTTGTCTGATTACGGTAACTAGTTAACGTTACCAAGTCGGGGCTCACGTTTCGGAAATGGCTATTTAGCAGCCTCGAAACTATTCCACTTGTCCGTCGCTACCATATTAAAAACATTCCCGTTCCTCTGAATCCGGTTTGCAGGAAGAAGGTCCCGGCGGTCCCGGAGAGCCTTTTAAAAAGACGGAAGGCCTTCGCCACCATGAAGGCCATGCGTATCAAGAAGATGCTGGCCGAAAAAAAAGTAAGTTATTTGTTGTTGTTGAGTTGGTTAGTTAAACTAGCAGGCTTCCACGTTGAACATGTTTTAGAATATAGCCAGAAAAGGTAGTTGGATGTACTGGCATTGGCCTACTGCTGGTTGTGTGGTGCGGTGTGGGGGAGGAATAGCTAACCCTTAAATTAGTTTTAAGGATGCCCCGTCATTCAAAACGTCTTTACAATGTGGTTAATGATGCTCAACTTTTTTCCCCATCTGATCGACTCTGGTGAAACCAGTCTGAAAAAAAATAATAAGCCAAATTTGTCTGAAATCACATTGAAAGAAACGACTGTCGTAATTAAGCTATTTTGTTCCTCGGCTGTAACGTTTTAACTGTCGACTATCATTTTTGCATCAGGCATAAAACGACGTGTGAAGTTAACTACACGTGTTACCCAGCTTTTAGTGCTCTGACTCATAACCGGATGCCCTTGTATCCCCCCAGACTCGCAAGGTGACCCGGAAACTGATCTACAAGAGGGCTGAGAAGTACCACAAGGAGTACAGGGAGATGTACCGACGTGAGATCCGTATGGGCCGGACAGCCCGCAAGGTTGGAAACTTCTACGTCCCAGCTGAGCCCAAGCTGGCCTTCGTCGTCAGGATCAGGGGGTAAGCTTCTTTTTGGATTGGAAGTGTCTGCTAAATGACATGTATTGGCAGATTTTTTTTGCCTCCCTCTCTCGGTGGCTTGTACATCATTTCCACTCAGGTGCTGGGTAAAAAGATTGCATGTGATATTAAATATACCGTCACACTTTTATTTTATTTGTGTTGTCACTTGGGATAGACGGTGAATGTCACTTTCCTGTCTTGGTAATGTCTACACCCTTTAAACTCTGGACTTCTAAGCCAGTTCCACTCTCTAATCAGGGGACTAATTTAGACCTGGGACACAAGGATATGCGATTAGTTATCAGGTAGAACAGGAAAACCAGCAGGCTTTAGACGTCGTAGGGTAATAGTACCCCATGTTTACACAATAATGTGGTTAATGATGCTCAACTTTTTTCCCCATCTTATCGACTCTGGTGAAACCAGTCTGAAAAAAAAATAAGCCAATTTTGTCTGAAACCACATTGAGTGTAAACTAAAACTGACTGGAAATGAAAACAATGACATGGTTCTGAAAACGCTTACCTAGCTTTCCCTGTCCCCTCCTCCCCTCAGTATCAACGGTGTCAGCCCCAAGGTGCGCAAGGTCCTCCAGCTCTTGCGCCTGCGTCAGATCTTCAACGGTGTGTTCGTCAAACTCAACAAGGCTTCCATCAACATGCTGAGGATCGCCGAGCCCTACATCGCTTGGGGGTAAGGCTGCCGTGACCATCTGCTTGAATGTGGACGCCCAGGTCCGGGGTGTGTGTGTGTGTAACACGGCCAGGTCCGGGGGACACGCCAGTGCCACTCATTTTCATTTCCCCCCTCTAATCAGGGACTGATTTAGACCTGGGACACACAGTGGGTGCAATTAATGATCAGGTAGAACAGAAGTAGCACTACCCTGGACCCCCCCAGGCTTGAGTACCCCTTCCCTATTTTGAGGGTTCCGTTTCGTATGTCAATTTATTTTAAGTGATTTTAAGGTAGAAAGTACAATTTGCTTACTGCTGTTATTGTCCAGAAGTTGTACACAACGTGGTTAATGATGCTCGACTTTTTTTCCCCGTCTCATCGACTCTGGTGAAACCAGTCTGAAAAAAAATTAAAAAAATAAGCCAATTTTGTCTGAAACCACATTGAGATATTACTAATGGCACTCACTAATTGCAGTAGACCAGTCACACACACTTCCTGTGGCATGCCCAGTATAAAATTACTCAGTGATGTTTTGTCACCGGTTTAATGAGACTAGACAACCTCCGCTGGGTCTAATATATGTAATTAGTTTTAATGCTTTTCCTTTTCGATATCTCAAAGCTAAAAATGTTATATATTTACTTTGAATGCAGGCAGGTAAAACGGCGGCACACAAGCTAGGTGTTAAGTACTAGGCGGCAGGTAGCCTAGTGGTTAGAGTGTTGGACTTGTAACCGGAGGGTTGCAAGTTCGAATCCCCGAGCTGACAAGGTAAAAATCTGTCGTTCTGCCCCTGAACAAGGCAGTTAACCCACTGTTCCTCGAGCGCCCGAAGACATGGATGTCGATTAAGGCAGCCCCCGCACCTCTCTGATTCAGAGGGGTTGGGTTAAATGCGGAAGACACATTTCGGTTGAAGGCATTCGGTTGTACAACTGACTAATAATGGTGACTTTGACTTTGACTTTGACTTAAGGACATAACCGATGGTGTTTTGTTCTCTTGTCTCCCAGGTACCCCAACCTGAAGTCTGTTCGCGAGCTGATCTACAAGCGTGGCCATGGCAGGATGACCAAGCAGCGCATCGCCCTCACAGACAACGCCCTGGTCGAGAAGGCCCTGGGTATGCTTTTTACGCTACTTCTGTACGGCTGTGTTTACACAGGCAGCGCAATTCTGATCTTTTGCCCAATTTATTGGCAAGAGCTCATCCGGTCGGTTAGAAGTTCAATTTAGTGGACAAAGATTTGAATTGGGCTGCCTGTCCTATATGTGACTGGGGATAGAGTGAGGGATATATAATTTGAAAGTGAAAGCCAGTTTCAAATACTAAGCTAGGGAAGGGATGCCCCCTTTTCTCCTGTCTTATAAACTTCTGTACAGTGTGGTTAATGATGCTCAACTTTTTTCCCCATCTTATCGACTCTGGTGAAACCAGTCTGAAAAAAAAAGCCAATTTTGTCTGAAACCACATTTGAGAAAAACGACTGCTACTTCAATCTGATATGTCAGAATAGGAAACTGCGTCTGGATTATGCTTAATTTAATGGACGTAGATATCCCATTACTGTACACAGACCTTTATCCATTAAAGGGGGGTAATCTGCACAGACCTTTATCCATTAAAGGGGGGTAATCTGCACAGACCTTTATCCATTAAAGGGGGGTAATCTGCACAGACCTTTATCCATTAAAGGGGGTAATCTGCAATTGCTACTTGTCATGGTCATTATTGGTCTCATGGATGGTCAGTCCTTCCATCCAAATGTCTTAATTTGAGTCGTTACATTTCTCCATCCCTCAGCTGTCGGGGTGAGGGCTTAGTACTTTGAGCTGCAGATTGCCTCTTTTTGAAGAATCGTGTCGTCTCTTCACTCTGGCTTTGTCCTCGTCCCTCCCTCCCAGGTAAATATAGCATCATCTGTGTGGAGGACCTGATCCATGAGATCTACACGGTCGGGAAGAACTTCAAGCCTGCCAACAACTTCCTGTGGCCCTTCAAGCTGTCCACACCCCGCGGCGGCATGAACAAGAAGACCACTCACTTTGTGGAGGGGGGAGATGCTGGAAACCGGGAGGACCAGATCAACCGACTCATCAGGAGGATGAACTAGAGAAGCGATGGTGAGACAATGGTGCCCGGGCTCTCAAACTCCGTTCCCGGGGAGCTACCTACCTGTATGTGTTGCTCCAACCTCCGTTGTAAACAAACCTGATTTTGGGCTTATCAACCGGCGAACTGTTAAAATGATCTAGTGATTGGGATGCACGTCCCCTGATGTCAGTAAACGCAGGTCCTGGAGATGAGTAGGTCGAGACCCGTTTTCCACCCTAAGTTTTATGGAATCGTCAAGATCTTGATTAGCTGAATTGGGTGTTTCAGTGGTGCGTAGATCCAGCATCAGGACTGTCTCAGGGACCTGTAGTCTCAGGGACCTATTTCTCAGCTTGATCTAATTCAAATCCGAAAATCATTTTGAATGTCCGTTGTTTCTACTTATCTTAAGTGTCCATTTTTCTAGTTTACGAAATGTGGTTAATGATGCTCAACTTTTTTTCCCCGTCTTATCGACTCTGGTGAAACCAGTCTGAAAAAAAAAAATAAGCCAATTTTGTCTGAAACCACAAGTAAAATACTGGCATTCCAAATATGAAGTGAACTGAAAATGTGGTGTATTTTACAGTAGCAAAAAGCTGGTAATTCTGGATCAGATTTGTATTCCACTAAGATTCTATTTCCATGGGGAACTATTATGAATTCGCTGGATTAAACGACCAGGCTCAGTTTTTAAATTGTATACATACATTTTTTTTAATTTTTATTCTAGAGCATCATGTCCCGTTTTATTTTCTCAACATCCCAGGCTGTGTCCCCTATGGCTCCCTATTTGGCCATCTCTATAGGACATATGAGGTGCCATTTGGGACGTTAACTTGGTTTCAGTCCATCTGAAAGCAGCCTGTTGTGTTTGGATATACGGCACACCAGTTTAAGCATGCTGTTACCACGGATGGATCAATGTCCTAAAAGTTGAAGACAATATTTATTGCGTGGCATCAAGGAAACCCTTGACTAGATTTCTGGAGTCTTTAGTATTTTCTATGGGTGTAAATCTGTCTATACAAACTATTGGAAATGTTCATTTGCTGTGAGAAACTATGTTTTTCCTGTTATTAATGTTGGGAATTTCTCTTTCAGGTTTTTCACGGGATTCTGAGCTCTGTACAATATAAATAAAAACATCGAAGGGAAATGTATTTGTCTAATAACTCTGGTCTGAAATCCTACCATCTAGTGTAGAATGTTGGTCCATCTTTAACTTGAATCCACTATGCTCTACATTTTGTTTTATCAAAATTCATTTTGCAATTATATTCTAATTTTGTATATTGTCCTGGAATTCAAAGGCACTTTTTTTTGAAGCTGTACAGTCACAAACCACCACATTTCAAAGGTATTTTACAGTACATTTCTGGTTATTTTGAGTTTTATTTTAGCATGAGGTGTGTTAAGACTGACTATATATATATCAACATGTTTCATGAGCTTAAACTCAATCACAGACATTTTTCCATATGCACAAATTACTCAAATGTAGTGCACACATTTGGTTACATTCATGTTAGTCAAAGTCAAAGTCAAAGTCACCATTATTAGTCAGTTGTACAACCGAATGCCTTCAACCGAAATGTTTCTTCCGCATTTAACCCAACCCCTCTGAATCAGAGAGGTGCGGGGGGCTGCCTTAATCGACATCCACGTCTTCGGCGCCCGGGGAACAGTGGGTTAACTGCCTTGTTCAGGGGCAGAACGACAGATTTTTTCCTTGTCAGCTCGGGGATTCGCTCTAACCACTAGGCTACCTGCCGCCTAGGGAGCAGTTCTGCTTTGTCAAGATAATCCATCCACCTGAAAGGTGTGGCATATCAAGAAGCTGATTTAAACAGGATCATTACACAGGTGTACCTTGTGCTGGGCACAAAAGGCCACTTTAAAATGTGTGGTTTTGTCCCACTAGAAGAGAGGACCACATGTGGAGAAAGGATCCAAAACTGAGGCTTGAATGCAAAGATGTTTATTGAAACATGGTGCCTAAAGTATATACTTAAATGAAAGGTGAAAATAAAACAAAGATTTGGCCTTAGGCCATCACCAGTGCCACTCTTAAAATGTGCCGTTTTGTCACTACACAATGGCTGCTGTTTTACGATGTCTTAAGGTAGTCAAGGTTTTAGCTCGCCCGAGGTAGAGTCCCTCATGATAAGCTGTAGACCACACTATCTACCAAGAGAGTTCTCATCTATATTATTCGTAGCTGTCTACTTACCACCACAGACCGATGCTGGCACTAAGACCGCACTCGACGAGCTGTATAAGGCCATAAGCAAAACAAGAAAATGCTCACCCAGAAGCGGAGCCCATAGTGGCCGGGGACTTAAATGCAGGGAAACTTAAATCTGTTTTACCTCATTTCTACCCGCATGTCACGTGCAACCAGATGGGGAAAAAACTAGACCCATCTTTACTCCACACACAGATACGTACAGCGCTTTCCCTCGCCCTTCAAATCTGACCATAATATTATCCTCCTGATTCTTGCTTACTAGCAAAAAACTAAAGCAGGGAGTACCAGTGACCCGCTCAGTATGGAAGTGGTCAGATGATGCGGATGCTACGCCACAGGACTGTTTTATTAGCACAGACTGGAATATGTTCCAGGATTCATCCAATGGCATTCAGGAGTATACCACCTCAGTCACCGGCTTCATCAATAAGTGCATCGATGACGTCCCCACAGTGACCGTACGTACATATCCCAACCAGAAGCCATGGATTACAGGCAACATTCGCACCGAGTTAAAGGCTAGAGCTGCCACTTTCAAGGAGTGGGAGACTAATCCGGACCCTTATAAGAAATCCCACTATGCCCTCAGAGGAACCATCAAACAGGCAAAGCGTCAATACAGGACTAAGATTGAATCCTACTACACCGGCTCTGACGCTCGTCGGATGTGTACTATAGCAGCTGAATATTCCTCCTCCTACCTTACTGTAGCAGCTGAATATCCCTCCTCCTACCTTACTATAGCAGCTGAATATTCCTCCTCCTACCTTACTGTAGCAGCTGAATATTCCTCTTCCTACCTTACTATAGCATCTGAATATTCCTCCTCCTACCTTACTATAGCAGCTGAATATTCCTCCTCCTACCTTACTGTAGCAGATGAATATTCCTCCTCCTACCTTACTGTAGCAGATGAATATTCCTCCTCCTACCTTACTGTAGCAGATGAATATTCCTCCTCCTTCTACCTTACTGTAGCAGCTGAATATTCCTCTTCCTACCTTACTATAGCATCTGAATATTCCTCCTCCTACCTTACCGTATCAGGTGAATTCCAAAACATGCCTTTTTATTTGAAATTCTCGACTCAAGGTATGGAAAGGATTCCAATGGTATTGTAGAGGGGTAATTGAGTGTATAAGAGAATGTTTACGTCCCGAATGGCACCATATTCCCCATTATAGTGCATTACTATAAACACTATGGAAGTAGTGCACTGTTATGTTATTAGGCACTATTCCATTCAGTTGAAGGCATATTAATGTTGGCCTCATATTGAATGTTATTTACGTGTTGTACAGGTCTACGTCCTCTTACCTGGGCAGAGAGGTGTCTATTTTTCTGGGCAGAGAGGTGTCTATTCTAACCCTGACCCTATGACACAGGACACCACCAGGCTTTTAACATGCAATGTAAAATGTCAGGAAACATTAGGAGGGTGTGACAACAGAATGTCCCCAGTAGATGGCGACCTCAGCAGTTGTATTTTCCCATGGCCAAGCTATTGCAATTGTTTAGGCTTGTTCACGCTTGATTGCAGGCCTTTCTATTAGAATAAGAACATAACATGGTAACTTAGCAGCAGTTGTTTATTGTGTGTAAACCTTTCCAGGCACCACAGTTGTGTGGACCTGCAGCACATTAAACTGTGACTTTACCTTCTAGAATCTGAGCCAATGTTGTTTTCTTCAGGTCTGCAGCCCCCGCTCACGGCTGGGCCTTTGGGTCAGCAGCTCCCGCTCACGGCTGGGCCTTTGGGTCAGCAGCCCTCGCTCACGGCTGGGCCTTTGGGTCAGCAGCCCCCGCTCACGGCTGGGCCTTTGGGTCAGCAGCCCCCGCTCACGGCTGGGCCTTTGAGTCAGCAGCCCCTGCTCACGGCTGGGCCTTTGGGTCAGCAGCTCCCGCTCACGGCTGGGCCTTTGGGTCAGCAGCCCTCGCTCACGGCTGGGCCTTCGAGTCAGCAGCCCCCGCTCACGACTGGGCCTTTGGGTCAGCAACCTCCGCTCACGGCTGGGCCTTTGGGTCAGCAACCCCTGCTCACGGCTGGGCCTTCGAGTCAGCAGCCCCTGCTCACGGCTGGGCCTTCGAGTCAGCAGCCCCTGCTCACGGCTGGGCCTTTGAGTCAGCAGCCCCTGCTCACGGCTGGGCCTTTGGGTCAGCAGCCCCTGCTCACGGCTGGGCCTTCGAGTCAGCAGCCCCTGCTCACGGCTGGGCCTTCGAGTCAGCAGCCCCTGCTCACGGCTGGGCCTTTGGGTAACTAAGCAGTTCGTCAGGAATATTTCATCCTCACTACTCTGGGTCCAACTGTACTGTCCATAATGCCAGAGTCGGACTGAAACACAACAACTGAAGAGGTATTTTTAGTACCAGGTTATTAATTATCATAACACTTCATGTATGGGGGAACATTTCCCTTTTTGGGGGTAGGAGGCCCCCCAGTAGAATTTTGAAAAGGGCCCACAAATGACTAAGTCTTCCCCGGCATAACTCTTGTTACACTGAGGGAGATATAGTTGGTAGGTTACAGCCCACAGTGTTTTTGCATCCCAAATGACACATTTATCCATATAACCTATGAGACCTGGTAAAAAGTAGTGCACTAATATAGGAAATAGGGTGCCATTCGCGACGGAACTAGTACGTCAGATAATAGGAACCAGATGAACCCCCCTCAGATCGCAGTTCATAGTTGGTGTGTACCTCCAGCTCCTACGTGGGGTATGACCTGACGTCAGTTCCTGCTGCCAACTGCAGCCTCCCTCAATGGAAGGAAAGCCCTTCTCAACGAGAACAGCTACCAGAGTATAGTTATTATTACACCATTCCAGTATCATAGCAACAGTAACTCTGTGTCCCAAATACAACTTGACTACCTACAGTTGAAGTTGGAAGCTTACATACACTCAGGTTGGAGTCATTAAAACTCGTTTTTCAACCACTCCACAAATTTCTTGTTAACAAACTATAGCTTTGGCAAGTCGGTTAGGACATCTACTTTGTGCATGACACAGGTAATTTTCCCAACAATTGTTTACAGACAGATTATTTTGCTTATATTTTTCACTGTATCACAATTCCAGTGGGTCAGAAGTTTACATACATTAAGTTGACTGTGCCTTTAACAGCTTGGAAAATTCCAGAAAATTATGTCATGACATTATAAGCTTCTGATAGGCTAATTGACATCCTTTGAGTCAATTGGAGGTGTATCAGTGGATGTATTTCAAGGCCTACCTTAAAAATCAGTGCCTCTTTGCTTGACATCTTTGTAAAATCTAAAGAAATCAGCCAAGACCTCAGAAAAAAATTGTAGACCTCCACAAGTCTGGTTTATCCTTGGGAGCAATTTCCAAACGCCTGAAGCTACCACGTTCATCTGTACAAACAATAGTACGCAAGTATAAACACCATGGGACCACGCAGCCAACATACCGCTCAGGAAGGAGACACGTTCTGTCTCCTAGAGATGAACGTACTTTGGTGCAAAAAGTGCAAATCAATCCCAGAACAACAGCAAAGGACCTTGAGAAGATGCTGGAGGAAACAGGTACAAAATATCTATATCCACAATAAAACGAATCCTATATCGACATAACCTGAAAGGCCGCTCAGCAAGGAAGAAGCCACTGCTCCAAAACCGCCATAAAAAAGCCAGACTACGGTTTGCAACTGCACACAGGGACAAAGATCGTACTTTTGGAGGAAAATGTCCTCTGGTCTGATTAAACAAAAATAGAACTGTTTGGCCATAATGACCATCGTTATGTTTGGAGGAATAAGGGGGAGGCGGCTTGCAAGCCGAAGAACACCATCCCAACCGTGAAGCACCGGGTGGCAGCATCATGTTGTGGTGGTGCTTTGCTGCAGGAGGGACTGGTGCACTTCACAAAATAGATGAGGCAGGAATATTATGTGGATATATTGAGGAAACATCTCAAGACATCAGTCAGGAAGTTAAAGCTTGGTCGCAAATTGGTCTTCCAAATGGACAATGACCCCCAAGCATACTTCCAAAGTTGTGGCAAAATGGCTTAAGGACAACAAAGTCAAGGTATTGGAGTGGCCATCACAAAGCCCTGACCTCAGTCCTATAGAAAATCTGTGGGAAGAACTGAAAAAGCGTGTGCGAGCAAGGAGGCCTACAAACCTGACTCAGTTACACCAGCTCTGCCAGGAGGAATGGGCCAAAATTCACCCAACTTATTATGGGAAGCTTATGGAAGGCTACCCGAAACCTTTGACCCAAGTGAAACAATTTAAAGGCAATGCTACCAAATACTAATTGAGTGTATGTAAACTTCTGACCCACTGGGAATGTGATGAAAGACATAAAAACTGAAATAAATAATTCTCTCTACTATTATTCTGACATTTCACATTCTTAAAATAAAGTGGTGATCCTAACTGACCTAAGACTGGGAATTTTTACTAGGATTAAATGTCAGGAAATGTGAAGAACTGAGTTTAAATGGATTTGGCTAAAGTGTATGTAAACGTCCGACTTCAACTGTTTATAGTAAATTAATGTTGACCAAGGGCCAAATGACACACCATAGGGCTCTGGTCAAACGTACTGCACTCTATAGGGAATAACAATTACACCATGAGTCGTTAATCATGAAACATACACCCCCACCCTTCTTCTTACTGGAGAGATGTTTATTCCTGTTGGAGCGATGCAATGAAAATCCCGTTGGCTACACTGACATGTTTCTGTGAAACAGAGTATGTTACAATCGTTGATTTCGTTGACTTTGTTCACTAGGGACTGGACATTAGCGAGTAATATACTGGGAAGCGGTGGGTGGTGTGCGCGCATCCGAAGCCTCACTAGAAGACCGCTCCGGCGCGCTCTCCTCCGACGGCAGACGGCGTTGTTTTGGCGCGGCCTCTGGAATCAGTTCAAATGCCCTGGGATGTGCAGACAAAGGATACGCTTTGGGAAAGTCGTATTCCTGGTCGTATTCCTGGTCGTAGTGCTGGTTGTGTTGGTAAGTTGACGTCTCTCTGATATCCAATAGTTCTTCCCGGCTGTATGTAACAACACTTAAGGTTTTCTGGGCTAACAATGTAAGAGATAATACATAAAAAAAAACTAAATTACTGCACAAGACTAGAAGAGAAGATGCCATCTCTATCGACCAAACCATCTAATCCATTTGGCCAAGGGGATTGTAAATATAGGCTAAATTACAATGGTTTTCAATCTATTTTACCTTATGATCGCTGACACCAGTCATATGGCTTCATATGGCTGGAAACTGAAAAAGCATATCAACATGATAGGTAGGCCTATTTATGCCCCCTTTCCTACAGTAATGCTGTGCCATTATAAAGACTTGTTATTGATGGCGTTATAACTTGCAGCGATTAGATTTGCCAAATGGGATGACCAGGCAAAGAGTCGTGCCAAAATATAACCTTTGTGCTCTCTAGAATGTTTTAATCATTTTCCCCCGACTTCCTGTTTCCTTCAATTTGTAGGCTATAGCCTATGTTAAATATTATTAGCCGCTATCGGTAGCGACCATAAGTAATAACCAGGTATATTTAACTGCCAATTTAGTGACGATCATACAGGGTTCTACGCTAGGCATTTCGCCGTCATAGCAGTCATGAAATAGACAGTGGCTAGAACGCGGTTTTAACCAATCAGTATGCACGATTAGACCCACATGCTTTATAAACGATGAGTTCACACATCACATGACCTCTTAAAAATCACTCTCTGGGGTGGCAGAGAGGATCACGTAGGCCAGGTTAGATCTTGTCATCCTGCCAAATGTGTGTGTGTGTGTACGTACGTGAGTGGGTGCACGTGTGTGCGTGCACGTGAGTGGGTGTGTGTCTTTGCGAACCTGACGGGTGTTTTCAGTGCACAGGGTCTCAGTGGGCCATAATGAACTGCTTATCCTGCCAGTCCACAGGGTCTCAATAAGCCATAATGAACTGCTTATCCTGCCAGTCCACAGGGTCTCAATAAGCCATAATGAACTGCTTAGCCTGCCAGTCCACAGGGTCTCAATAAGCCATAATGAACTGCTTATCCTGCCAGTCCACAGGGTCTCAATAAGCCATAATGAACTGCTTATCCTGCCAGTCCACAGGGTCTCAATAAGCCATAATGAACTGCTTATCCTGCCAGTCCACAGGGTCTCAATACGCCATAATGAACTGCTTAGCCTGCCAGTCCACAGGGTCTCAATAAGCCATAATGAACTGCTTATCCTGCCAGTTCACAGGGTCTCAATACGCCACAATGAACTGCTTAGCCTGCCAGTCCACAGGGTCTCAATAAGCCATAATGAACTGCTTATCCTGCCAGTCCACAGGGTCTCAATAAGCCATAATGAACTGCTTATCCTGCCAGTCCACAGGGTCTCAATAAGACATAATGAACTGCTTATCCTGCCAGTCCACAGGGTCTCAATAAGCCATAATGAACTGCTTATCCTGCCAGTCCACAGGGTCTCAATAAGCCATAATGAACTGCTTAGCCTGCCAGTCCACAGGGTCTCAATAAGCCATAATGAACTGCTTATCCTGCCAGTCCACAGGGTCTCAATAAGCCATAATGAACTGCTTATCCTGCCAGTCCACAGGGTCTCAATAAGCCATAATGAACTGCTTATCCTGCCAGTCCACAGAGTCTCAATAAGCCATAATGAACTGCTTATCCTGCCAGTCCACAGGGTCTCAGTAAGCCATAATGAACTGCTTAGCCTGCCAGTCCATATATAATGACACTATATGATAACACTATAAAATAACACTATATAATGACACTATATAATAACACTATATAATAACACTATATAATGACACTATATAATAACACTATAAAATAACACTATTACTCTATTAAAAGTGTCTTTTGTACCCGTACCCGTACCCTAAGTAAATTGTAAAAAAATCGGTCAGTTTAAACTAGAGATATCTGTTTTTACATGGCCTGCGTCTCAATCAATGTTGGCTTTCCGCATCTGTGGTGGAAGGTGGCCGGAGACATCCCGAAAATCGGTCTTCTCACGAAAATGTCTGTAGCTACCGAATGGTTTGTCTACAAACTGACCACTCTATGGAAAAATGAGATTCTCACGAACACGACGGTGTTCTCTGTTTTTTTCTACGAACCCCACAAGTGCCACAGGACTCCTCTGAAGGTAACCGGTACCGGTATCATCTGAAAGTAACCGGTATCATCTGAAAGTAACCGGTATCATCTGAAAGTAACCGGTATCATCTGAAAGTAACCGGTACCGGTTTAAAAAATGAATGGAAGTATGGAGGTAGTTTTGTGCCAACAAAAGAAAAAGGTGTCCAAAAAAGATGATTATTCCCTGATCTGTCTTCTATCTCCCAGACATAGGACAGACACTGCAGAACCTTATTCCTTATGATTTATTTTCTGTTTTGTCATTTATGAATGTGTTTTCTAGTAGTAAAGAGGAAATTCTATATTTTATCATATATATATTTTCTTTTTAAGTCCTAAAATTCCAAATGAAATAGCGAAATGACCCTATGGTATGGCCATCATAGTACAATTCAATATGTCAGTTTAATTGGAACATTAACAAAAGGTTCTCCCTGCCACAGTTTCAGTAAAAAGGACTGACCGTCCATGATATCAAAACGATAGTTTTAAAGCAGCGGTTGTTTATGTTGACCTTGTTTACAAACATTGGAGTTTAAAAAAAGGGTGTTATTCAATCAGTTCGCTTTAGAGCCAACATCCGCATAGTGTTTTTACGGTGTTGGAGGTCGAACTACATCAGAGCTGTCAAATCCACAACTCCCGGCGTTATACAGAGTCACGTTAACAGAAATCCCATGCAGCCCTGTTTACACGTTCCAACACTGGAATGTGAGTTTTATTATAACATTTGGATGGATCGAGCCCTGAATGTTGATTGGCTGACAGCCATGGTATATCAGACCTTATACCACAGGCATGACAACATTTATTTTTACTTCTATAATTATGTTGGTAACCAGTTTATAATAGCAATAAAGCACCTCGGGTGTTTGTGGTATATTGTCAATATACCACGGCTAAGGGCTGTATCCAGGCACTCTGCGTTGCGTCGTGCATAAGAACAGCCCTTAGCCGTGGTATATTGGCCATATACCACACCCCCTCGGGCCTTATTTTTTAATTTTTTTAACGGAAACGGTGGCTGTACTGAACGACCAGTTGAAAAACGAGGAAGGAGTGAAACATCCATCAAAGTCTGTTCAAGAACGTTTTGGGGAAAACGTGTCGTTCAGTCCAAGCCATTTCACAACGTAGCAAACGTTCAAGCTTACTGAACGCACAAATCGCCCATTAATGCTTGATCTGATTGAATCTAGGCCAAGCTTCTGTTTTGGGATCTGATGGGGTACGACAGTTGTACTAAGCTCATGAAGCATTTATACGTTTTATGTTTCAAGTATCAATAGGTCCACATCATTACTTCACAAGTTTAAAAATGGATGTAGCAACTAAGGATTCTAACAGACCTTCATACTGTGTCCGGAAGCAGAACTACATCCGGAAGCAGAACTACGTCCGGATGCAGAACTGTGTCCATGCGGAAGCTTTTTCTTCTACATTAATGTGGATAATCCTGAATGAATCGTAAATAATGATGAGAGAGAAAGTTACAGACGCACAAATAACATACAAAAATGCCCCCACAAAAATGCTATCCTCCCCTGTTATTGGTAATGGTGAGAGGTTAGCATGTCTTGGGGTATGATATAAAATGCTATCCTCCCCTGTTATTGTAATGGTGAGAGGTTAGCATGTCTTGGGGTATGGTATAAAATGCTAACCTCTCCTGTTATTGTAATGGTGAGAGGTTAGCATGTCTTGGGGGTATGATATAAAATGCTAACCTCCCCTGTTATTGGTAATGGTGAGAGGTTAGCATGTCTTGGGCTCAATGTGCTGTCTTTGCCATGCACACCATTTCATTGTGTGAACAAAAAAGTCCAACATTGCATCAGCTCATCTGGGTTAAGAGTCTTCAGGAAGACAAAGGCAGGAAATCCACGAAGAGATAACATAGAGACTGGACAAAGCCCTCCATTCATAATGCACCACACACCAACACACATGCACGCACACACACACACAGGGAGAGAGATAGAAGGAGGGAGAGAGAGAGAGAGAGAGAGGGAGAGAGAGAGAGAGGGAGGGAGACAGAGAGGGAGAGAGAGAGAGAGAGAGAGAGAGAGAGAGAGAGAGAGAGAGAGAGAGAGAGAGAGAGAGGAGAGAGAGAAGTGAAGTGTCCAGGCACCAGTGTCTCTGTCAAACTGGTCCCCCGGTGCCGATATCCCCACTGCAAGAACACAGGACTGTCAGACGTTGCCTCAAATGTCACCCTACCCCCTTTATAGTGCACTACTTTAAACAGGGCCCATAGGACTGAAGTTAAAAGCAGTGCACTATACAGGGAATGCCATTCGAGAGGTTAGCATGTCTTGGGGGTATTAACCGAGTGATCTGTGTGTGTGTGTTTTAGAGAACATGGAGGCCACGGCTGTTGGATCTGGTTCTTGTGAAGAAAATAAACACACATATCCGAAAGGGTAATACTACAAAGTATGTACACCAAACTAACATGCCTAAATATTCTATTTAAAAAAATAGTTTAATTGATGGTTTATGGTTTAATTGATTCTACAACCCAATAAACATACAGTATCTAAGTTTAGCTTTCTTAATGAACCAGAAAAGCAATAGTATATATTTATTTGATCAAAGTTAGCTGGCTATAATAATATATATATAATATTGTAATATATCTCACTGCTCTTTACCTCAAACTGGAGATGTCACACACACACACACACACACACACACACACACACTCGCAGTGCAAGTCTTACAGAGAGCGAGAGAGGGAGGGAGAGAGGGGGGAGAGAGAGAGGGAGGGAGAGAGAGAGAGCGAGAGAGAGGGGTGAGAGTAAGAGAGAGAGAGAGAGAGAGAGAGAGAGAGAGAGAGAGAGAGAGAGAGTATTATAGTGAAGGCTGATTATCTTTGACAAGGGTAGCAGAAGGTCCCGGGTCAGGAGCCTGTCAGGCGTGAAGTACACAACCTTTCATGTGTCTTTCCTACATGCCTTCCCTTCTCCTCCCTCGTCCCTCCCTCCTCCTCTCCTTCTCCTCCTCTCCTTCTCCTCCTTCTCATCTCTTCTCCTCTAAACCCTCAGCAGGAGAAGGCCTATAGTGCACTACTGACCCAGGCCTCAGGTCCAATAAGGAATGTGCTTCCATTTGGGACGCGCGCGTCTCCTCCTTCTCTAAACCCCTCAACAGTCAACCGTTCAGCACTGTGGGAAATCCTCCTCATGTTGTTCCACATCACATTAATTACACATCCACTCACTGTGTATTTGTCATGGAGCTACATAAGTAACGATTCAGAAATTCCTCCGGTAGGGTGAAGGTTAGGGCTAGGGCCTAGGACTAGTGTTCAGGGTAGGGTTAGGGCTAGGGCCTAGGAGCTAGGCCTAGTGGTCAGGGTAGGGTGAAGGTTAGGGCTAGGGCCTAGGAGCTAGGCCTAGTGTTCACGGTAGGGTTAGGGTTAGGATTAGGGTTAGGATTCGGGTTAGGGCTAGGGCTAATGTTAGGGTTAGGGCTAGGGTTAGTCATAGGGTTAGGGCTAGGGTTAGGGTTAGTCCTAGGGTTAGGGTTAGGGTTAGTCCTAGGGTTAGGGTTAGGGCTAGGGTTAGGGTTAGGGTTAGTCCTAGGGTTAGGCTTAGGCTTAGGGTTAGGGTTACTTCTATGTGTACATACGTGCTACACTGTACTGTAGCACGCATGTACAAAACAACGTGTTACTCAATAAGAACATTGTTACCATAGTGTTGCCATAATCTTTGGGGTAATTTCAAAACACAAAACAAAACTTAAAAACAATTTTTAAACTAGCATTGAGGTCAGACTGGGGTCAGTTGCCTAAACAGAGGTATGTAATTCTACTCCCCTGCTGCTGCTTCTGATGATGATGAGGATGATGAGGGTTTATTGGCGCTTGGCCAGCCTGCTCCATGGCGCAGGATCAGAAGACTCCCTCCCCTGGGTTGGATCAGTTTTCCGTAGAGAGAGGTGGAGGAGAGGGGTAGAGAGAGGCGGAGGAGAGGGGTAGAGAGTGGAGGAGAGGGGCAGAGAGAGGCGAAGGAGAGGAGTAGAGAGGCGGAGGAGAGGGGTAGAGAGAAGTGGAGGAGAGGAGTAGAGAGAGGCGGAGGAGAGGGGCAGAGAGAGGCGAAGGAGAGGAGTAGAGAGGCGGAGGAGAGGGGTAGAGAGAAGTGGAGGAGAGGAGTAGAGAGAGGCGGAGGAGAGGGGCAGAGAGAGGCGAAGGGAGAGGAGTAGAGAGGCGGAGGAGAGGGGTGAGAGAAGTGGAGGAGGAGAGGAGTAGAGAGAGGCGGAGGAGAGGGGTAGAGAGAAGTGGAGGAGAGGAGTAGAGAGAGGCGGAGGAGAGGGGCAGAGAGAGGCGAAGGAGAGGAGTAGAGAGGCGGAGGAGAGGGGTAGAGAGAAGTGGAGGAGAGGAGTAGAGAGAGGCGGAGGAGAGGGGTAGAGAGAGGCGAAGGAGAGGAGTAGAGAGGCGGAGGAGAGGGGTAGAGAGAAGTGGAGGAGAGGAGTAGAGAGAGGCGGAGGAGAGGGGGTAGAGAGAGGCGGAGGAGAGGGGTGAGGGATGAAGGAGAGGGATGAAGGAGAGGGGGCTGCTAAGTGGGAGGAGAGAAGGGGAGGGGTAATTCTCTAATATGACCAATCGTTCCCCTTCATCCTGTCGCTGGCACAGCATGCATCAGATCTCAGGACGGTGTTTGTGGATTAAACTGGCATTGAGGATGTCTGTGCTCTTTACCAGTTCTCTAATCTAACGGAGTCTCAACGGCTGCGTCACAAACGGCACCCTCTTCACTCTATAGTTCACTACTTTTGACCAGGGCCCATAGGGTAGTGCACTATGTAGGGAATAGGGTGCCATTTGGGATGAAGACAGATGTATCAATCATCCTCAAGTCTAACTACATGTTAGCAGACAACATATCATTAGCGTTGAGGATCTCGAACGGAGTTTATATGACTAACTGGTAAACCAATGCACTTCACAACCCAAACAGTGGCTTGACACCCTGCGTGCGTCTCAAATGGCATCCTACCCCCCCATGGGCACTGGTCGAGTAGTGCACTACGCAGGGAAGAGGGTGCCATTTGGGACCAGATCCTGTATTGCACTGAAGCCCCCTAGGTGCTTAGCCCTGGACTTGGGCCAATCACTCACATTCCTGCCCCTGCTCTTGAGGCTGATGGGTATGGAGCCAAGACCGGCTGGGCAAGACAGGCATCACACTGGCTGTGAGAGAGAGTGGGAGAGACGGGGTGGTGGAGGGAGAGCGCGCGATAGTTTTTTTAATAGTTTATTTCACTTTTGTTTATTATCTATTTCACTTGCTTTGGCAATGTAAACACGTTTCCCATGACAATAACGCCCTTAAATTGACATAGAATTTAGAGTGAGGGGTGGAGGAAGGGAGAGGGAGAGATGTGGGTGGTGGAGGAAGGGAGAGAGAGAGATGTGGGTGGTGGAGGAAGGGAGAGAGAGGGAGATGTGGGTGGTGGAGGAAGGGAGAGAGAGAGATGTGGGTGGTGGAGGAAGGGAGAGAGAGATGTGGGTGGTGGAGGAAGGGAGAGAGAGATGTGGGTGGTGGAGGAAGGGAGAGAGAGATGTGGGTGGTGGAGGAAGGGAGAGAGAGATGTGGGTGGTGGAGGAAGGGAGAGAGAGAGATGTGGGTGGTGGAGGAAGGGAGAGAGAGAGAGATGTGGGTGGTGGAGGAAGGGAGAGAGAGGGAGATGTGGGTGGTGGAGGAAGGAGAGAGAGAGAGATGTGGGTGGTGGAGGAAGGGAGAGAGAGAGAGATGTGGGTGGTGGAGGAAGGAGAGAGAGAGATGTGGGTGGTGGAGGAAGGAGAGAGAGAGAGATGTGGGTGGTGGAGGAAGGGAGAGAGAGAGATGTGGGTGGTGGAGGAAGGGAGAGAGGGAGATGTGGGTGGTGGAGGAAGGGAGAGAGAGGGAGATGTGGGTGGTGGAGGAAGGGAGAGAGAGAGATGTGGGTGGTGGAGGAAGGGAGAGAGAGAGATGTGGGTGGTGGAGGAAGGGAGAGAGAGAGATGTGGGTGGTGGAGGAAGGGAGAGAGAGAGAGATGTGGGTGGTGGAGGAAGGGAGAGAGAGATGTGGGTGGTGGAGGAAGGGAGAGAGGGAGATGTGGGTGGTGGAGGAAGGGAGAGAGAGAGATGTGGGTGGTGGAGGAAGGAGAGAGAGGGAGATGTGGGTGGTGGAGGAAGGAGAGAGAGAGAGAGATGTGGGTGGTGGAGGAAGGTAGAGAGAGAGAGATGTGGGTGGTGGAGGAAGGGAGAGAGAGAGATGTGGGTGGTGGAGGAAGGGAGAGAGAGAGAGATGTGGGTGGTGGAGGAAGGGAGAGAGAGAGAGATGTGGGTGGTGGAGGAAGGGAGAGAGAGAGAGATGTGGGTGGTGGAGGAAGGGAGAGAGAGAGAGATGTGGGTGGTGGAGGAAGGGAGAGAGAGAGAGATGTGGGTGGTGGAGGAAGGGAGAGAGAGAGAGATGTGGGTGGTGGAGGAGAGGGAGAGAGAGAGATGTGGGTGGTGGAGAGGGAGAGAGAGAGATGTGGGTGGTGGAGGAAGGGAGAGAGAGATGTGGGTGGTGGAGGAAGGGAGAGAGGGAGATGTGGGTGGTGGAGGAAGGGAGAGAGAGAGAGATGTGGGTGGTGGAGGAAGGGAGAGAGAGAGAGATGTGGGTGGTGGAGGAAGGGAGAGAGAGAGATGTGGGTGGTGGAGGAAGGAGAGAGAGAGATGTGGGTGGTGGAGGAAGGGAGAGAGAGATGTGGGTGGTGGAGGAAGGGAGAGGGAGATGTGGGTGGTGGAGGGAAGAGAGAGAGAGAGATGTGGGTGGTGGAGGAAGGAGAGAGAGAGAGATGTGGGTGGTGGAGGAAGGAGAGAGAGAGAGAGATGTGGGTGGTGGAGGAAGGGAGAGAGAGAGAGAGAGATGTGGGTGGTGGAGGAAGGAGAGAGAGAGAGATGTGGGTGGTGGAGGAAGGGAGAGAGAGAGAGATGTGGGTGGTGGAGGAAGGAGAGAGAGAGAGATGTGGGTGGTGGAGGAAGGAGAGAGAGAGAGATGTGGGTGGTGGAGGAAGGGAGAGAGAGAGATGTGGGTGGTGGAGGAAGGGAGAGAGGGAGATGTGGGTGGTGGAGGAAGGGAGAGAGGGAGATGTGGGTGGTGGAGGAAGGGAGAGAGAGAGATGTGGGTGGTGGAGGAAGGAGAGAGAGAGAGATGTGGGTGGTGGAGGAAGGGAGAGAGAGAGAGATGTGGGTGGTGGAGGAAGAGAGAGAGAGAGATGTGGGTGGTGGAGGAAGGGAGAGAGAGAGAGATGTGGGTGGTGGAGGAAGGAGAGAGAGAGAGATGTGGGTGGTGGAGGAAGGGAGAGAGAGAGAGATGTGGGTGGTGGAGGAAGGGAGAGAGGAGATGTGGGTGGTGGAGGAAGGGAGAGAGAGAGATGTGGGTGGTGGAGGAAGGGAGAGAGAGAGAGAGATGTGGGTGGTGGAGGAAGGGAGAGAGAGAGATGTGGGTGGTGGAGGAAGGAGAGAGAGAGATGTGGGTGGTGGAGGAAGGAGAGAGAGAGATGTGGGTGGTGGAGGAAGGAGAGAGAGAGATGTGGGTGGTGGAGGAAGGGGAGAGAGAGAGAGATGTGGGTGGTGGAGGAAGGGAGAGAGAGAGAGATGTGGGTGGTGGAGGAAGGGAGAGAGAGAGATGTGGGTGGTGGAGGAAGGGAGAGAGAGAGATGTGGGTGGTGGAGGAAGGGAGAGAGGGAGATGTGGGTGGTGGAGGAAGGAGAGAGAGAGATGTGGGTGGTGGAGGAAGGGAGAGAGAGAGATGTGGGTGGTGGAGGAAGGGAGAGAGAGAGAGAGATGTGGGTGGTGGAGGAAGGGAGAGAGAGATGTGGGTGGTGGAGGAAGGGAGAGAGAGAGAGATGTGGGTGGTGGAGGAAGGGAGAGAGAGAGAGATGTGGGTGGTGGAGGAAGGGAGAGAGAGAGATGTGGGTGGTGGAGGAAGGGAGAGAGGGAGATGTGGGTGGTGGAGGAAGGGAGAGAGGGAGATGTGGGTGGTGGAGGAAGGGAGAGAGAGGGAGATGTGGGTGGTGGAGGAAGGGAGAGAGAGGGAGATGTGGGTGGTGGAGGAAGGAGAGAGAGAGAGATGTGGGTGGTGGAGGAGGAGGAGAGAGAGAGAGAGAGATGTGGGTGGTGGAGGAAGGGAGAGAGAGAGATGTGGGTGGTGGAGGAAGGAGAGAGAGAGATGTGGGTGGTGGAGGAAGGGAGAGAGAGGGAGATGTGGGTGGTGGAGGAAGGGAGAGAGAGAGAGATGTGGGTGGTGGAGGAAGGGAGAGAGAGAGAGATGTGGGTGGTGGAGGAAGGGAGAGAGAGAGATGTGGGTGGTGGAGGAAGGGAGAGAGAGAGAGATGTGGGTGGTGGAGGAAGGGAGAGAGAGAGAGATGTGGGTGGTGGAGGAAGGGAGAGAGAGAGATGTGGGTGGTGGAGGAAGGGAGAGAGAGGGAGATGTGGGTGGTGGAGGAAGGGAGAGAGAGAGATGTGGGTGGTGGAGGAAGGAGAGAGAGGGAGAGGAGGAAGGAGAGAGAGAGATGTGGGTGGTGGAGGAAGGGAGAGAGAGAGAGATGTGGGTGGTGGAGGAAGGGAGAGAGAAAGTTCCAAATTGAGCAGCAACTGCTGAAAATAAATTTGTTACTACAAATATTGAAATGTACATGGTTTTTAGAGTACATTGGAAAAAAATTAAGAAAACTCCAAGACTGAATGGAAGACAAAACAAGCAACAAATGTGAAAAACGATAAATGTTAAAAAAATTGTGCAGTTAGCTTCGCTAGATTGTTTACTAGTTGCTAAGCAGTTGCTAGGGACACTCCTAAAACAAGCTAGCTAGCTAACTAAAAACAGCTCGTTAACAACACAATAGAAAGACAAAAGAAGGACAAAAGGACAAAGGACACGAAGACAAAGGACAGTCCTTTAAAAGACACTAGAGACAATAACACAAGAACCATATAGGCCTCTATTACAACATTGTGTAGCCAACATCACCGGCGTTGCTATGGAAACGACTTACCCACCAGACGGCCGAAACAGAGAAAGCTTGAGAAACGACGACAGAACGAATGAATACGCAGATCTTACCAGTTGCAAAAACCAAAAGCAAATGTAATATTTAATACCAGACAAAGGCATTTTATTAAAAAATTGTTCCCGTTTCACATTTAAACAATTTTTTCTTCTTAACGCTAGCGATACATATGCGTTTTTGTTGTTGTTGCGGTGTGGTTAAAGCTAAATAACGTTGTCACAACCGGAGTTTGAGGACCACCTGCGCTGTTCCCGAGACTGCAACTACAACCAGGCGAAACTTAACCTATGGCGATGGTCGACGATGCTTTGGACCATACACCGTTAAAAAAGAAAGGGTCCATCGTCTACCAACTGCTGAAGAAGACCAGCGATTGTGGTGGCTCAAAATCTTAAATTAAAGAAACCACCCGAAGACATTTTACTGTATGTGTGCTCGTTTCCACTTTTTCTGGACAAGAAGCCCACACCTGAGAATCCTCACCCAACACTATGGCCAGGCTACGATACACCTCCAGAGAAGAAACGGTGGCAACAGTTGTCATTGACAACACTACGACAGCAGCTTTGGTATTTTCAGCTTAGCTTAGCTGTTTTTATTTTCTAGTTGACTCACAAAATGTAAATGTTATTAATCAGATGTTTCAGTGGCATTGCATGTCCAAGCGAGGCTACATACAGTAGAGGGGCTATAACAGTAGCCTCGGGCCAATGGGGGTAGTATATGTACATGAATGTATAGTTAAAGTGACTATGCATATATGATAAACAGAAAGTAGCAGCAGCGTAAAAGAGGGGTTGGGGGCGGGACAATGCAAATAGTCTGGGGAGCCATTTGACTACCTGTTCAGGAGTCTTATGGCTTGGGGGTAAAAACTGTTGAGAAGCCTTTTGGTCCTAGACTTGGCACTCCGGTACCGCTTGCCATGCGGTAGTAGAGAGAACAGTCTATGACTGGGGTGGCTGGAGTCTTTGACAATTTTTGAGGCCTTCCTCTGACACCGCCTGGTATATACAGTGGCAAGAAAAAGTATGTGAACCCTTTGTAATTAACTGGATATCTGAATAAACTGGTCACAACATTTGATCTGATCTTGAGCTAAGTCCCACTAGACAAACACAGTCTGCTTCAACTAATAACACACAAACAAGTATATGTTTTCATGTCTTTATTGAACACAACGTGTAAACATTCACAGTGTAGGGTGGGAAACGTATGTGAACCCTTGGATTTAATAACTGGTTGACCCTCCTTTGGCAGCAATAACCTCAACCAAACGTTTTCTGTAGTTGCGGATCAGACCTGCACAACGGACAGGAGGAATTTTGGACCATTCCTCTTTACAAAACAGTTTCAGTTCAGCAATATTCTTGGGATGTCTGGTGTGAACTGCTCTCTTGAGGTCATGCCACAGCATCTCAATCGGGTTGAGGTCAGGACTCTGACTGGGCCACTCCAGAAGGCGTATTTTCTTCTGTTGAATCCATTCTGTTGTTGATTTACTTCTGTGTTTTGGGTCGTTGTCCTGTTGCATCACCCAACTTCTGTTGAGCTTCAATTGGAGGACAGATAGCCTTACATTCTCCTGCAAAATGTCTTGATATTCATGGGAATTCATTTTTCCGTCAATGATAGCAAGCTGTCCAGGCCCTGAGGCAGCAAAGCAGCCCCACCATATTTTACAGTTGGGATGAGGTTTTGATGTTGCTCTGCTGTGCTGTGCCTTTTTTCTCTCCACACATAGTGTTGTGTGTTCCTTACAAACAACTAAACTTTAGTTTAATCTGTCCACAGAATATTTTGCCAGTAGCGCTGTGGAACATCCAGGTGCTAGAGAGAGAGAGAGAGAGAGAGAGAGAGAGAGAGAGAGAGAGAGAGAGAGAGAGAGAGAGAGAGAGAGAGAGAGAGAGAGAGAGAGAGAGACAGCCTCTTTCACTCTGATAGAAACTAGAGAACAAAGAGTGGGAAAGTAAGACAGAGAGAAGAGAAAAGCAAGTGAGCAAAAGAGAGAGAGAAATAGAAAGAGAGACAGAGAGACAGAGGGAGGGACGGAGAGAGGGAGGGACTCAGTGGATGAAACAGAGAGAATAGCAAGTTCTCAAGAGGTCTGTGGTGAGTCTTTGAGCCGGTCGGGGGCAGAAACAGACACCAGACAATCCGGAGCTGTGAGTGACTGATCTATGTGTGAGTTGTGTGTTTGGAGCAGTCAGAGTTGACCGTGAGCTGTGTGTGTGTATTACTGTGAGCTGTGTGTGTGTATTACTGTGAGCTGTGTGTGTGTATTACTGTGAGCTGTGTGTGTGTATTACTGTGAGCTGTGTTGTGTGTATTACTGTGAGCTGTGTTGTGTGTATTACTGTGAGCTGTGTGTGTGTATTACTGTGAGCTGTGTGTGTGTATTACTGTGAGCTGTGTGTGTGTATTACTGTGAGCTGTGTGTGTGTATTACTGTGAGCTGTGTTGTGTGTATTACTGTGAGCTGTGTTGTGTGCATTACTGTGAGCTGTGTTGTGTGCTTGGAGCCGGCTCAACCTGCTGCTAGTAAACAGAAGTGCTGTGGATGCATGAATTTCAGGTCACAATTTTCAGTCAGGACTGTACTGAACTGAGCTTGGCTGAACTGAACAAGACTGGGTTTGGTTCATGCTGGAGTGGGCTTGGCTGAACTGATTCGGACTGGGCTTGGTTCGGGCTTGGGCTGGACTGGGTTTCACTGGTCTGGTGAGGACTGAGAGCTTGTGTGTCGAGCCCTCCATGTCCTTCTCACATTGACAGCGTGGGAGAGCTGCGATCTGAGAGGGAAAACACACCAGTAGACGAGCACACACACACACACATCCTAATTTTGTTGAGACAATTTTGACCTCTTGGGGAATCCCCCCCCCGTATTTTTGTGCTGACGATGGCATCATCTGTGGCCTATGTGTTGTTGCTGGTGGCTGCTATCGTGCTGGGATTGTACCACGTGGAAGGGGGGTGTGCTGGGAAGTGCTGCGGCGGTTCTGACATCACCTGTGTAACGACAGACTGGAGGATGGACCGGGTATTCGGAGCCTGCTACTGCGACGAGGGCTGCCTCAGGACCAAAGACTGTTGCTATGACTACCCCACCGAGTGCCCAGGTAAGGAGGACGGATGGTGTCAGGACAGGTAAGGAGGACGGATGATGATAGGACAGTAGTAATTGTTGTCATTATGTCTGCGTCCCAAATTTTAAATAACCACTGTACGTCTATGTCTGATTTAGAACTTTAGGAACCCTTTAGGTACAAAAACATTATATACAAATTTGATAAAATATTGAATTTGGCCATTCCTACTATAGCCTATAAAAACGCATTGAATAACACATTCATAAATGGCAAAAATAAATCATAATTAACAAGGTTTTGAAGTGTCTGTCCTATATCTAGAACATATATAAGAAAACTCAGGAAATTACGTATATATACAGTATTTATATATATAGTCGTGGCCAAAAGTTTTGAGAATGACACAAATATTAATTTCCACAAAGTTTGCTGCTTCAGTGTCTTTAGATATTTTTGTCAGATGTTACTATTGAATACTGAAGTATAATTACAAGCATTTCATAAGTGTCAAAGGCTTTTATTGACGATTACATGAAGTTGATGCAAGGAGTCAATATTTGCAGTGTTGACCCATTCTTTTTCAAGACTTCTGCAATCCTCCCTGGCATGCTGTCAATTAACTTCTGGGCCACATCCTGACTGATGGCAGCCCATTCTTGCATAATCAATGCTTGGAGTTTGTCAGAATTTGTGGGTTTTTGTTTGTCCACCCGCCTCTTGAGGATTGACCACAAGTTCTCACTGGGATTAAGGTCTGGGGAGTTTCCTGGCCATGGACCCAAAATATCGATGTTTTGTTCCCCGAGCCACTTAGTTATCACTTTTGCCTTATGGCAAGGTGCTCCATCATGCTGGAAAAGGCTTTGTTCGTCACCAAACTGTTCCTAGATGGTTGGGAGAAGTTGCTCTCGGAGGATGTGTTGGTACCATTCTTTAGTCAATTCTGTGTTCTTAGGCAAAATTGTGAGTGAGCCCACTCCCTTGGCTGAGAAGCAACCCCACACATGAATGGTCTCAGGATGCTTTACATAACAGGATGCTTTACATAACAGGATGCTTTACATAACACAGGACTGATGGGAGCGCTCACCTTGTCTTCTCCGGGCAAGCTTTTTTCCGGATGCCCCAAACAATCGGAAAGGGGATTCATCAGAGAAAATAACTTTACCCCAGTCCTCAGCAGTCCAATCCCTGTACCTTTTGCACACTATCAGTCTGTCCCTGATGTTTTTCCTGGAGAGAAGTGGCTTCTTTGCTGCCCTTCTTGACACCAGGCCATCCTCCAAAAGTCTTCGCCTCACTGTGCGTGCAGATGCACTCACACCTGCCTGCTGCCATTCCTGAGCAAGCGCTGTACTGGTGGTGCCCCGATCCCGCAGCTGAATCAACTTTAGGAGACGGTCCTGGCGCTTGCTGGACTTTCTTGGGTGCCCTGAAGCCTTCTTCACAACAATTGAACCGCTCTCCTTGAAGTTCTTGATGATCCGATAAATGGTTTATTTAGGTGCAATCTTACTGGCAGCAATATCCTTGCCTGTGACGCCCTTTTTGTGCAAAGCAATGATGACGGCAAGTGTTTCCTTGCAGGTAACCATGTTTGACAGAGGAAAAACAATGATTCCAAGCACCACCCTCCCTTTGAAGCTTCCAGTCTCTTATTCGAACTCAATCAGCATGACAGAGTGATCTCCAGCCTTGTCCTCGTCAACACTCACACCTCTGTTAACGAGAGTATCACTGACATGATGTCAGCTGGTCCTTTTGTGGCAGGGCTGAAATGCAGTGGAAATGTTTTATGGAGGGATTCAGTTCATTTGCATGGCAAAGAGGGACTTTGCAATTAATTGCAATTCATCTGATCACTCTTCATGACATTCTGGAGTATATGCAAATTGCCATCATACAAACTGAGGCAGCAGACTTTGTGAAAATTAATATTTGTGTCATTCTCAAAACTTTTGGCCATGACTATACAGTACCAGTCAAAAGTTTGGACACACCTACTCAATCAAGGGTTTTTCTTTCTTTTTACTATTTTATACATTGTAGAACAATAGTGAAGACATCAAATCTATGAAATAACACATATGGAATCATGTAGTAACCAAAAAGGTGTTGAACAAATAAAAATATATTTTATATTTGAGATTCTTCAAAGTAGCCACCCTTTGCCTTGATAACAGCGTTGCACACTCTTGGCATTCTCTTAACCAGCTTCATGAGGTAGTCACTTGGAATGCATTTCAATTAACAGGTGTGCCTTTTCAAAAGTACATTTGTGGAATTTCTTTCCTTCTTAATGTGTTTGAGGCAATCAGTTGTGTTGTGACAAGGTAGGGGTGATATACAAAAGATATCCCTATTTGGTAAAAGACCAAGTCCATATTATGACAAGAACTGCTTGAATAATCAAATAGAAACGAAAGTCCATCATTACTTTAAGACATGAAGGTCAGTCAATACTGAACATTTCAAGAACTTTGAACGTTTCTTCAAGTGCAGTCGCAAAAACCATCAAGCGCATCAATTGTTCAGAGGAGACTGCATGAATCAGGCCTTCATGGTCGAATTGCTGCAAAGAAACCACTACTAAAGGACACTAATAATAAGAAGAGACTTGCTTGGGCCAAGAAACATCAGCAATAGACATTATACCGGTGGAAATATGTCCTTTGGTGTGATGAGTCCAAATATGAGATTTTTGGTTCCAACCGCCGTGTCTTTGTGAGACACAGAGTAGGTGAACAGATGATCTCTGCATGTGCATTTCCCACCTTGAAGCATGGAGGAAGAGGTGTGAGGATGTGGGGGTGCTTTGCTGGTGACACTGTCTGTGATTTATTTAGAATTCAAGGCACACTTAACCAGCATGGCTACCACAGCATTCTGCAGCAGTACGCCATCCCATCTGGTTTGTGCTTAGTGGGACTTTAATTAGTTTTTCAACAGGACAATGACCCAACACACCTCCAGGCTGTGTTAGGGCTAATTGACCAAGAAGAAGACTGATCGAGTGCTACATCAGATGACCTGGCCTCCACAATCACCTGACCTCAACCCGATCGACATCGTTTGTGACGAGTTGGCCGCAGAGTGAAGGAAAAGCAGCCAACAAGTGTTCAGAATATGTGGGAACTCCTTTAAGACTGTTAGAAAAACATTCCAGGTGAAGCTGGTTGAGAGAATGCCAAGAGTGTGCAAAGCTGTCATGAAGGCAAAGGGTGGATATTTGAAGAATCTAAATTATAATCTAAACACGTTTTTATTTGTTTAACACTTTTTTGGTTACTACATGATTCCATTTGTGTTATTTCATAGTGTTGATGTCTTCACTAATATTCTAAAATGTAGAAAATAGTCAAAATACTTTTTCTTTTACACATATTTAAGCCCTTTTTTGGGGTAGGCACAAAACTACCTTTATACTTCCATTCATTTTTTTTTTACTGGTACCAGTTACATTCAGACGGGTCCCGTGACTCTTGTAGGGGTCGTAGAGCAAAACGGAGAACACCAATGTGTTTGTGAGAATCTCCCCCTAGATCAAACCGTTTGGACAGACGTTAACTCTGATTCCACTTACTCTTTACTATGTACCTCTGTCCTCTAATAGTTCATGTACTGTACTTAGCCAGAGAGTGGTTGCATCCCAAATGGCACCATATTCCCTAGGTAGTGCACTACTTTTGACCATATCCCAAATGGGCCCCGGTCAAAAGTAGGGCACTTATTAGGGTTCCATTTGGGACACAGTCGTTATACATTTACAAACAGCTGGTACTGTAGGAGTCGAGTCAGACAAGCTGAGTGTACCTGATAGCTGACGCACACACACACACACACGGCCAACATCAAAGCACTCAGAGAGCGTGAGGAGAGTATTGAAACGAGAACGGACTAAATGGGGCAATGACTGGATTCAGCTACATTAAGACCACTCAACGCAGTACAGAACACTAATCCTCTGGTCAAAAATAGTGCACTATACAGGGAATAGGGTGCCATTTGTGACTCACACCAAATCAACCTCTCATTGATTGAGTGTCGTTTCTAGAATATTGAGCACTTGGATGAGCTTACTGTACACACCCCTGGTTTATATTCCGCAGTCTTATAACTATAGTTTAGTAAGTTACAGACCCCTGGTCGTCAAACCGGGATAGTTTAGTAAGTTATAGGACCCTGGTCATCAAACATGGATAGTTTAATCAAAAATCAAATCAAAATTTGATTGGTCACATACACATGGTTAGCAGATGTTAATGCGAGTGTAGCGAAATGCTTGTGCGGTAAGCTAATTGGAGTGGGTCTAGGGTGTCAGGCAGGATGGAGGTGATATGATCCTTGACTAGTCTCAAAGCACTTCATGATGACGGAAGTGAGTGCAACGGGGCGATAGTCGTTTAGCTCAGTTACCTTAGCTTTCTTGGGAACGGGAACAATGGGGCCCCTCTTGAAGCATGTGGGAACAGCAGACTGGGATAGGGATTGATTGAATATGTCCGTAAACACACCAGCCAGCTGGTCTGCGCATGCTCTGAGGACGCAGCTAGGGATGTCGTCTGGGCCGGCAGCCTTGCGAGGGTTAACACGTTGGCTGCGGTGAAGGAGAGCCCCCAGATTTTGGTAGCGGGCCGTGTCGGTAGCACTGTATTGTCCTCAAAGCGAGCAAAGAAGTTGTTTAGTTTGTCTGGGAGCAGGACATCGGGGTCCGCGATGGGGCTGGTTTTCTTTTTGTAGTCCGTGATTGACTGTAGACCCTGCCACATACCTCTCGTGTCTGAGCCGTTGATTTGCGACTCTACTTTGTCTCTAAACTGACGCTTAGCTTGTTTGACTGCCTTGCGGTCGCCTTGCCCTGATTAAAAGCAGTGGTTCGCGCTTTCAGTTTTGCGTGAATACTGCCATCAATCCACGGTTTCTGGTTGGGGAAGGTTTTAATATTCGCTGTGGGTACAACATCACTGATGCACTTGCTAATAAACTCGCTCACCGAATAAGCGTATACATCAATGTTATTGTCTGACGCTATCCGGAACATATCCCAGTCCAAGTGATCGATGCAATTTTGAAGCGTGGAATCGGATTGGTCGGACCAGCTTTGAACAGACCTGAGCACGGGAGTTTCCTGTTTTAGTTTTTGTCTATATGCTGGGAGCAACAAAATGGAGTCGTGGTCAGATTTGCCGATTTTGCCAGCCCGGGTCGCGCATTCAATATGCTGATAAAATTTAAGGAGCCTTGTTTTCAGATTAGCCTTGTTAAAATCCCCAGCTACAATAAATGCAGCCTCAGGATATGTGGTTTCCAGTTTACATAGAGTCCAATGAAGTTCTTTCAGGGCCGTCAATGTGTCTGATTGGGGAGGGATATATACGGCTGTGATTATAATCGAAGAGAATTCTCTTGGTAGATAATGAGGTCGGCATTTGATCGTAAGGAATTCGAGGTCAGGTGAACAAAAGGACTTGAGTTCCTGTATGTTGTTATGATCACACCACGACTCGTTAATCATAAGGCATACACCCCCGCCCTTCTTCTTACCAGAGAGATGTTTGTTTCTGTCGGCGCAATGCGTGAAGAAACCAGGTGGCTGTACCGACTCTGATAACGTATCCCGAGTGAGCCATGTTTACGTGAAACTGAGAATGTTACAATCTCTGATGTCTCTCTGGAAGGCAACCCTTGCTCGGATTTTGTCTACCTTGTTGTCAAGAGACTGGACATTGGCGAGTAGTATACTCGGGAGCGGTGCGCGATGCCTGACCAGAAGACCGCGCCATTGTTTTTGGTCGCCTGCTGGGATTAGATCCATTGTCCTGGGTGGTGGTCCAAACAGAGGATCTGCTTGGGGAAAGTCGTATTCCTGGTCGTAATGTTGGTAAATTGACGTTGCTCTTATATCCAATAGTTCCTCACGGCTATATGTAATAAGACTTAAGATTTCCTGGGGTAACAGTGTAAGAAATAATACATAAAGAAAACGAAATACTGCATATTTGCCTAAGAACGCGAAGCGAGGCGGCCATCTCTATCGGAGCCGGAACAAGAAGGTTATAGTAAGTTATAGACCCCTGGTCGTCAAACCGGGATAGTTTAGTAAGTTATAGACCCCTGGTGTTCAAACAGTGATAGTTTAGTAAGTTACAGACCCCTGGTCGTCAAACAGGGATAGTTTAGTAAGTTATAGACCCCTGGTGTTCAAACAGTGATAGTTTAGTAAGTTACAGACCCCTGGTCGTCAAACAGGGATAGTTTAGTAAGTTATAGACCCCTGGTGTTCAAGCAGTGATAGTTTAGTAAGTTATAGACCCCTGGTGTTCAAACAGGGATAGTTTAGTAAGTTATAGACCCCTGGTGTTCAAACAGTGATAGTTTAGTAAGTTATAGACCCCTGGTGTTCAAACAGGGATAGTTTAGTAAGTTACAGACCCCTGGACGCCTATGTTTTCACCTCAGGGGTTTTCAACCACATGGTGTGAAGGCTTTTGTTCCAACCTACCACTAACAAACCCAATTCTAATCAAAGCCTTGGTGATTTGTTGATGAGTTGAACCAGGTTACGTGTGTTAGTGCTGGGCTGGAACACAAGCCTTCACACCAGTGGCGGTCAGGAGCGTTTAAGATGAGGACAATTTCTTTTACAGCATATTGGATGACTGTCATTCATATTCCATTCACCCAGTTCAATGTAACATCGATAGGTTTAGGCTACTACATGATACTCACATTTTCCCTATCATTAGTCCAACATTTACAAACAAGAGTTTCTATTGCACAAATTCAGGTATGTTTATTTCCGTTTTGTTCCAGTTTGCTTCCGTTTAAGAAATGTTTTTCAACAGAATCGGCAGAATGAATACACCTCTGATCACACGCGTGAACACAGTTCACTTTCATAGCAGTCACGTTGTATTCCTTCTCGGATCTATGCGCTCTCCTCCTCTCACCTGTTCCCTTCTCTTGTGTGACTTCAATGCACAACACATCAGCTGTATGTGACCAGGCGGAAAACATTTCCAAGCCAAACCGTTACACACAGCCTACTTCGTTGTCACCATATTAGCTAAAGTAACGTCATAGTCAGCATAGCTAATAGAATTAACGCGTTAGTAAACCAGCTACAATCATGCAGTAACGTTACAGTGTACAGATTGGGTGGACAACACGTCAGTTCATGCTACAAGAGCTCTGATAGGTTGGAGGACGTCTTCCGAAAGTTGTCATAATTACTGTGTAAGTCTATGGAAGGGGGTGAGAACCATGAGCCTCCTAGGTTTTGTATTGAAGTCAATGTACACAGAGGAGGACGGAAGCTAGCTGTCCTCCCTCTACACCATGGTGCTACCCTACAGAGTGCTGTTGAGGCTACTGTAGACATTCATTGCAAAAAACGGTGTTTTAATCAATTATTTGGTGATGTGATTATATTTAGTATAGTTTTATCTCACAAAATATAATATTTTAAATGTTTTACTATTGTTATTTTTATGAAATTCACTGAGGAGGATGGTCCCCCCCTTCCTCCTCTGATGAGCCTCCTCTGCTGCACACCCAGCCATTCTGCAGATCCAGGAGTGAAGAAGGAGTGGTCAAAAGTAATGCACTACATAGGGAATAGGGTGCCATTGGGTCTTGGACTAAAGTAGTGCACTACATGGGGAATAGAGTGTCATTGGGTCCTGGTCTAAAGTAGTGCACTAGATAGGGAATAGGGTGGCATTGGGTCTTGGTCTAAAGTAATGCACTATGTAGGGAATAGAGTGTCATTGGGTCCTGGTCTAAAGTAGTGCACTACATAGGGAATAGGGTGCCATTGGGGAGTGACCCAGTGTATCTATGTTGTCTCTTGTCCAGCCCAGTCGTGTGTGGTGACTGAGTGGAGTCACTGGAGCGGTTGTGCCCAGCCCTGCCAGCGGTCCATCAGGAGCAGGTGATTCCTGTGTTTTATGTGTTAGTGCTGTTTTGTCCTCGTTTTTTAAATGTTTTAAAATATAAAAATCGTTTTGTTTTTTTACCCAAAATATATCAATCCATCCATCAATCAATCAATCTATCAAGGCAGCGCTACATTGTGCAGGAGCCCAGGAACAATGGAGAGCCCTGTCCCAGTCTGGAGGAGCAGGCAGGCTGCATGGACTACCTGTCACACCAGGGAGAGTTCTGCGCTCAGAATAATGGTAAGGTAACACACACACACACACACACACACAGGGACACACACAACAGGGCCTACAACAGTGGTCACTGGGTCCCCAACACCAACCCGGTACACACTCCTATAAAATCTCTAAATATATCTAGACACACTCCTATCATATCTCTAAATATATCTATACACACTCCTATTAAATCTCTAAATATATCTATACATACTCCTATCATATCTTAAAATATATCTTTATACACTCCTATCATATCTCTAAATATATCTATACACAGTCCTATCATATCTCTAAATATATCTATACACACTCCTATCATATCTCTACATATATCAATACATATATCTAGACTGTGATGGTCTAGTCATGGTTATGACATGGGGACAGTGAGGGTCTAGTCGTGGTTATGACATGGGGACAGTGAGGGTCTAGTCGTGGTTATGACATGGGGACAGTGAGGGTCTAGTCGTGGTTAAGACATGGGGACAGTGAGGGTCTAGTTGTGGTTATGACATGGGGACAGTGAGGGTCTAGTCGTGGTTATGACATGGGGACAGTGAGGGTCTAGTCGTGGTTATGACATGGGGACAGTGAGGGTCTAGTCGTGGTTATGACATGGGGACAGTGAGGGTCTAGTCGTGGCTATGACATGGTCTCTCTCCAGGTCCAGGTTTCATCACCACCATGGATCTGTTTGGTAAAGGACGAAGACAGCATGACATCACACCTCTGGACCCTGGGTATGCAGCATTATGAATACTCAGATACTTCAGTGTTATGAACACTTATATCAAGTCTTATAATGCTCCTTTTGATTCCACCTGCCTACTGTTTAGTTCAAAAGGTTTCCACCGTCTTTCTGAGTGGAAACCATAAGCTTTTGCCCTCGTACCCATCATCACAGGAACAACAGTGTTTGCTCACCTGGATATGAGGCTGACACACACACACACACACACACCTGCGCTGCAGCTTTAAGATCCTGCGGAACCCTTTGAAATATAACACTAGTATTCAGCAGGTATGAAACATGAATAACGTCTCATGTACAAAGGATCTGGATAACAATGGCCAAGTTGCTCTGAACACACAGAAACCACAAACACACCCAGTATGCATCCCAAATAGCACCTTATTCCCTACATAGTGCACTACTTTTGACCAGGGCCCATGACGTGTGGTCACAAGTAGTGCACTACGTAGGGAATAGGGTGCGATTTGGGACACACACAACCTAGTGATGACCCAACCTAGGAAAATTCCTATTACACATTCACATTGATCCTAGGGGGGGCTCATGAGAATATAGTGCACTGGATCAAAGTTGATATCCGTTTACTGCAGACCTACTGGTATGTCAACACTTACGGGGGAGGCCTTGACTTTTTATGTGAAGGTCAAGCCTCGGCCACCCCTTTAATCTAGTGCACTATATATATATATATATGGAGAAAAAAAAGTGCCATTTGGGACGAAGTCATAGTGTGGAATATCACATATGATATTTCAAACCCTCTGCCTGTGTCCCTCCTCCGTCCCCTCTGTCAGGTTCTGTATGGAGTACAAGATGGAGTCTCTGACTCCTCACTGTAGGGTGGAGAACCGACCACACACCCACTGGATGCAGTACCTACGGGAGGGCTACACGGTGTGTGTGGCGTGCCAACCACCCGCCGTGCGTAGTCATAGCGACAGCTGCCAGGGAGACGGGCAAGAATCCAATAGGTACGGTGTCACGGAGGGGAACATTCTAAAGACATTTGTTCTCGTACAGAAGGCATAGTAAGCAGCGGTGAAGCCAAAATGGCCCCGCGTAGTGCAGATTCTGTAGTGTGAGGCAGCTTTGATCTCCAAGCCCCTGGAAAGGATGCAAGTCGATTTGTTATTATAAAAATTAAAAAAGGTACATTATTCGACGAATGACCAATGCAAGTTCAATATGAGGCTACAGTATTTTTTTTTCCGTTTGTGGTAACATTTGACTGGAGTACAATGCCTAATCGAAACAGTTGCATGGATGAAGACTTGTCAGTATAGGATCTATTTCAGTTTAAAAAAAAAAAAAAAAAAATGTTGTTTTTTTAAACATGTTCATGTGAGAAAGGTTTCACACACGGACGCACAGTAGTTGTGTGGTCAATCACGGTGTTCTCTTTGTGCTACGGTAGCATTGACCCTTCACGTGTTAGAATGACCTTTCAGAACAGTGGTACCTACAGGCATCTTCCCGTATCACTGTCTGCCTCCACCAATCCATTGCTATTAGCTTTGTGGGAAGTACTGACCCGAGTATCGAGAAAAGTTTTGCTGCCGGGAAAATGGAAACAAGTGTTTCTTATTGGACAAGTGTGTGAGCCATATTAACCTACGTCCTGTGAGGAGCTGCTCCATTGGCAGGCTGTGAGCCATATTAACCTATGTCCTGTGAGGAGCTGCTCCATTGGCAGGCTGTGAGCCATACTAACCTACGTCCTGTGTGTGTTGCAGTGAGGAGCTGCTCCATTGGCAGGCTGTGAGCCATACTAACCTATGTCCTGTGAGGAGCTGCTCCATTGGCAGGCTGTGAGCCATACTAACCTACGTCCTGTGTGTGTTGCAGTGAGGAGCTGCTCCATTGGCAGGCTGTGGGGAACTCTCGCTGTCGAGGAACATGGAAGAAGGTCCAGAGAACAGCATACTGCTCCTGTCCTCACGTCCACAGCTTCCTCTTCATATAAACACCCAGCAAGCCCACAGTCCCAACTGGCACCCTGTTCATTATATAGACAGGTTGGCTGACAACGGCACGAACATGATGTGTGCGCATAGATTGGGAAGAAGGCAGTGTGTTAAGATCGTGAACGGTCAAATAGCTAGCAACAATGACAAGAAGCTGCCATGTGAGGAATTGTACGCGGCTCGTTTCAGGTAGTTAGCGTGGCTTGCGAAGCAAGAGTCCCCACTTTAAATCTTCAACATACACTACATGGCCAAAAGTGTGTGGACAACCTTTTATATTAGTGAATTTGGCTATTTCAACCACACCTGTTGCTGACAGGTGTACAAAATTGAGCATACCGCCATTCAATCTCCATAGACAAGCATTGGCAGTAGAACGGCCCGTACTGAAGAGCTCAGTGACTTTCAACGTGGCACCGTCATAGGATCCCACCTTCCCAACAAGTCAGTTTTCAAATGTCTGCCCTGCTAGAGCTGCCCCCGGTCAACTGTAAGTGCTGTTATTGTGAAGTGGAAGGAGTAACAACGGCTCAACCGCAAAGTGGTAGGCCACACAAGCTCACAGAATTGGACCGCCGAGTGCTGAAGTGTGTAGCACGTAAAAATCGTCTGTCCAGGATTCCAACACTCACTACCGAGTTCCAAACTGCCTCTGGAAGCAACGTCAGCACAAGAACTGTTCGTCGGGAAAGTAATGAAACGGGTTTCCATGGCCGAGCAGCCGAACACAAGCCTAAGATCACCATGAACAACGACAAGCGTCACCTGGAGTTGTGTAAAGCTTGCCGCCATTGGACTCTGGAACAGTGGAAACGCGTTCTCTGGAGTTATAAATCACACTTCACCATCTGGCAGTCCGGCGGACGAATCTGGGTTTGGCGGATGCCAGGAGAACGCTACCTGCCCAAATGCATAGTGCCAACTGTAAAGTTTGGTGGAGGAGGAATAATGGTCTGGGGCTGTTTTTATGGTTCGGGCTAGGCCCCTTAGTTCTAGTGAAGGGAAATCTTGACGCTACAGCAAACAATGACATTCTAGACAATTCTGTGCTTCCAACTTTGTGGCAACAGATTGGGGAAGGCCCTTTCCTTTTTCAGCATGACAATGCCCCCGTGCACAAAGCGAGGTCCATACAGAAATGGTTTGTCGAGATCGGTGAGGAAGAACTTGACTGGCCTGCATAGAGCCCTGACCTCAACCCCATCGAACACCTTTGGGATGAATTGGAACGCTGACTGAGAGCCAGGCCTAATCGCCCAACATCAGTGCCTGACCTCACTAATGCTCTTGTGGCTGAATGGAAGCAAATTCCTGCAGCAATGTTCCAACATCTAGTGGAAAGCCTTGCCAGAAGAGTGGAGGCTGTTATAGGAGCAAAGGGGGGGACCAACTCCATATTAATGCCCATGATGTTGGAATGATTTGTTCGATGACCAGGTGTCCACATACTATTTGTCATGTAGTGTATTTATGACTGGAACGCTACACCTCTTAAGCTAGAAAAGGGATTCAGACATTAAAACGTGTAGACCGGTCTGGATTAAGTTGCATGTATACAACTTTTTTTACATATTTTATATATTTTTTAAACTATTAAGAGTTTTGTCCTTCTTTTTGTCATCCAACTTATTGAATTTCCTCAACATTCTAAAGGCCCTATTGTGACATTCATATCCTCAACATTCTAAAGGCCCTATTGTGACATTCATTTCTTCAATATTCTAAAGGCCCTATTGTGACATTCATTTCCTCAACATTCTAAAGGCCCTATTGTGACATTCATTTCTTCAACATTCTAAAGGCCCTATTGTGACATTAATTTCCTCAACATTCTAAAGCCCCTATTGTGACATTAATTTCCTCAACATTCTAAAGGCCCTATTGTGACATTCATTTCCTCAACATTCTAAAGGCCCTATTGTGACATTCATTTCCTCAACATTCTAAAGGCCCTATTGTGACATTCATTTCCTCAACATTCTAAAGGCCCTATTGTGACATTCATATCCTCAACATTCTAAAGGCCCTATTGTGACATTCATTTCCTCAACATTCTAAAGGCCCTATTGTGACATTCATTTCCTCAACATTCTAAAGGCCCTATTGTGACATTCATATCCTCAACATTCTAAAGGCCCTATTGTGACATTCATTTCCTCAACATTCTAAAGGCCCTATTGTGACATTCATTTCTTCAACATTCTAAAGGCCCTATTGTGACATTCATTTCTTCAACATTCTAAAGGCCCTATTGTGACATTCATTTCTTCAATATTCTAAAGGCCCTATTGTGACATTCATTTCTTCAACATTCTAAAGGCCCTATTGTGACATTCATTTCCAACATTCCATTCATTGTAAATGCAACAACGCATCTTTTGACACAAATCAGCTACTTTCACCACTTTGCCAACAAGTTAGACAAAAAGTTAGAGTGTATGACACCTTCCTCTGTTTCTCTGCTATTCAAATCAGGAATCGGAAAGAAAAATATCTGGTACCATGCTAAAGATACAGCTGTTTTAGTGACCTCCTCAATACATTTTCTCCCAGCTTTTTCCAAACAACTGACATTTCGACAACTTTCGCAGCACTTTAGACAAGCAGCCAGTCGTTCAGAAAGCTGACAGCAGGTAACAGCTCTCTCTTGTCTCGTCACGGAGCCGTTGCTATGGATACTCACTCACACAGAGGAGCACATGGTGCAGCGCAGGCAGACGTGATGAGGAGGATGAAGAGGGTGATTGAATTTAGAACAATAGTATAATGATGATGAAGAATTGTGAACACCAAGAAAGCAGCTACAAGGAGGCAGCCAAGGCAACAACGCATTGTCTTCCACCTCAGGATCATACCCTGTACTCTAAATAACTCAACTGGCTAGTTTGCCTGTCTGTAAAGAGAAGGGCAGGCTGTATGTTGATCCTGCTGCTCTGATTGGATAGAGCGAAGCTGTCTCTGCACACTGACTATTCTAAACAAATAGAGTGAAGGACAAGGTCCGCTGAACACCGCATTGTACACCTAGGAGACAGAATGACAGACAGAATAACAGACACTCCGAGACCAACCTACTACAACTACAAGGACATGGTGACCTCTGGTGGACAACCAGAGACTTACACAACCAGAGACTTTCAGTCGACTGACTCCACAGACTGATCGGGCGTTTTCAACAGAGCGAGACAACAAAGACAAAGAAGCGTAAATATGTACCATGCATTTCTAAATCTGAACGAGCGGTTGTTTGGGTGTTAAATATCCATATTTACAATGAGCGTATCATTCAACTGTACAGTTGTAGTCTGAAGTTTACATACACTCAGGTTGGAGTCATTCAAACTTGTTTTTTCAACCCCTCCACACATTTCTTGTTAACAAACTATAGTTTTGGCAAGTCGGTTAGGACATCTACTTTGTGCATGACACAAGTCATTTTTCCAACAATTGTTTACAGACAGATTATTTCACTTATAATTCACTGTATCACAATTCCAGTGGGTCAGAAGTTTACATACACTAAGTTGACTGTGCCTTTAAACAGCTTGGAAAATTCCAGAAAATTATGTCATGGCTTTAGAAGCTTCTGATAGGCTAATTGACATAATTTGAGTCAATTGGAGGTGTACCTGTGGATGTATTTCAAGGCCTACCTTCAAACTCAGTGCCTCTTTGCTTGACATCATGGGAAAATCTAAATAAATCAGCCAAGACCTCAGAGAATTTGTTTTAGACTTCCACAAGTTCATCCCTGGGAGAAATTTCCAAACGCCTGAAGGTACCACGTTCATCTGTACAAACAATAGTACGCAAGTATAAACACCATGGGACCACGCAGCCGTCATACCGCTCAGGAAGAAGACGCGGGCTGTCTCCTAGAGATGAACGTTACTTTGGTGCAAAAAGTGCAAATCAATCCCAGAACAACAGCAAAGGACCTTGTGAAGGTGCTGGAGGAAACGGGTACAAAAGTATCTATATCCACAGTAAAACAAGTCCTATATCGACATAACCTGAAAGGCCGCTCAGCAAGGAAGAAGCCACTGCTCCAAAACTGCCATAAAAAAAGCCAGACTACGGTTTGCAACTGCACATGGGGACAAAGATCGTACTTTTTGGAGAAATGTTCTCTGGTCTGATGAAACAAAAATAGAACTGTTTGACCATAATGACCATCATTATGTTTGGAGGAAAAAGGGGGAGGCTTGCAAGCGAAGAACACCATCCCAACCGTGAAGCACGGGGGTGGCAGCATCATGCTGTGGGTGTGATTTGCTGCAGGAGCGACTGGTGTACTTCACAAAATAGATGTCATCATGAGGGAGGAAAATTATGTGGATACAGTGGGGAAAAAAAGTATTTAGTCAGCCACCAATTGTGCAAGTTCTCTCACTTAAAAAGATGAGAGAGGCCTGTAATTTTCATCATAGGTACACTTCAACTATGACAGACAAAATGAGGAAAAGAAATCCAGAAAATCACATTGTAGGATTTTTTTATGAATTTATTTGCAAATTATGGTGGAAAATAAGTATTTGGTCACATACAAAGAAGCAAGATTTCTGGCTCTCACAGACCTGTAACTTCTTCTTTAAGGGGCTCCTCTGTCCTCCACTCGTTACCTGTATTAATGGCACCTGTTTGAACTTGTTATCAGTATAAAAGACACCTGTCCACAACCTCAAACAGTCACACTCCAAACACTACGGCCAAGACCAAAGAGCTGTCAAAGGACACCAGAAACAAAATTGTAGACCTGCACCAGGTTGGGAAGACTGAATCTGCAATAGGTAAGCAGCTTGGTTTGAAGAAATCAACTGTGGGAGCAATTATTAGGAAATGGAAGACATACAAGACCACTGATAATCTTCCTCGATCTGGGGCTCCATGCAAGATCTCACCCGTGGGGTCAAAATGATCACAAGAACGGTGAGCAAAAATCCCAGAACCACACGGGGGACCTAGTGAATGACCTGCAGAGAGCTGGGACCAAAGTAACAAAGCCTACCATCAGTAACACACTACGCCGCCAGGGACTCAAATCCTGCAGTGCCAGACGTGTCCCCCTGCTTAAGCCAGTACATGTTCAGGCCCGTCTGAAGTTTGCTAGAGAGCATTTGGATGATCCAGATGAGGATTGGGAGAATGTCATATGGTCAGATGAAACCAAAATAGAACTTTTTGGTAAAAACTCAACTCGTCGTGTTTGGAGGACAAAGAATGCTGAGTTGCATCCAAAGAACACCATACCTACTGTGAAGCATGGGGGTGGAAACATCATGCTTTGGGGCTGTTTTTCTGCAAAGGGACAAGGACGACTGATCCGTGTAAAGGAAAGAATGAATGGGGCCATGTATCGTGAGATTTTGAGTGAAAACCTCCTTCCATCAGCATGGGCATTGAAGATGAAACGTGGCTGGGTCTTTCAGCATGACAATGATCCCAAACACACCGCCCGGGCAACGAAGGAGTGGCTTCGTAAGAAGCATTTCAAGGTCCTGGAGTGGCCTAGCCAGTCTCCAGATCTCAACCCCATAGAGGGAGGGAGTTGAAAGTCCGTGTTGCCCAGCGACAGCCCCAAAACATCAGTGCTCTAGAGGAGATCTGCATAGAGGAATGGGCCAAAATACCAGCAACAGTGTGTGAAAACCTTGTGAAGACTTACAAAAAATGTTTGACCTCTGTCATTGCCAACAAAGGGTATATAACAAAGTATTGAGATAAACTTTTGTTATTGACCAAATACTTATTTTCCACCATAATTTGCAAATAAATAAATTAAAAATCCTACAATGTGATTTTCTGGATTTCTTTTTCTCATTTCGTCTGTCATAGTTGAAGTGTACCTATGATGAAAATTACAGGCCTCTCTCATCTTTTTAAGTTGGAGAACTTGCACAATTGGTGGCTGACTAAATACTTTTTTGCCCCACTGTATATTGAAGCAACATCTCAAGACATCAGTCAGGATGTTAAACCTTGGTCACAAATGGGTCTTCCAAATGGACAATGACACCAAGCATACTTCCAAAGTTGTGGCAAAATGGCTTAAGGACAACCAATTCAAGGTATTGGAGTGGCCATCACAAAGCCCTCACCTCAATCCTATAGATCATTTGGGGGCAGAACTGAACAAGCATGTGCGAGCAAAGGAGGCCTACAAACCTGACTCAGTTACACCAGCTCTGTCAGGAGGAATGGGCCAAAATTCACCCAACTTATTATGGGAAGCTTGTGGAAGGCTACCCGAAACGTTTGACCCAAGTGAAACAATTTAAAGGCAATGCTACCAAATACTAATTGAGTGTATGTAAACTTCTGACCCACTGGGAATGTGATGAAAGAAATAAAAGCTGAAAGAAATCATTCTCTCTACTATTATTCTGACATTTCACATTCTTAAAATAAAGTGGTGATCCTAACTGACCTAAGACAGGGATTTTTTACTAGGATTAAATGTCAGGAATTGTGAAAAACAGAGTTTAAATGTATTCGGCTAAGGTGTATGTAAACTTTTGACTTCAACTGGATGTATGATAGTTGAAATCCTGTCTCTCCTCCTTCCGCCCCTTTTCATTGTGTAACAGGCCGTAATATCGGGTTAGTCCACTAGGGACTTTTCATTGCGCCATGTTCATACTCACTGTATAATCTATCCTTTGTGTGTGTTTATGTATTTCTGTGTGATTATTTCATTAGTTAGTAAATAAATCATTAAGAAAATTTGTGTAAGCTGATTCATCGTGGAGACTAGGGTTCGTGCAGATTTATAGGATATTACGGCATTCAGAATGGGACTGAAATAGGAGCAAATTATTGATATTCTGATATTTTTTAGTTCATTCGGGAAACGGTAACTCGTTAAATAAACACTCCAGATACTCAACTAGTCTGAAGAAGGCCAGTTTTATTGCTTCTTTAATCAGAACAACAGTTTTCAGCTGTGTTAACATCATTGCAAAAGGGTTTACTAATGATAAATTAGCCTTTTAAAATGATACACTTGGATTAGCTAACACAACGTGCCATTGGAACACAGGAGTGATGGTTGCTGATAATGGGCCTCTGTACGCCTAGGTAGATATTCCATTAAAGATCAGCCGTTTCCAGCTACAATAGTCATTTACAACATTAACAATGTCTACACTGTATTTCTGATCAATTTGAAGTTATTTTAATGGACAAAATGTTTTATTTTCTTTCAAAAACAAAGACATTTCTAAGCGACCCCAAACTTTTGAACGGTAGTGTATGTAGTTCTGTCCTTAAGCTGTTCTTGTCTATTAATGTTCTGTACTATGTAATGTTTCATGTTCTGTGTTGGACCCCAGGAAGAGTAGCTGCTGCTTTTGCAACAGCTAATGGGGATCCTGATAAAATACCAAATACCAAACTTGTCTGCCACGCTGCTCCTAATCTGCAACTTTTTGGGACTATAAACCTGCAGGAAGATTTTTGGGACTATAAATCTGCATAAATAAAACGCTTTTTCTCCCAATCCCGAGTATCAACTGACAATTTACTTGTATAGCAAGGTTGTCACACCCCTAACAACACAGTAGATTAATCTGATACGCAGGCGAATCGGGAAAAACGTATTTCTGGTTATAAATAGTTTTTTTTGCGTGTGAAAACTTCTTTCAGGTTTCACACTCAACAACTGTAGTTTAGACATTTTAATTCAAATGAATGTTATTTTACTATTCAGTTCAGTCAGTCCGCATCAGTGATTCTTATTTCCTACAATATTGTGAAACAGCATGTCCCTGTCTTGTGTCTCTCTACTTTGACGATGTCTCCTGGTAGAGCTGGAAAGGCTTCCCCCCCCAAAAACCTTCTCAATTAAATGTAATCTATAAAGTAGCCTACGCCTTCCTGGCAGAAAGATATCATGATTATTTGCATCAATTCAATTATAATTTGTTTTTAGCAAACTCTGTAATCACATGAGCGCTACAGAAACATTGCTAACCAAACAACGGTCTCCTGCTGGTGCACTCTGGGTAACTACACACAACAATAATAAGAAATGTGTCCTATACAACATCAAATGTTACATTTTATTTTTCATTTTAAAAGTTTGTGTTTGAGAGCGAAAACCTAAAAACAATAAAAATTATTAAATAGAAATAATTTATAAAAAATTAAATAACCTGAAACCTGGAAAAACTAAAAGGAGAAAATATGTTTTTTGGGGAAAAAAAACTAAATGGAATCAGGCAAAACATTAAATGGATTTCATAGTGCCCTATGTATTCTATGCTCAGTTAACTTGTCCACCCTGGGGGCAGAGTAGCTCAGAGGGAAGGGATTCCCCCGTTCCAGCCAGCGGGCCCCTCTTCCCACTGATCCCCCTCTAGCCCAGAGAGGGCTTTGTCCAAATACATTGGGGGAAAAAAAGTGTATTTATTTAAAACTTCAGCAATGCCTCCTTGTCTTCTGTAGTCTATTATTAGTTATCTAATACTGTGGCATTCTATACTGTGGTAGTCTAGCAGGAGTGTATTGAAGTGTAGTTGTCTGAGTGTATTGAAGTGTAGTTGTCTGAGTGTATTGAAGTGTAATAGTCAGATTATTGAAGTGTAGTAGTCAGTGTATTGAAGTGTAGTAGTCAGTGTATTGAAGTGTAGTAGTCAAGAGTGTATTGAAGTGTAGTAGTCAAGAGTGTATTGAAGTGTAGTAGTCAAGAGTGTATTGAAGTGTAGTGGTCTGAGTGTAGTTCTGTCTCATGAAATGTGTGATCCAACTGCCCCACAATAAAAAGGTTGATATAGTACTATATTAAAGTAATCAGACCGATTATTTAACTTTCACTAGATGAAACAGCATTGCTTTAAATAGCAAAGTAAAACTTCTATTACCACAAAATACTTTTTAAGCGCTACAGCAAGCCTCAACCTTTTTGATCTTGATACCGTGTCTTGTTTTGACTGATTTCATGTCAATGCTAATAAGGCGCAAATGTAACAATATATTTGAGAAACAAGTGCTCATTGTGCAAATGTATTTATGTTTTCAATAGACATTTGGTGATGAAATATAGTTTACCTGTTGTCAACATTCTAAGCCACCCCTGTCTGGATTACCCCATAGTCGGTTTTGTTGCAACCAGTCTAGAAAGCCTCAGAAACCCAGGCTTCTCACAGCGCCTCTAGTGAATGAGACAGGTTTTTTGGGAAGGCTGGCCAGGTGAGACTAGGGCCCTTTTGAGCTACGGTCAAAAGTTGTGCACTCTGTAGGAAATGGGGTGACTTTTCAGACACAGCCTCAACAAGCTATATCCATACTAAAACAGCAAAAATCACACACCCAATCAAAAGTGACAGAATATTTTAAAAACAGATACATTTGAGTATCTCCTTTTTATGTACAGACAAGATATGACATTCCAAAATGAGAAATTACTACTTTACAATACACAATTCTGCTTTTGTATTCGTCACTGTTAATATTGCAGGAATAAACACACTAAAATAAAACACAAATACATTTTTATTAATGTTTATGGATTTTCATTTTGTTCAGATGGTTCTAATCTGTTTCTTTTTCCATTGAAAACTGAGGTCATTGAAAACTGAGAAGCCATTGATAACTAGAAGCCATTGATAACTGAGAAGCCATTGATAACTGAGAAGCCATTGATAACTGAGAAGCCATTGATAACTAGAAGCCATTGAAAACTAGAAGCCATTGAAAACTGAGAAGCCATTGATACCTAGAAGCCATTGAAAACTGAGAAGCCATTGAAAACTGAGAAGCCATTGAAAACTGAGAAGCCATTGAAAACTGAGAAGCCATTGAAAACTGAGAAGCCATTGAAAACTGAGAAGCCATTGAAAACTGAGAAGCCATTGAAAACTGAGAAGCCATTGAAAACTGAGAAGCCATTGATACCTAGAAGCCATTGAAAACTGAGAAGCCATTGAAAACTGAGAAGCCATTGATACCTAGAAGCCATTGATACCTAGAAGCCATTGATACCTAGAAGCCATTGATACCTAGAAGCCATTGATAACTAGAAGCCATTGATAACTAGAAGCCATTGATAACTAGAAGCCATTGATAACTAGAAGCCATTGATAACTAGAAGCCATTGATAAGTTAACTAGAAGGATAAACGGTTTTGTAAAAAAAGAAAAGGGAATGAACAAGTTAAGATCCACAGAAGGATATATAGCACCCTCTGCTGGTTACTGGTAGTAATATCATGCCGGCTACTGGTAGTTACCGGTTACTGGCATTGAAGCCTTGTGTTAAGAAGGGCCGGGATCCAATCCAATTGCTTGTTTATGGAGAGTCATGGTAAACCCGCCATATTTCCTCTCAATGGGAAATTGCCTCCATCGGATTGAATCACAGCCTTAAACTTACACACACACACACACACACACGGCAAGGACCCAAAAGCACAAACTATTTACAATCCCTTATATAAAACTGTACAGTGTGCAGCACTAATACACTAGCTTAAAACAGAGCTTAAAGAGAAAACCAAGAGGCTTGAACTATAGCACTCCTTAACTAGGCACGGCAATATTACCAACAGTAGAGTACTGTACATAAACCCCAGAGTCCACAAAACAGACTAAACTTAGTCCCCTAGGTCACGTCCCAAATGGCACCCTTTTCCCTATACAGGAGGTTCCATAAGGGGCTCTGGCCAAAAGTAGTGCACTTCTTAGGGAATAAGATACCATTTGGGACACAGCCCTTAGTAGGAGTTGACTTTGTGCGCCTTCTTGAGGACCCTCCAGCGGTCTTTGAGTTGAACCCCTGTGCGACCCTGGAAGTCGTGTTCCTGCAGGATGCGTGACCATTTCCCCTCCCCGTGACGCTTCACCCCCGCCTTCAGCGCCAAGTCCAGATCCCACGGCCATCTCTACACAGGAAAAGAAAGGGGCAATCTGGGGTTTGGTACATCCACGTTTGGGACTTTTAAAAAACGAACAATAGCCATTTGATACTTGAAGAATATAACTTCTAAAAAACGCCTCATGAGCTTAATTCAACTGTTGTAAAACACCATCAGAACCATGAATATCAAACTTGTATACATATATTTTTTGGGAACATTTAATTGGATAATGGCTAAAGTGTGCCTCCCCCATCAGGGAAACAGTGTGCTAGTTGACTTACCCCATGAGTCTTCCTGGTTGTTTTGGTGTTCAGAGTCGTGTTGCTCATAGTGGTGGCGTTCAGAGTCGTCTCCGATGAGGCTCTTCGGTAGGTCAACCTAGTCGACACTGCATGGACAAACAGCATGAGAGAGTGTCAACTTTTTATTTTTAGTGGTGTTATATTTTTTGGGGTCCATCCAAACCCCTCCTCCGGAGGACAAAAATAAAACTAGTTTGTCTTTTATAAATTTTTACATACATGGCGTTTTTGTCCCCCACAGTTATTACATAGCAAGAATAAAAGTAATTTGATATTACATCTGGATAGATAGTAATTATACACTGTGTAACTATTATAGAACAACTTTACATGGACAAACAGCGAGCGAGAGAGAGAACGAGAGAGGCAACTTTACAGGGACAAACAGCATGATAAATAGATTTGTTTATTTTTTACATGGACAACATGTAGCTAGTTCTTCCACTTGGCATCATTAACCATGTTCTTTCTCAAGAGCAATGGAGAATTACTGTGACACAACAAAGAGCATTAAAAATCACCCAAGAGCTTAAATATACTGTGCGTACTGGCAGAGAGAGGAGAGAGAGACCATACCCCCTTTTCTCATAACAGTGAGTGCAGGCTTCTTGCCAGACTCTGGTTTCCAGGGCTGAATACTCCTGGTTGATAGCAGCTTCTTCTTGGGTCTGAGGAGAAATGCAATATTTCATTAGACAATGATGCTTCCTAAATGGCACCCTATTTCCTTACGCAGCTAGCCCCTGTTGACCAGGCAGGGCCCTCAGCTAGCTCCTGTTGACCAGGCAGGGCCCTCAGCTAGCTCCTGTTGACCAGGCAGGGCCCTCAGCTAGCTCCTGTTGACCAGGGCCCACCGCTAGCTCCTGTTGACCAGGCAGGGCCCGCAGCTAGCTTAATGACCACATGAGGATTGACCGCGCTGGCAGACAGGGGGGGCCTCATTTATAAACGTTGCATACGCCCCAAAACACGAGTGCACCAGTTCACACGATAGTTTATAAAGACTTGACGTGAGAAATGTGCTTATCCTCCCACAAACTCCAGACCATGCGTACGCACAGTTTGTTGTGGTTGAAGTCTAGCATTTCAAAAAGGCAAAAGTAGCCTTGAATGAACTTGTAGCCAAATATAACAAGATGCAATCATTTTCTGTTAGTGAGAAGAAAAAAATAAATAAATCTATGTATCGTAAAATAATTATATTCTATAATTTATTTAGTTTCCATGACCACTGCAGAATAAATTAATTTTCTGACTGATGGTTTCACACCGGTGAAGTAGCCTATAGACCTAGAACAATGGATAGGCTTACCATTCGCCCCGTCTCTCATTTAAAATGGACCCACTTCACAGTAGTAAATAGATAAGCAATTTCAAGCAAGCTTCATTTGCTCTATGTACACGATCCGAAGCCCAGTTTAAAAACGTTAGAACAGAACAGACGGTTCACCTTTTCCATTGACTTTTGTTGGCTAGGTCCGAATACCGTAATGGGAAAATGTCTTGCATAGACAATATTTCATTTATAAACTATAATACATATATATATATATCATAACCATTTCACCGTTTCCCCCAAGTAGCCGTACAACTAATTACCATGCGCATCTCCTTTTATTTGGACCTATTAGATGGGTTAATATACATTTAAAAAAATGTATATAATATCAGAGGACATTGTTGCACGGTTTATAAACACACAGTAGAATTGAACAGGTGAACAGACAGCTGATGTTTGTAGGCTACCACTGTAAAATAGGCCTACTGTAGTTCTCAATTGTGTTCAAGCAGACAATATTTCTGCATTTGTGAGCAGTGCAGTATATTTTAGGTTCGGGACAAAGTGAACACAAAACATTATTGACAAATTTGTTTGTGTCTTTTCAGAAACTAATCAGATATAACAAAAATGTCACCATAAAAAGAAAACATTCTGACAACGCTTTTGATTTGATCAAGTTCGAAAGTGTCCGGGCCCAACTCCATTAGATCGTTGTCCGGGCCCAACTCCATTAGATCGTTGTCCGGGCCCAACTCCATTAGATCGTTGTCCGGGCCCAACTCCAATAGATCGTTGTCCGGGCCCAACTCCATTAGATCGTTGTCCGGGCCCAACTCCATTAGATCGTTGTCCGGGCCCAACTCCATTAGATCGTTGTCCGGGCCCAACTCCATTAGATCGTTGTCCGGGCCCAACTCCATTAGATCGTTGTCCGGGCCCAACTCCATTAGATCGTTGTCCGGCCCAACTCCATTAGATCGTTGTCCGGCCCAACTCCATTAGATCGTTGTCCGGCCCAACTCCATTAGATCGTTGTCCGGCCCAACTCCATTAGATCGTTGTCCGGCCCAACTCCATTAGATCGTTGTCCGGGCCCAACTCCATTAGATCGTTGTCCGGGCCCAACTCCATTAGATCGTTGTCCGGGCCTAATTCCAATAGATCGTTGTCCGGGCCTAATTCCAATACTTCCAAAGTGTACAACAAATAAGGGTGTTGTCGTCACCAATAAAAAAGGTGAATGATGTTTTTTTGTGTTTTTCCAGACAGGAGTTATGATGCTTGTTCACGCGCACAGTTTTCTGACAGTTATGATTTATAAAACAGGAAACATGAGTATGTACGGTGTGTGTCAAGTTAATAAATCATTGTGTGTGTGTGCGTGTGTGTGTTGGTGTGTAGTGTGTGTGCGCAGTCTTTTCAGAAATAGCAATTTACACAACAGTTATAAAAACGCCGCCCCGGGAAGCAGACATTGACCTACTGGCAAGGTCATGAACCCCCCCATAATCCCCCTGGTCAAAACGAAGGTGGTTTGGACTCGAGGACGAGTGGGCACAACTTTTGACCACAGCCTTATGGGCCAAAGTCAGAAAGGTTTTAACTTCTTCCATATTTTGTTACATTACAGCCTTATTCTAAAACATTTTCAATCTGTTTTTTTTCTCCCTCATCAATCTACACACAATACCTCATAATGACAAAGCAAAAACAGGTTTCATGTATTATTATTTTTTTTAAAGTCATTCAGACCCCTTTACTCAGTACTTTGTTGAAGCACCTTTGGCAGCGATTACAGCCTCGAGTCTTCTTGGGTATGACGCTACAAGCTTGGCACACCTGTATTTGGGGAGTTTCTCCCATTCTTCTCTGCAGATCCTCTCAAGCTCTGTCAGGTTGGATGGGGAGCGTCGCTGCACAGCTATTTTCAGGTCTCTCCAGAGATGTTTGATCGGGTTCATGTCCGGGCTCTGGCTGGGCCACTCAAGGACATTCAGATAGACTTGTCCCAAAGACACTCCTGCGTTGTCTTGGCTGTGTGCTTAGGGTTGTTGTCCTGTTGGAAGGTGAACCTTCACCCCAGTCTGAGGTCCTGAGCGCTCTGGAGCAGGTTTTCATCAAGGATCTCTCTGTACTTGGCTCCGTTCATCTTTCCCTCGTTCCTGACTAGTCTCCCAGTCCCTGCTGCTGAAAAACATCCCCACAGCATGATGCTGCCACCACCATGCTTCACCGTAGGGATGGTGCCAGGTTTCCTCCAGACGTGATGCTTGGCATTCAGGCCAAAGAGTTCAATCTTGGTTTCATCAGACCAGACAATCTTTAGACGCCTCCAAGCAGGCTGTGATGTGCCTTTTACCCGAAAAAGTGGCTTCCATCTGGCCACTATAACATAAAAGGCCTGATTGGTCGAGTGCTGCAGAGATGGTTGTCCTTCTGGAAGGTTTTTCCCCACTCAGAGGAACTCTGGAGCTCTGTCAGAGTTACCATCGGGATCTTGGTCCTCTTCTTCCCCGATTGATCAGTTCGGCCGGGCGGCCAGCTCTAGGAAGAGTCTTGGTGGTTCCAAAGGATTTACATACCTATTTACATACGCATTTACATTTGCCCCCCCCCAAAAAAAACTGTTTTAGCTTTGTCATTAAGGTGTATTGTGTATAGATTGACAAGGAAAACAATTAACTTAATACATTTTAGAAAAAAAAGGCAGTAACGTATTTGATTTTTTTTTTGTTGAAAAAGTGAAAGGGGTCTGAACACAATCTACTGTACACACACACCATTCACAGGCACTGCAGTTTCCATGTTCCAGAAGGTTACCCTGCACCTCTCCATCAGCCGAAGACAAGTCTTTATTTACAAGGTTAATCCCAACAGTCCGTCAAACGAACTACAAAAAAAAAAAACACTCACCTCATAAGGACACTGGTCTCCTGATTCCTGGTAGGAAAAGCAGCATACATTATTTTTTTATATAGAATTTCTGAACTGAAAATAGGACCGTTTTGAGGTTGTTCCCCATAATGCTCCTGTCGTGCATCTTCATTTTGATTCACGCTCGTGGTCGACAAGACTGAATTATACAGAATGCACAGTTACGGTGAAGAAAATACAAACTACTACATTCAATTCAGTAAAAAAAAAATCTAAAATAATAAGAAGTCTAATCAAATAATTTGATTATGCACGCAGAGTTAAAACAATGTTTCAATAGATCTATAATAGTGAGATTATAATAATTATAAGATAAAAGACATGTTGAACCAGTCCTTACTCTTTGGAGAGTTCAGAAGATTGGCTGGTAATACACGACGTCTCCGGAGTCTCAGGATCCTCCCCTGTTCCTGTTCCTGTCTCCAGGCCTGCCATGACCACCTTAGTGGCTGCCTGAAATACAGGGGGGGGACAAGCAGAATATTACAAGGGGTTACTTCCCAAAAGACACCCTATACCCCTAAGTAAGTCAGTCTTGTACGAGCCAGAAGGACCCATAGGACAGGAGCCTATTCCCTGTTTCAGTAGTTGATGCACCAGTATACTCTTAACTACTACCAGTAAACTTTTCTTAATGAGAGCCATCCCCAGAGGATCAGTGTCCGGGTCCACTATAGGCCCTGGTCAACAGTAGTCAACTATGTAAGATGGCACCGGAGAAGACGGCAGAGGTTTTACATGCCCCCAGCCGATTTGAGTTGTAACTTATTTTTTTTACCTATTTGGTACATAATGTTGCCGCTACCGTCTCTTATGACCAAAACTAACTTCACATTGACTCTGTACCGGTACCCCCTGTATATAGTCTCCACATTGACTCTGTACCGGTACCCCCTGTATATAGCCTCCACATTGACTCTGTACCGGTACCCCCTGTATATAGTCTCCACATTGACTCTGTACCGGTACCCCCTGTATATAGCCTCCACATTGACTCTGTACCGGTACCCCCTGTATATAGCCTCCACATTGACTCTGTACCGGTACCCCCTGTATATAGCCTCCACATTGACTCTGTGCAGTACCCCCTGTATATAGCCTCCACATTGACTCTGTACCGGTACCCCTGTATATAGCCTCCACATTGACTCTGTGCAGTACCCCCTGTATATAGCCTCCACATTGACTCTGTACAGTACCCCCTGTATATAGCCTCCACATTGACTCTGTGCAGTACCCCTGTATATAGCCTCCACATTGACTCTGTGCAGTACCCCCTGTATATAGCCTCCACATTGACTCTGTGCAGTACCCCTGTATATAGCCTCCACATTGACTCTGTGCAGTACCCCCTGTATATAGCCTCCACATTGACTCTGTGCAGTACCCCCTGTATATAGCCTCCACATTGACTCTGTACAGTACCCCCTGTATATAGCCTCCACATTGACTCTGTACCGGTACCCCCTGTATATAGCCTCCACATTGACTCTGTACCGGTACCCCCTGTATATAGCCTCCACATTGACTCTGTACGGTACCCCTGTATATAGCCTCCACATTGACTCTGTACTGTACCCCCTGTATATAGCCTCCACATTGACTCTGTAGTACCCCTGTATATAGCCTCCACATTGACTCTGTACCAGTACTCCCCTGTACATAGCCTCCACATAGACTCTGTACTGGGTACCCCTGTACATAGCCTCCACATAGACTCTGTACGGTACCCCCTGTACATAGCCTCCACATAGACTCTGTACCGGTACTCCCTGTATATAGCCTCCACATTGACTCTGTGCAGTACTCTGTATATAGCCTCCACATTGACTCTGTACCGGTACCCCCTGTATATAGCCTCCACATTGACTCTGTACCGGTACCCCCTGTATATAGCCTCCACATTGACTCTGTACCGGTACCCCCTGTATATAGCCTCCACGTTGACTCTGTACCGGTACCCCCTGTATATAGCCTCCACGTTGACTCTGTACCGATACCCCCTGTATATAGTCTCCACATTGACTCTGTACCGGTACCCCCCTGTATATAGTCTCCACATTGACTCTGTACCGGTACCCCCTGTATATAGTCTCACTGTTATTTCACTCCGTGAATGATGGTACAGTGACAATAGGAGCCCTGCGGGATGCTCGTCACACATTAAAATAGCAGTTGAAGCTAATTGGAAATGTATAAAATCTCATTATGTAGAAGGGCAAACTTTCCTATTCAAGAGAACGACCCGGGGCAACAGGGGGCATAGGATAATTAATGTTTGAGGAACTGATGGTGAATAGTGTCGGCGTGCACCCAAATGGAAACGTATTCCCTATAAAGTGCACTATTTTTGACCAGAGCTCAATGGGACCCGGTCAAAAGTAGTGCACTGTGTCAGAAATGGAGTGCCATTTGGGATGACCATTCGCAGTTGTAAATGAGAACTTGTTCTCAACTGGCTTACCTGGTTAAATAAATGTGAAATAAAAAAACAATTAAAAAAAAAACATTGGTCTACTACATGAATTGATTATTGTGATATTGTATACCCTTTAAAATATGTCTCTAATTATGACACAGTGAGCCCTTCCTGGAAAATTCCACTGAAAAAGGTCCTGAGCCATGTTGTAACTAGTGGGTTTTCAGATAGGGTCTGGCTTCTGTTCAAAAACGACAGACTGACCAGCTGAAAGCTACGGTCCCTTACAGGATGCCACCCGTTACATCCACTTCAAAAAGAAAATCAGTGAAGATTGAGGGGAGGAGACATGTAAAAGAATGATTTTTTTTGAAGCCTTGAGACAATTGAGAAATTGATTGTGTATGACTACCGGTCAAAAGGTTTTAGAACACCTACTCACATTCAAGGGATTTTCTTTATTTTTTTTACTATTTTCTACATTGTAGAATAATAGTGAAGACATCAAAACGATGAAATAACACATATGGAATCATGTAGTAACCAAAAAAAGTGTTAAGCAAATCAAAATACATTTTATATTTGCGATTCTTCAAAATAGTCACCCTTTGCTTTGATGAAAGCTTTGCACAGTCTTGGCATTCTCCTTGAATGAACAGCTGTTCTAAAACTTTTGACCCGGTAACGTATGTCTTTGCAATGCATTTATTTTTGTTTGCGTTGGTAGCATATTTACCTAGCAGCCTCCATGTAAAATCACTATTACTTGTGCTCATGTTGTTAGCATTATAATAAATCAATGTTGTTTTTGGCGCCCCCTTGTGTACTAAACCGGGCAATTCAAAAAATCCTGGGATGAGAAGAAGAACGGTATGAAAATCTGGATACTGCCCAACTCTAGTCACTGGTTCAGCCCCCCACCTGGAGCAGGAAGTCCGATGGGTGTTCCTCCAGGAAGCGATCCAGGAAGGTCTGTATATTCTCCAGCAGACGGTTCCAGCTGAAGTTGAGCACGAACGGGTGGTACGTGTCCCTCTTGCTCACAATCAACGACAGCTTGATTCCCAAGTTCTGTAAACGAAAGGAGGGAAATATAGCCTGAGTACCACTCTTATTTGTGCAATCATGCCAACTCGCCTGTCACTCATTGTCAGTCCAAATGGCTTGACAATGACATCAATGGAGTTGGCGAGAGCACACACAGATCCGGGACCGGGCTACAGGAGGAGAGAACAGATCTGGGACCAGTCTAGGGGAAACAAGATTATCACCACACATTAAGCTACTGTTAAAACTAACTATTCAGTGAAAGTGTCACTTTCAAAAAGTTTATATTGTGTTAACTCTACCCCAAATAATGTTGTGGACTCATCCTAGAAACCACATGTGGCCAAAGCAATACATTTTAAGGGGGAAAAACCCACCACAAACTTTTCTTAGACAGACTAGAGAATGATGTGAGCTTGCCAACCAGCGGTCCAGGTAGGTTTATATTTTTAAACCGGCATATGCCCACACCATTCTAACCGTACTTAATACAAATAAAAAACATGGAAGGAAAACTATTTCACTCATATTGTAATGAATTATTTCATGGAAATCTGTAAAGAAAAAACACTGGACAGGTACTTTAAAGTGCCAGTCATACGAGTGCTTACCTGTGGGATTTCACACTCCTCCTCCAGCCATTTGAGAGCTGACGAAGCCATGACGCAGTTCCCTTTCTCCAGACACACTGCAACACACTGGGAGGAAAGACCAGTGAGTCAGACACACTGCAACACACTGGGAGGAAAGACCAGTGAGTCAGACACACTGCAACACACTGGGAGGAAAGACCCCCGAGTCAGACAGCTCATTAGTGCTATAAAACACAGAACGCAAGGCAATACCTAGAAATCCATGGCCGGTTTCACGGCTCGTATGTGCTGTATTCCTCTCAGAATAGGAGAGCTGATCAAGGATTAGGTTTTGTTTGTCCACGTTGTCAGACGATACCATTACGCTCGTTTACACTAAGCTGCACTGAGGTCGGAAGGCAATCATAGTTACATTAAGACACTGTGTACTGGTACGAGACGTGGGACAGAAAACAACGTACCTCAATGCAGGGACGGGGATGTGCCACGGTACTCCAAATGTTACCCTTGATCAACAGTGCTCCACTGCCAAGATTTAAATACTACAGTTTTTCTGGAAACCTGCCCCTGTCATCCTCATGCTAAAATGTACTTTTCTGCTCTTTTGCACACCAGTATTTCTACTTGCACATCATCATCTGCTCATCTATCACTCCGGTGTTTATCTGCTAAATTGTAACTACTTCGCCACTATGGCCCATTTATTGCCTTACCTCACTTATCCTACCTCATTTGCACACCCTGTGCACTGTATACAGACTCTTCTACTGTATTATTGACTGTGTGTTTGTTTTATTCCATGAGTAACTCTGTGTTGTTGTTTGTGTCGAACTGCTTTGCTTTATCTTGGCCAGGTCGCAGTTGTAAATGACAACTTGTTCTCAACTGGCCTACCTGGTTAAATAAAAGGAGATTATTTTTTTTTTTAAATCACTCCTGCCCCTGAGACTCTTGGTCTGGTTAGTGTGTGACAATAATAATGCATGTAGACGAGACAGTGTGGACAGAAGGAATGTAAAAGAGCACAGAAAGACATAAAAAAAAAAATCACCTGAACATAGAGTAGATTGGTGACTTGCTGGAACAGCGGGACATTCGCCACGGTCTCTCTCAGAGACGCCCAGACACCGACGGCCGACATCACAGGAGACAAGCGCTCGTCTCTGTCGAAGGACACGTCTGCACAACACAACGACGACTTCATTTAGCTATCGAGACATCTAAACTTTTTTGTTTAAAATAAATAAAAAAGACACCAATCAAGCTGATACCTGCAGTGCAAAACGAAGGAAAGGCTACACAAAACCCAAACGAAAGGAGAAACCTCTTAGCTGCGTTAACTCACCTACATGTTTGCCGTGCATTATCCGTGCGAGGAAACCACAGATCTGCTTTTTCTGGTTCTGTTCGGCGTTTAAATGAGGGGTACCATCAATAATCGCTACAAACAGCATGATACATACCCATTATTACATTAGCACATTCAAAAAAATTATAATAATACATCCTAAATTGACCTTTAACCAACAAAACTTACTTTCCAGCGTCGAAATCGTTTGGTTGAACTCTTCGAATTTACCCTCCTTGAAGAATTGGCACAAACTAATAAAAGTGAAGTCGATCATCCATTTCCTCGCCACATTTGCCACGTCTGAAAAGTGTAGCCTTTCATCCGTAGTGCTTGTAATAGTCCATGTTCTGTTATTGGGATCGGCCTGCATGGCTGATGTTTTCAGGCTGTTCACTACAAGAGGAAACCCCCCCCCAGCCTTGTGTTTGTAATGATTCAAAGTGTGCGCGTCCATCAGGCGCTGGGACTATGTTGAACCCAGCTCTCCCCCTAGCGCCTCGGAGGGGACAACTACAAAACATGTCTTACATTTTACCTGGAGATTTTATTTTTTTTAATCACGGACTCATACTAATTTTGCGGACGCACGTTGTGATGGTTTCTTTTTTTGGTCAATATGTTTTCTATTTTGAATTTCTTTTAGCATATGTCTAGAATTCTTAAGCGAAAGTTGGGTTGTGATCAGTGATGAAGGACTATTTCTAGGGTTTACCCCTCGCCCCAGTAGGCTGCTTGTAGCCCAGGCCTACAGCTACACCATGTCTGGTGATGGGGAAAATCCGCGGACGAACTTACCTCTAGTCAAATGGCAGCAAACAGAATGCCCTGTTAGAGTAAAAGAGGGTCACCCACCGGTCCTCCAACTCCATCACCCGGGGCGACGATGAGGAACAAAGTGACAGCAAAGGCCACAAGTGAAGACGGCCCCCTAGTGCAGACAGCAAATACACAGATGACTCAACAGCAAAGAAGAAGATTCGCCAGTAACCCTCCCTATCCCCTGCCCCTCGTTGCAACCTGGTCTCAGAGCATTTCATATTATTCTCTATGTAAATCATGCTAACCTCTCACCATTACCAATAACAGGAGAGGTTAGCATTTTATATCATACCTCCAAGACATGCTAACCTCTCACCATTACCAATAACAGGGGAGGTTAGCATTTTATATCATACCCCCAAGACATGCTAACCTCTCACCATTACCAATAACAGGGAAGGTTAGCATTTCATATCTTACCCCCAAAACATGCTAACCTCTCACTATTACCAATAACAGTGGAGGTTAGCATTTTATATCATACCCCCAAGACATGCTAACCTCTCGCCATTACCAGTAACAGGGGAGGTTAGCATTTTATATCATACCTCCAAGACATGCTAACCTCTCACCATTACCAATAACAGGGGAGGTTAGCAATTTATATCATACCCCCAAGACATGCTAACCTCTCACCATTACCAGTGACAGGGGAGGTTAGCATTTTATATCATGCCCCCAAGACATGCTAACCTCTCACTATTATCAATAACAGGGGAGGTTAGCATTTTATATCCTACCCCCAAGACATGCTAACCTCTCACCATTACCAATAACAGGGGAGGTTAGCATTTTATATCATACCCCCAAGACATGCTAACCTCTCACCATTACCAATAACAGGGGAGGTTAGCATTTTATATCATACCACCAAGACATGCTAACCTCTCACTATTACAATAACAGGAGAGGTTAGCATTTTATATCATACCCCCAAGACATGCTAACCTCTCACCATTACCAATTACAGGGGGGTTAGCATTTTATATCATACCTCAAGACATGCTAACCTCTCACCATTACAATAACAGGAGAGGTTAGCATTTTATATCATACCCCCAAGACATGCTAACCTCTCACCATTACCAATTACAGGGGGTTAGCATTTTATATCATACTCAAGACATGCTAACCTCTCACCATTACAATAACAGGGAGGTTAGCATTTTATATCATACCCCCAAGACATGCTAACCTCTCACCATTACCAATAACAGGGGATGTTAGCATTTTATATCATACCCCCAAGACATGCTAACCTCTCACCATTACCAATAACAGGGGAGGTTAGCATTTTATATCATACCTCAAGACATGCTAACCTCTCACCATTACAATAACAGGGGATGTTAGCATTTTATATCATACCTCCAAGACATGCTAACCTCTCACCATTACAATAACAGGGGATGTTAGCATTTTATATCATACCCCCCAAGACATGCTAACCTCTCACCATTACAATAACAGGGGAGGTTAGCATTTTATATCATACCCCAAGACATGCTAACCTCTCACCATTACAATAACAGGGGAGATTAGCATTTTATATCATACCCCCAAGACATGCTAACCTCTCACCATTACAATAACAGGGGAGGTTAGCATTTTATATCATACCCCCAAGACATGCTAACCTCTCACCATTACAATAACAGGGGAGGATAGCATTTTATATCATACCCCCAAGACATGCTAACCTCTCACCATTATCAATAACAGGAGAGGTTAGCATTTTATATCATACCTCGAAGACATGCTAACCTCTCAGCATTACCAATAACAGGGGAGGTTAGCATTTTATATCATACCCCCAAGACATGCTAACCTCTCACCATTACAATAACAGGGGAGATTAGCATTTTATATCATACTCTCCAAGACATGCTAACCTCTCACCATTACCAATAACAGGGAGGTTAGCATTTTATATCATACCCCAAGACATGCTAACCTCTCACCATTACATTAACAGGAGAGGTTAGCATTTTATACCATACCCCCAAGACATGCTAACCTCTCACCATTACCAATAACAGGGGAGGTTAGCATTTTATATCATACCCCCAAGACATGCTAACCTCTCACCATTACAATAACAGGAGGTTAGCATTTCATATCTTACTCCCCAAGACATGCTAACCTCTCACCATTACAATAACAGGAGGTTAGCATTTTATATCATACCCCAAGACATGCTAACCTCTCACCATTACAATAACAGGGAGGTTAGCATTTTATATCATACCTCCAAGACATGCTAACCTCTCACCATTACAATAACAGGAGGTTAGCATTTTATACCATACCCTCAAGACATGCTAACCTCTCACCATTACAATAACAGGAGAGGTTAGCATTTTATATCATACCTCCAAGACATGCTAACCTCTCACCATTACCAATAACAGGGAGGTTAGCATTTTATATCATACCCCAAGACATGCTAACCTCTCACCATTACCAATAACAGGGAAGGTTAGCATTTCATATCTTACCCCAAAACATGCTAACCTCTCACTATTACCAATAACAGTGGAGGTTAGCATTTTATATCATACCCCAAGACATGCTAACCTCTCACCATTACCAGTAACAGGAGGTTAGCATTTTATATCATACCTCCAAGACATGCTAACCTCTCACCATTTCCAGTAACAGGGAAGGTTAGCATTTTATATCATACCCCCAAGACATGCCAACCTCTCACTATTATCAATAACAGGAGGTTAGCATTTTATATCATGCCCCAAGACATGCTAACCTCTCACTATTATCAATAACAGGGAGGTTAGCATTTTATATCATACTCCCAAGACATGCTAACCTCTCACCATTACAATAACAGGAGGTTAGCATTATATATCATACCTCAAGACATGCTAACCTCTCACCATTACAATAACAGGAGAGGTTAGCATTTTATATCATACTCCCAAGACATGCTAACCTCTCACCATTACCAATAACAGGAGGTTAGCATTTTATATCATACCACCAAGACATGCTAACCTCTCACCATTACAATAACAGGAGAGGTTAGCATTTTATATCATACCCCCAAGACATGCTAACCTCTCACCATTACCAATTACAGGGGGGTTAGCATTTTATATCATACTCAAGACATGCTAACCTCTCACCATTACAATAACAGGGAGGTTAGCATTTTATATCATACCCCCAAGACATGCTAACCTCTCACCATTATCAATAACAGGAGAGGTTAGCATTTTATATCATACTCAAGACATGCTAACCTCTCACCATTACAATAACAGGGGATGTTAGCATTTTATATCATACTCCCAAGACATGCTAACCTCTCACCATTACCAATAACAGGAGGTTAGCATTTTATATCATACCTCAAGACATGCTAACCTCTCACCATTACAATAACAGGGGATGTTAGCATTTTATATCATACCTCCAAGACATGCTAACCTCTCACCATTACAATAACAGGGGATGTTAGCATTTTATATCATACCCCCAAGACATGCTAACCTCTCACCATTATCAATAACAGGAGAGGTTAGCATTTTATATCATACCTCGAAGACATGCTAACCTCTCAGCATTACCAATAACAGGGGAGGTTAGCATTTTATATCATACCCCCAAGACATGCTAACCTCTCACCATTACAATAACAGGGGAGATTAGCATTTTATATCATACCCCCAAGACATGCTAACCTCTCACCATTACCAATAACAGGGGAGGTTAGCATTTTATATCATACCCCCAAGACATGCTAACCTCTCACCATTACATTAACAGGAGAGGTTAGCATTTTATACCATACCCCCAAGACATGCTAACCTCTCACCATTACCAATAACAGGGAGGTTAGCATTTTATATCATACTCCCAAGACATGCTAACCTCTCACCATTACAATAACAGGGGAGGTTAGCATTTCATATCTTACCCCAAGACATGCTAACCTCTCACCATTACAATAACAGGGGAGGTTAGCATTTTATATCATACCCCCAAGACATGCTAACCTCTCACCATTACAATAACAGGGGAGGTTAGCATTTTATATCATACCTCCAAGACATGCTAACCTCTCACCATTACAATAACAGGGGAGGTTAGCATTTTATACCATACCCCCAAGACATGCTAACCTCTCACCATTACAATAACAGGAGAGGTTAGCATTTTATATCATACCTCCAAGACATGCTAACCTCTCACCATTACCAATAACAGGGGAGGTTAGCATTTTATATCATACCCCCAAGACATGCTAACCTCTCACCATTACCAATAACAGGGAAGGTTAGCATTTCATATCTTACCCCCAAAACATGCTAACCTCTCACTATTACCAATAACAGTGGAGGTTAGCATTTTATATCATACCCCCAAGACATGCTAACCTCTCACCATTACCAGTAACAGGGGAGGTTAGCATTTTATATCATACCTCCAAGACATGCTAACCTCTCACCATTTCCAGTAACAGGGAAGGTTAGCATTTTATATCATACCCCCAAGACATGCTAACCTCTCACTATTATCAATAACAGGGGAGGTTAGCATTTTATATCATGCCCCCAAGACATGCTAACCTCTCACTATTATCAATAACAGGGGAGGTTAGCATTTTATATCATACCCCCAAGACATGCTAACCTCTCACCATTACAATAACAGGGGAGGTTAGCATTATATATCATACCTCAAGACATGCTAACCTCTCACCATTACAATAACAGGAGAGGTTAGCATTTTATATCATACCCCCAAGACATGCTAACCTCTCACCATTACCAATAACAGGGGAGGTTAGCATTTTATATCATACCACCAAGACATGCTAACCTCTCACCATTACAATAACAGGAGAGGTTAGCATTTTATATCATACCCCCAAGACATGCTAACCTCTCACCATTACCAATTACAGGGGGGTTAGCATTTTATATCATACCTCAAGACATGCTAACCTCTCACCATTACAATAACAGGGGAGGTTAGCATTTTATATCATACCCCCAAGACATGCTAACCTCTCACCATTATCAATAACAGGAGAGGTTAGCATTTTATATCATACCTCGAAGACATGCTAACCTCTCACCATTACAATAACAGGGGATGTTAGCATTTTATATCATACCCCCAAGACATGCTAACCTCTCACCATTACCAATAACAGGAGGTTAGCATTTTATATCATACCTCAAGACATGCTAACCTCTCACCATTACAATAACAGGGATGTTAGCATTTTATATCATACCTCCAAGACATGCTAACCTCTCACCATTACAATAACAGGGGATGTTAGCATTTTATATCATACCCCCAAGACATGCTAACCTCTCACCATTACAATAACAGGGGAGGTTAGCATTTTATATCATACCCCCAAGACATGCTAACCTCTCACCATTACAATAACAGGAGATTAGCATTTTATATCATACTCTCCCAAGACATGCGAACCTCTCACCATTACCAATAACAGGAGGTTAGCATTTTATATCATACCCCCAAGACATGCTAACCTCTCACCATTACATTAACAGGAGAGGTTAGCATTTTATACCATACCCCCAAGACATGCTAACCTCTCACCATTACCAATAACAGGGAAGGTTAGCATTTCATATCTTACCCCCAAGACATGCTAACCTCTCACCATTACAATAACAGGAGAGGTTAGCATTTTATATCATACCCCCAAGACATGCTAACCTCTCACCATTACAATAACAGGGGAGGTTAACATTTTATACCATACCCCAAGACATGCTAACCTCTCCCCATTACAATAACAGGGGAGGTTAGCATTTTATATCATACCCCAAGACATGCTAACGTCTCACCATTACAATAACAGGGAGGTTAGCATTTTATATCATACCCCAAGACATGCTAACCTCTCACCATTACCAATAACAGGGGAGGTTAGCATTTTATATCATACCCCCAAGACATGCTAACGCCTCACCATTACAATAACAGGGAGGTTAGCATTTTATATCATACCCCCAAGACATGCTAACGTCTCACCATTACAATAACAGGAGGTTAGCATTTTATATCATACCCCCAAGACATGCTAACGTCTCACCATTACAATAACAGGGAGGTTAGCATTATATATCATACCTCCAAGACATGCTAACCTCTCACCATTACAATAACAGGAGGTTAGCATTTTATATCATACCCCCAAGACATGCTAACGTCTCACCATTACAATAACAGGGGAGGTTAGCATTTTATATCATACCTCCAAGACATGCTAACCTCTCACCATTACAATAACAGGGGAGGTTAGCATGTCTTGGAGGGTATGATCTGTGACCCTCTGTAACTATTCACCATGAATTTCTGTTGGGCTCAAAATAGTCTGAAACACGGCCAAAACGAACTGCAAATGCATCCAACAAGTGCAGAGTCACAAGCTTGGTGTAGTCATTTCATTGGACAAAATACTACACTTTTGTCTGCTTTTATTTATAAGAATCTTCAGGGTTGTCATTGATTTTGACCTATTACTTTTGTTAAACAAAATCTCTTTCTCTGAGCAACAGTATATCATTTCCCCAGAAACGTTGACAACGTATAACATAGCTCAGTGTTTTTCTACTCATTGTTGCTCATTTTCATCAAGGTGCCAATCATTTGGGACCCCACTGTATGTGTTGCTGTTGAATTGATGATCTAGATACGCTGCAAGCAAACGTGGGAGTTCCAAATGGCACCCTATTCCGTACCCCCGCACACTGACTCGGTACTCGGTACATAGCATCATTATTGTTATTTTATTGTGTTATTTTTTTTTAAATAATTCTTTACTTAAAGTTTATTTGGTAAATATTTTCTTAACTCTTCTTGAACTGCACTGTTGGTTAAGGGCTTGTAAGAAAGCATTTCACGGTAAGGTCTAATGCATGTGACAAATAAAGTTTGATTTGATTTTGATTCAATTTGATTATTCCCTGTATAGAGCGCTACTTGGTCAAAAGTAGTGGACTGTTTAGGGAATAGGGTGGCATAGGGCTCTGGTCTAAAGTAGTGCACTATATAGGGAATAGGGTGCCATAGGGCTCTGACAGAAAGTAGTGGACTATTTAGGGAATAGGGTGCCATAGTGCTCTGGTCAAATGTAGTGCACTATATAGGGAATAGGGTGACATAGGGCTCTGGTCTAAAGTAGTGCACTATTTAGGGAATAGGGTGCCATAGGGCTCTGGTCAAATGTAGTGCACTATTTAGGGAATAGGGTGCCATAGGGCTCTGGTCAAAAGTAGTGCACTAGATAGGGAATAGGGTGCCATAGGGCTCTGACAAAAAGTAGTGGACTATTTAGGGAATAGGGTGCCATAGGGCTCTGGTCAAATGTAGTGCACTATATAGGGAATAGGGTGACATAGGGCTCTGGTCTAAAGTAGTGCACTATATAGGGAATAGGGTGCCATAGGGCTCTGACAAAAAGTAGTGGACTATTTAGGGAATAGGGTGCCATAGGGCTCTGGTCAAATGTAGTGCACTATTTAGGGAATAGGGTGCCATAGGGCTCTGGTCAAAAGTAGTGCACTAGATAGGGAATAGGGTGCCATAGGGCTCTGACAAAAAGTAGTGGACTATTTAGGGAATAGGGTGCCATAGGGCTCTGGTCAAATGTAGTGCACTATTTAGGGAATAGGGTGCCATAGGGCTCTGGTCAAAAGTAGTGCACTAGATAGGGAACAGGGTGCCAATCTTGTAGAAGGATAAGACCAGACAGGACACACAGGTGCGTTATATACACATTTTATTTGTTATCCTGCATATATTGCTAGTAGACTTAATGGGGAACAATGCTGTTTAATCGCTACAGAAATGTTGACGTACATGTACCATACCAAAGTGTTCTGTGGTCACATCATTGTTGGGACTACTAACATGCATACACAGATATGCCAAACAGTCTGCAGCTGGAAAAAGGTGTCTACTGATAATGTCCCTTAACTGAACCAAAATTCGACCAAAATCGAATCAAAAACAAAACAAAATCCCCAAAATAAGAGGCAGAATGATATATAGGCATGGGGATTACATATGGATATGGGATTACATACAGACATGGGGATTACATACAGACATGGTGATTACATATAGAAATGGGGATTAGACACATAGACAAGGGGATTACATATAGACATGGGGATTAGACATATAGACATGGGGATTAGTCACATAGACAAAGAGAATTACATATAGACATGGGGATTACATATAGACATGGGGATTACATATAGACATGGGGATTACATATAGACATGGGGATTAGACATATAGACATGGGGATTAGACATATAGACATGGGGATTACATATAGACATGGGGATTAGACATATAGACATGGGGATTACATTTAGGCATGGGGATTACATACAGACATTGGGATTACATATAGACATGGGGATTAGACATAGAGACATGGGGATTACATATGGACATGGGGATTAGACATATAGACATAGGGATTACATATAGACATGGCGATTAGACATATATAGACATAGGGGATTACATATAGGCATGGGGATTACATACAGACATGGGGATTACATATAGGCATGGGGAATACATATAGACATGGGGATTAGACATATAGACATGGGGATTACATATAGACATGGGGATTACATATAGACATGGGGATTAGACATATAGACATGGGGATTACATATAGACATGGGGATTAGACATAAAGACATGGGTATTACATATAGACATGGGGAATACATATAGACATGGGGATTAGACATGTACACATGGGGATTAGACATATAGCCATGGGGATTACATATAGACATGGCGATTAGACATATAGACATGGGGATTACATATAGGCATGGGGATTACATATAGACATGGCGATTAGACATATAGACATGGGGATTACATATAGGCATGGGGATTACATACAGACATGGGGATTACATATAGACATGGGGATTAGACATAGAGACATGGGGATTGCATATGGACATGGGGATTAGACATATAGACATGGGGATTACATATAGACATGGGTATTATACATAAATACATGGGGAATACATATAGACATGGGGATTAGACATGTAGACATGGGGATTAAACATATAAACATGGGGATTAGACATATAGACATGGGGATTAGACATGTACACATGGGGATTAGACATATAGACATGGGGATTACATACAGACATGGGGATTGCATATGGACATGGGGATTAGACATATAGACATGGGGATTACATATAGACATGGGTATTATACATAAATACATGGGGAATACATATAGACATGGGGATTAGACATGTAGACATGGGGATTAAACATATAAACATGGGGATTAGACATATAGACATGGGGATTAGACATGTACACATGGGGATTAGACATATAGACATGGGGATTACATATAGACATGGCGATTAGACAAATATAGACATAGGGGATTACATATAGGCATGGGGATTACATACAGACATGGGGATTACATATAGGCATGGGGATTAGACATATAGACATGGGGATTACATATGGACATGGGGATTAGACATATAGACATGGGGATTACATATAGACATGGCGATTAGACATATAGACATGGGGATTACATACAGACATGGGGATTACATATAGACATGGGGATTAGACATATAGACATGAGGATTACATATGGACATAGGGATTAGACATATAGACATGGGGATTACATATAGACATGGGTATTATACATATAGACATGGGGAATACATATAGACATGGGGATTAGACATGTAGACATGAGGATTAAACATATAAACATGGGGATTAGACATATAGACATGGGGATTAGACATATGGACATGTGGATTACATATGGACATGTGGATTACATATAGACATGGGGAATACATATAGACATGGGGATTAGACATGTAGACATGGGGATTAAACATATAAACATGGGGATTAGACATATAGACATGGGGATTAGACATATAGACATGGGGATTACATATAGACATGGGTATTAGACATATAGACATGGGGAATACATATAGACATGGGGATTAGACATGTAGACATGGGGATTAAATATATAGACATGGGGATTAGACATATAGACATGTGGATTAGACATATGGACATGTGGATTACATATGGACATGTGGATTACATATAGAAATGGGGATTACATATAGACATGGGGATTACATATAGACATGGGTATTAGACATATAGACATGGGGAATACATATAGACATGGAGATTACATATAGACATAGGTATTAGACATATAGACATGGGGAATACATATAGACATGGAGATTAGACATGTAGACATGGGGATTAAACATATAAACATGGGGATTAGACATATAGACATGGGGATTAGACATGTTCACATGGGGATTAGACATGTAGACATGGGGATTACATATAGACATGGTGATTAGACATGTTGACATGGGGATTAAACATATAAACATGGGCATTAGACATATAGACATGGGGATTAGACATATGGACATGTGGATTACATATAGACATGGGGATTACATATAGACATGGGGATTTCATATAGACATGGGGATTACATATAGACATGGGCATTAGACATATAGACATGGTGGATACATATAGACATGGGGATTAGACATGTTGACATGGGGATTAAACATATAAACATGGGGATTAGACATATAGACATGGGGATTAGACATGTACACATGGGGATTAGACATATAGACATGGGGATTACATATAGACATGGCAATTAGACAGATAGACAAGGGGATTACATACAGACATGGGGATTGCATATGGACATGGGGATTAGACATATAGACATGGGGATTACATATAGACATGGGTATTATACATAAATACATGGGGAATACATATAGACATGGGGATTAGACATGTAGACATGGGGATTAAACATATAAACATGGGGATTAGACATATAGACATGGGGATTAGACATGTACACATGGGGATTAGACATATAGACATGGGGATTACATATAGACATGGCGATTAGACAAATATAGACATAGGGGATTACATATAGGCATGGGGATTACATACAGACATGGGGATTACATATAGGCATGGGGATTAGACATATAGACATGGGGATTACATATGGACATGGGGATTAGACATATAGACATGGGGATTACATATAGACATGGCGATTAGACATATAGACATGGGGATTACATACAGACATGGGGATTACATATAGACATGGGGATTAGACATATAGACATGGGGATTAGACATATAGACATAGGGATTACATATAGACATGGCGATTAGACATATATAGACATGTGGATTACATATAGTAATGGTAATTACATATGGACATGGGGATTAGACATATGGACATGGGGATTAGACATATAGGCATGGGGATTACATATGGATATGGGATTACATATAGACATGGGGATTAGACATATAGACATGGGGATTAGACATGTAGACATGGGGATTAGACATATAGACATGGGTATTAGACATATAGACATATAGACATGGGGATTAGACATACAGACATGGGGATTATACATATAGACATGGGGATTAGACATAGACATAGGGATTACATATAGACATGGGGATTAGACATATAGACATGGGGATTACATATAGACATGGGGATTAGACATATAGACATGGGGATTACATATAGACATGGTGATTACATATAGACATGGGGATTATATATAGACATGGGGATTAGACATATAGACATGGGGATTAGACATATAGACATGAGGATTACATATAGACATGGGGATTAGACATATAGACATGGGGATTACATATAGACATGGGGATTATATATAGACATGGGGATTAGAGATATAGACATGGGGATTAGACATGTAGACATGGGGATTACACATGGACATGGGGATTACATATAGACATGGGGATTAGCCATATAGACATGGGGATTAGACATATAGACATGGGGATTAGACATATAGACATGGGGATTACATATTGACATGGGGATTAGACATATAGACATGTGGATTACATATAGACATGGGGATTACATATACACATGGGGATTACATATAGACATGGGGATTACATTTACACATGGGTAACAAACAACATAGCATTTCTTCGTTTGTGGGAAGGGGGAGTTCAATAATATTACCCGTGGATGACACAAATATCCATTCTCTCAAAGAAAATACAATATTTTTTCTGCCATATTAGCAGAATCACACATGATCAAGCGATGGTGAGACTGTACTACCACACTGCACAGTCCTTCTGCTGAAAGCTCACAGAGTTCATTTCAGCATCCACGCACAGTCACACAGTCACACAGGCTTGTGTCCTACATGGCTCCCTATTCCATACACAGGGCTCTGGTCTAAAGTAGTGTATTATATAGGGAATAGGGTGCCATAGGGTTCTGGCCAAAAGGAGTGTACTATACAGGGAATAGGGTGCCATAGGGCTCTGGCCAAAAGTAGTGTACTGTACAGGGAATAGGGTGCCATAGGGCTCTGGCCAAAAGGTATGTACTATATAGGGAATAGGGTGCCATAGGGCTCTGGCCAAAAGGTATGTACTATATAGGGAATAGGGTGCCATTTAAGATTTGCCTCCATCCATACACCGTCGTGAGGAAACATTCTGCCGCACTCAGATCCCCCAGTGCTTCACTACTCTACTTGTGAAATGAATAATTACCATACAGTCACATGAGGACATGAACAAAAACACAAAGAGAAAAGAAGAGAAAAACACATAGAATGATAGTAGAGGAGTTTCAAAAAGATAGTTATCATATCCTCCTTTAAACAGACGACAAAAAAAAAAAATGAAAATAATTAATTAAAATAAAACTACAGGTGGAATATCAAATCGCCTTCTTTTACATTTGTCAAACCTTTGTAAATACCAATGTGGCAGGTAGGTACTGTAGCCGCCAAGTAGGCATTTTGCATGTAGGATAGAAACATTGCATCATGTCCTCTCACACTTAGCAGATCAACCTTGGAAAGAAAATTTAAAAAAAAAATTGGGGGGGGGAAGTCTGGAGATTGGAGACATAACACAACACACACCACAGAACATTGAGTGGGCCTCTACCAACAAGTTCACCTCCTGTCAGTCTTTGTTTTGTATTTTAGCTTGTGTCATTTCATTTGGGATATTCCCAACCTGTTCTCTGTACATTTCGTATTATTCCGTACGTAAATTCGAGACAGTCCTTTTAGTATGGTACTGTATGCTACGTTTCATATGGTATGTATTCATTTGTGGATGTTCGTCATCCATTTCGTGTGATATGTTACAAATTACAATTTGTATTATTTGTTACGAATTTGCAAAATGTACAATATGTTACGAATTTGCAAAATGTACGACATGTTACAAATTCTAGCTAGGTGGCTAACATTAGCTAGCTCGCTAACGTTAGTTAGGCTACGGGTTAGGGTTAAGGGAAGAGTTAGCTAAAAGGGTTAAGGTTATGGGGAAGGGTTAGCTAACATGGTAAGTAGTTGCAAGGTAGCTAAAAAGTAGTAAGTAGTTGGAAAGTTACTAATTAAAATGCTAAAATGCTAAAGATGAGATTCGAAATCGCAAACTTTTGGGCTGCTAGATGTTGTTGTTATACACCGATCCATCCAACCCCCTTACGTTTTTTTCGACTTGACTAACCATCTGTAGCCATACCAAACATAGCGTATCATACTAAATGGAGTGTCTCGGATTTTACGTACAGAATAATACGAAATGCTCTGAGACCAGGTTGCATTGCCTTGTGTCTGCACAAAGCTATAGCCATTGTTCATATGTGTTTCATATGTGTGCTAGAAAAAGTTGGATCACTGTTGACCACTGGCAACAACGACTTGCTCACACTCGCACCAAACAACTGCTCCTTTCCCTTCACACAGCTGTCACCTAGAAACAAGGTCTCCTTTTTCTCAAAGATTATTGTCCCTCTCTGCATCCCAAAAATTGTCCCTCTCTGTCTCCCTCCCTTGTCCTGACCAGTACCCAATGGATCATTCTTCCTTTGAGAATGCCATTGGGGATCCTACCCATCCGCCTCTTCAGTTTATCTACAATACTGACTTCATTGGCTTGGCTTCAGTAGGAGCAAATCAGAGCGATCGATTCCCCCAGAGGGATGTCTTCAATGATTCTCTCTCCCTCCCTCCCTGCTGTTAAGCCAATCCAGTGATAGGTTGATGAGGGTGAAGATATCCAGAAACAGCTGCTCCCTGGTAGTCAAGACATCAATGTGGATTTGACAACATATTTTATAAAGTAATAGCCATAACTAGCTGATATTATAATACCTGTAAATGGAAAACAAAGTCTATATCCAATCGAAACATCAGAGAGTTTCGAAAGACTCATCTATAAGTCTTTGCTAGGTAAAGCCCCACCTTATCTCAGCTCACTGGTCACTATAGCAGCACCCACCCGTAGCACCCGCTCCAGCAGGTATATTTCACTGGTCACCCCCAAAGCCAACTCCTCCTTTGGCCGCCTTTCCTTCCAGTTCTCTGCTGCCAATGACTGGAACAAATTGCAAAAATCACTGAAGCTGGAGACTCATATATCCCTCACTAACTTTAAGCATCAGCTGTCAGAGCAGCTCACAGATCATTGCCAATCTGTACACAGCCCATCTGTAAATAGCTCACCCAACTACCTCATCCCCATATTGTTATTTATTTTTTTGCTCCTTGTGCACTCCAGTATCTCACCTTGCACATGCATCATCTGCTCATCTATCGCTCCAGTGTTTAATTGCTAAATTGTAATTACTTCGCCACTATGGCCTATTTATTGCCTTACCTCCCTAATCTCACCTCATTTGCACACACTGTATATAGACTTTTTCTACTGTATTATTGACTGTATGTTTGTTTATTCCATGTGTAACTCTGTGTTGTTGTTTGTGTCGCACTGCTTTGCTTTGTCTTGGTCCAGGTCGCAGTTGGAAATGAGAACTTCTCAACTGGCCTACCTGTTTAAATAAAGGTGAAATAAAACATAAAGAAGTTGATACATAGAAAGCCTGAGAACTCAATAATATTAGTTGTATCTATTACTTAAAGACCTGAATTCTTCCTATAAAAATTATAATTTTCTGTACAGTACTATAGTATGAACAAAGGCAAATGACTGGCCACCTCATAAACAGCATCTTTATGAAAAGGCATCATTTCAAACAACAGTTACGGCAGGAAATCGTGGTCGTGCTTCTTGATTTTGGTTTAGAAAAAATAGAAAATATAATTCTTAACATTAATTCACAAAAAAAGATAAAATACTTTGTATTTGTTAATGGCCATTGGAAATGAATAAATAATAATTGTTTGGAGTTTTGTGAATTCTAAAAAGCCCTCATGGTTAATTTGGATTCGTCTCTCTCTCCAAAGCAGAATTTTATTTGAGTTCTATTGACATCGGCCACTGTCAGGATGACTGACAACACATTGCCAGCCACACCAATATGTAAGAAATAATCAACGAGGGGCTATGTGCTCTAGGGAAAATAATGAATGACGTGGAAGGTATTGTAACCACCCCTGGGTTTATAAGCGCGGATATCGACTCTGCCTGCTTGAGCAATGCATTTGGGGCACAGGGCGATATCCACGCTGGACTTCGGTCGAGGGTTCGAGGCCTGCTCTCCCTGCCTGTTTTATTACAGTATGTTCTGGAGTGAAACTGATCTTTACAGAGGACGTACGGCGCCCCAAGTTCATTATCCCTTTTTATACCAATTAAATGTAACTGAAGTAACACATTGTTTAATAACTACTTAGGGAGCAGTGGGGCGCTAGCGTGGGGCGCTAACTTTTTCCAGGACAGAAATTCCTTGGGTTTTCGCCTGCTATATCAGTTCTGTTATAGTCACATACATTATTTTAACACTCTTAGAAACTTCAGAGTGTTTCCTATCCAATAGTACTAATTATGTGCATATCATATTTTCTGGGCCTGAGTGGCAGGCCTTTTACTTTGGGCACGCCAGACTCTCCACAACCGACACCTCAGCTGCCGCTCCCTAAGAAGTTATTAACACACTGAAGTAGCTAGAAAGTTTACTAGATATCTACAGTAGTGGCCCGTGGTACCCAAACAGACAGACGTGCTAGTTTAGCTAACTAAACCATCAGTCCAAGCTTGCCATTATGAAAATTGAATTCAACAACGCCAACAATGTTTTTGAATTTGACGTTTGCTTTCAAAAAAAGCAGCTCAAACATAGAACATGTAAGAATGAACTATAGCCATTGAATTCTACAGTGTAAATATACCGTGCGCTATAGGGAAATCATGCACGCTCTAGAATGCCCTTCAAGCCAATCAGAAACAAGTATTCAACAATACCATTGTTAGAATTGAGCAATAAGGCCCGAGGGGGTGTGGTTTATGGCCAATATTCCATGGGTTGCTCTTAAGCACGACGCAAAGCGGAGTGCCTGGATACAGCCCTTAACCGCGGTATATCGGCCATATACCACAAACGACTGAGGTGCCTTATTGCTATTATAAACTGGTTACCAACATAATTAGAGCAGTAAAAATAAACGTTTCGTCATACCCGTGGTGAACTCACAAGGCAGTCAAGCACCCAAGGTAACTGGCTAAAGTTGGCTAGCTTGTTAGCTACTTCAAGACACGAATGAGAGAACACCTCACTCTGACTATTTTAGTCGCCCTAGCAGAGCTGGTTAGGCTGTTTTCATGTTATCCAGAGCGTCGGTGACTGTGACTGTGCTGCTGGCAACAATTTAATTACGTTTTTTTTTTTTTGCCGATGTTTACTGGCACAGGCCATGTTCACCGGCCATGTTCACCGGGTATTGAGCGTTGGTAAACACATCAGATATTCTGCACTCTGGCCCACTCGGACTAGAATTTATGAACAAACCCTAAACAGTAAGGACCGACATGAAGTTCCTCCTCAACCTTCTATCTGTCGGTCTAGCATTCAGATCTATGTGGCTTTCTCTAACTCAATACTAGTTTTAATATTATAAAAATCAGCCAAGTGCCATGCTAAAGCAATATATAAATATATATATATATATATTTCAGCAGAAACTTTGAATAAACAACAACATTAAAACAGATATTTTCATTCAGTGAAAAAAGAAAGCTCTGAAAGTACAAGTCAACTTTTGTGTTTTAAAGTTTGAATGAAATCGTTCAGGGTTAAAATGTAGTCCTGTACAGTCCAAGACACTACAGCAACACAACAAACAGATGTTTGACTCATCAGCAGGATCAGGATGTTAATTATAACGAACTAGAAATGCACAGACCGACCAGTTATGATGATACTACAGACCGACCAGTTATGACGATACTACAGACCGACCAGTTATGATGATACTACAGACCGACCAGTTATGATGATACTACAGACCGACCAGTTATGACGATACTACAGACCGACCAGTTATGATGATACTACAGACCGACCAGTTATGGCGATACTACAGACCGACCAGTTATGATGATACTACAGACCGACCAGTTATGATGATACTACAGACCGACCAGTTATGACGATACTACAGACCGACCAGTTATGATGATACTACAGACCGACCAGTTATGACGATACTACAGACCGACCAGTTATGATGATACTACAGACCGACCAGTTATGACGATACTACAGACCGACCAGTTATGATGATACTACAGACCGACCAGTTATGATGATACTACAGACCGACCAGTTATGATGATACTACAGACCGACCAGTTATGACGATACTACAGACCGACCAGTTATGATGATACTACAGACCGACCAGTTATGATGATACTACAGACCGACCAGTTATGACGATACTACAGACCGACCAGTTATGATGATACTACAGACCGACCAGTTATGATGATACTACAGACCGACCAGTTATGACGATACTACAGACCGACCAGTTATGACGATACTACAGACCCGACCAGTTATGACGATACTACAGACCGACCAGTTATGATGATACTACAGACCGACCAGTTATGACGATACTACAGACCGACCAGTTATGACGATACTACAGACCGACCAGTTATGATGATACTACAGACCGACCAGTTATGATGATACTACAGACCGACCAGTTATGATGATACTACAGACCGACCAGTTATGATGATACTACAGACCGACCAGTTATGATGATACTACAGACCGACCAGTTATGATGATACTACAGACCGACCAGTCATGACGATACTACAGACCGACCAGTTATGACGATACTACAGACCGACCAGTTATGACGATACTACAGACCGACCAGTTATGATGATACTACAGACCGACCAGTTATGATGATACTACAGACCGACCAGTCATGATGATACTACAGACCGACCAGTTATGATGATACTACAGACCGACCAGTTATGATGATACTACAGACCGACCAGTCATGACGATACTACAGACCGACCAGTTATGATGATACTACAGACCGACCAGTTATGATGATACTACAGACCAGTTATGGCGATACTACAGACCGACCAGTTATGATGATACTACAGACCGACCAGTTATGATGATACTACAGACCGACCAGTTATGATGATACTACAGACCCGACCAGTTATGATGATACTACAGACCGACCAGTTATGATGATACTACAGACCGACCAGTTATGATGATACAGACCGACCAGTTATGACGATACTACAGACCGACCAGTTATGACGATACTACAGACCGACCGACCAGTTATGACGATACTACAGACCGACCAGTTATGACGATACTACAGACCGACCAGTTATGACGATACTACAGACCGACCAGTTATGACGATACTACAGACCGACCAGTTATGACGATACTACAGACCGACCAGTTGTGACGATACTACAGACCGACCAGTTATGACGATACTACAGACCGACCAGTTATGACGATACTACAGACCGACCAGTTATGACGATACTACAGACCGACCAGTTATGACGATACTACAGACCGACCAGTTATGACGATACTGGCGATACTACAGACCGACCAGTTATGACGATACTACAGACCGACCAGTTATGACGATACTACAGACCGACCAGTTATGACGATACTACAGACCGACCAGTTATGATGATACTACAGACCGACCAGTTATGATGATACTACAGACCGACCAGTTATGATGATACTACGACCGACCAGTTATGATGATACTACAGACCGACCAGTTATGATGATACTACAGACCGACCAGTTATGATGATACTACAGACCGACCAGTTATGATGATACTACAGACCGACCAGTTATGACGATACTACAGACCGACCAGTTATGATGATACTACAGACCGACCAGTTATGATGATACTACAGACCGACCAGTTATGATGATACTACAGACCGACCAGTTATGACGATACTACAGACCGACCAGTTATGATGATACTACAGACCGACCAGTTATGATGATACTACAGACCGACCAGTTATGATGATACTACAGACCGACCAGTTATGATGATACTACAGACCGACCAGTTATGATGATACTACAGACCGACCAGTTATGATGATACTACAGACCGACCAGTTATGATGATACTACAGACCGACCAGTTATGATGATACTACAGACCGACCAGTTATGATGATACTACAGACCGACCAGTTATGATGATACTACAGACCGACCAGTCATGATGATACTACAGACCGACCAGTTATGATGATACTACAGACCGACCAGTTATGATGATACTACAGACCCGACCAGTTCATGATGATACTACAGACCGACCAGTTATGATGATACTACAGACCGACCAGTTATGATGATACTACAGACCGACCAGTCATGATGATACTACAGACCGACCAGTTATGATGATACTACAGACCGACCAGTCATGATGATACTACAGACCGACCAGTTATGATGATACTACAGATAGCAGATATGCTATCATTGGTTGCTTCTAACATGGTACCCTATTCCCAACGTAGCGCACTAGGTTTTAACCAGAACCCATGACTATAGTATTATGTGTACCCATGGGACTCACGGTCAAAAGTAGTGCACTACATAGGGAATCAAGGTGCTACTTGGGACGTACCATTGTTGACGTTGTCTAAAGGAAGAGTTACGGTAGCATATGCAAGAATCAATGACTAACATATCTATCTGGTTGATAAATAACTTGTTATTAAATTGGAACCCTCGCCACTGCTACAAATAGAAAAGCCTCTAGGATTATCTTAGCTAACTGTAGGCCTATTTTACTGTATTTAGAGAATTTTTTTAAATTCGTAAAAGCTACATTCAGAAGTACGTATTGTTATTGTGTGTTATTTTGATGGAATCAAGAAGTGGAAAAGGTATTAGTGTTGTATTTCAACCACCCCATAATGATTTATTGTTTCTATAAACCTATGTTGCCTGCTGATATAAACACGTTTATTTATTATAAACCTATGTTGCCTGCTGATATGAACATGTTTATTTATTATAAACCTATGTTGCCTGCTGATATAAACATGTTTATTTATTATAAACCTATGTTGCCTGCTGATATGAACATGTTTATTTATTATAAACCTATGTTGCCTGCTGATATAAACATGTTTATTTATTATAAACCTATGTTGCCTGCTGATATAAACATGTTTATTTATTATAAACCTATGTTGCCTGCTGATATGAACATGTTTATTTATTATAAACCTATGTTGCCTGCTGATATAAACACGTTTATTTATTATAAACCTATGTTGCCTGCTGATATAAACATGTTTATTTATTATAAACCTATGTTGCCTGCTGATATAAACACGTTTATTTATTATAAACCTATGTTGCCTGCTGATATAAACATGTTTATTTATTATGTTTAGGCTAGTAGCTGAAGCGTTTGCCAGTTGTCCTCACTAACTACAGATTTGTTTGGCGACTATAGTTGTGTACTCAAAGGGGAAGAAAAAAACGTTTACTTTTTTTAATCCTTCTTTCTAACACGAATAATAATAATAATAATAATAATAATAATAATAAATAATAATAATAATAACATTCCGGTCATTTAGCCTAAGGTCTTTTAATAAGGACAAACCAATTATAATGAAAACTTAAGACAGTAATATTAAAGGCATAAAATCTCATCAGTAACACAAAAAAAAAAACACAACATAGTTGTCGTGGTTTTTACACATTGCATTTCCACGAAAGGTTGTGATATGTTTGTCATAAGGTCGCTACGTTGCAACACTCGGGCAGTATCCCAAATGGGGTACCTATTACCTATATAGTGCACACTACCCTATAGGCGAAAGAGTTGTGCACGATAGAGTTTAAGGTAAAAGGTGCCATTTGGGATACACACTCTCTGTCTGAGAGGTCTGTCAATGTATTACTTCCGTTCTCCTCACATTGGAAATATTTGTACCTTTGGCAAACATGGATTTCTTCTGTCTCTTCTCCTGTGCATTGCCTTTGTTGTCATAATATGTACAGTGGAGCGCTTTCAGCCAAGTACTTAATATTTTCTTTTTTAAATGCATGCTTTTTAGAGATAAATCCCGCCGTGCATTTCGCACTGTTGCTAGAATAGAAAGAAACAAGGTTGAAATATACATCAGGATCAAAAAAAAGGTCCTCATACTTTGATAAATGAATCTCTGTCCGTATGAGTTTCTCGTTTTGAGCCCCACAGTTTTCTCCTCCCCGTCTTTCCTCCTGATTCTGCATAAGTACTGCGGTGTCTGTTTCTGCAGTAAACCGCTGCAGTGTCTGTTTCTGTAATACACCACACACGTATAAAAGGGACTTGTCATGCCATGCAAATATCTCTTCCACTATCTGCGCTCCCTTTTTCCCTCTCATCTCACTTCTCCAATATCTCCTCATTCTTCTTAGTCTTTTTTTCCCCCAGCAGGTCAAGGTTAGGTTCATTTAACGTAGTTCCAGTGGGTTACATGCTGGTTTCGCAGGTCGGGGGCACACTGCCGTCCCCGGGCATCAGGTGGATCTCTGGTGTGAACATGTGGTTCTCTGATTGGTTGCTGTCGACCTTGCCCTCCCCACCTGCCTCTCTTCCCACCACCACATCCTGGGTGCAGTTCCCCGCCGGTGCCCCCCCTGCCGTTCCCGCCGCTTCCGTCTGATTCTTCTCCTCGTTGGACGAACCTTGACCACCAAGACCCTGGTCCGGGGAGTCCTCATCCCCTGGCGGGGTGTCCACCACCAGCCTCTCGCGGGACAGGGGGCTGGTCTCGTCTTCTGTGCCCAGGATGACGGGCTTTGTGCTGGGGAGGAGCAGCGAGGTCTCCCTCTCTGGGGATTCATTCTCCAGGAAGCTGAAGCTGATGTCATGGGGAGAGGTGGTGCTGGGTGGTGTCGGGGGCTCGGTGGGTGGGCCCTTGATGAAGTTGACCTTTAGCCCTTTGGTCCCCTTGACGACAGGGTTGACGCTGTCTCTCAGGCTGCTATGGATGTTCTCCACGGTTCTGTTGAAGCTCTCCACGTCGTCTCTCGGGAACTGTGTGCCGCCATCTCGGTTGTAAGGGACAAACTCATACATGCCGTCTTTGAGGGAGGCGGCGTCCTGGATGCTTTGGACATCGTTGACCCTCGATTCTGGGAGGAGGTCCAGAGACGGAGGGAACTTTCTTCCTGATCCAGTGCCCTCCCCGAACTCGGCCCCGCAGCTGGCGAAGCTGTCCATGCTCGACAGGCTGCGTACTGCTTCGCTTTCCTTCAGCAGGGGCTCTGTCGAGGAAGAGGATGGGACTTCCTGCCTCTCCAGCTCCACTTCATGTGGGGGCCGGGCCGGGGAAGGCGGGGACCCTGGGTGCTGTTGCCGCGACGATGCTGAGGTTGCCGTGGTGCTCATAGTGCTCACAGAGCAGGAAGTGTTGAGGTTGGTAAAGGACTGAGACTTGGTCAGTTGGTTGAACATGATCTCTAGGTTCTGAGCATTAAGAAGCTGAGAGGTACTGCCTCTGAATTCGGGGATACGGCCTCTATACTGAAAGCTACTGAGGGGCCTCCGCTCGGGGCTACTGCTGGTGGTGATGGTGATGCGATGGGTGGACCCCAGGAGGACGGACTCGGGGTACTTCTTATCCAACGACCTCAGGCTGATGTCGGAGGCGGTGTGTTTGGGCGTGCCGGCCCAGCTGGGAGGCAGGCGGTTGTCCTCTCCTCCTTTCTCCACGACGACATCCATCAGCTCCATACTCCGGGCGAACGCGTCCTTCAGGTTCATGGAGACAATACTACCGTTCCTCTTGGCCCTCTCCAGGGCCTCCCGCCTCTTTATGGCCTTCTCTTGCCTCTTCTGCTCCTTGTAGAACTCAGAGAAGTTGTTGACGATGATGGGGATGGGCAGAGCGATGACCAACACCCCGGCGATACAGCAGAGACCCCCGACTATCTTACCCAGAAGCGTCTGAGGGTAGATGTCACCGTAACCCACCGTAGTCATAGTGATGGTGGCCCACCAGAAAGAGGCGGGGATGCTGGTGAACTTGGTGGCATCTTCGTCCTTCTCGGCGAAGAAGACGAGGCTGGAGAAGATCATAATGCCCATGGCCAGGAAGAGGATGAGCAGGCCCAGCTCGTTGTAACTCCTCCTCAGGGTGAAGCCTAGATTACATTACATACATTAGAAAAACTTGAATGTCCTCAATGAAGCAAACGCCAGGGTTTCTTCATCCTGGTTCTGGGGACCTAAACTTACATTTTTTCCCCCCCCTTGCACTACCCACCTGATTCCACGAATCAACTCAGCTGCGTAGTGCTAGGGAAAAAACTAAAATGTGCACCACTTTGGGTCCCCAGGACCAGGATTAAGAAACACTGGGCTAAACAACATGCGTACAGACCAAGAGACTGCAGCCCTGTGGAATGCCTGGCCAGCTTCAGAATCCTCAATATTCTCATGATCCGGAATATCTGCACCACACGCCGGACGTTCTGGAACTGTAGAACGCTCTTGTTGGATTCCGTCAGGAAGATGGTGACGTAGTAAGGGAGGATGGCCAGCAGGTCAATGACGTTCAGGGGACCTTTAAGACAGAGAGAGAGAGAGAGAGAGAGAGAGAGAGAGAGAGAGAGAGAGAGAGAGAGAGAGTGGGAGGGAGAGAGGGAGGGAGAGAAACTTTTGACTTTTTGTCTTTCTTCAATGAAATTTCACTTTCACAATTTCTCATTTCACTTAAAACCTCACCCCCCCAAAAAAAAAACACCCCAAAATCTCCTGTACTGCAGTACTGCATACATGTACCATACTCACCTTGCCCTCTACACCACGATACAAAAACAACACCACACATCACAATAACCAAAACCTCACCACTTCTACAACGGTATATCCAACCAATCTTCACCAGCTGTACAGACAGCCCCCACGACACACCATATCTCCTGAAACATCTCCACACTTTTCATCATTTATAGAAATCAATTTCCACCCTGAGGCGCGCAGAGACCATCCCGTTAATAGTAAAGGGTCTGTTATCCCTCCACCTTTTACCCTGTTCCTCCTTGTAAGCCAAATCGCCAACTTTGCCTGAGCAAACAGAAAATTCAAGAACACACATTTGGCTTTCTCTTTATTTGAATAGCTGTACCCCATTATAAACATCCCAGCAGTGAACTCCACCCCCAACTTCTCACACAGACATTCCAACAGAGACATTAATGGCATTAACCTGGCGCACACAGAAAACACAAGAATCACAGTTTCTCTCATAACACAGAAAGGACACCCCTGCCCGATTCCCGGTTCAACCCATGCCAACCAGCTGTTAGTGGCCAGGGCTCCATGTAGAACACTCTCCATGTAGAACCCAATGCCACAGGCCTCCAGTTCTTAAGTTCCCACAAGTCCACTATTTTGGGCAGGAGAGTCAGAGCCGCCTGACGGCAGCTCATCGGCAACTCTCCTACCCCGACGCATTCACGCAACACACAGTCCAATTATGGCGCCCAACAGCCTATTGCTCCTATTCCTGGACATGTAAAAACGATCAAGTCGGGTGTAATGCCCAGGCCCGAGTTTACAGGCTGGAGCGTTTTGGTTTTGTCTTGGTGTAGGGTTTTGTCTGTTCTAGGTGTCGTGTTTCTATGTTGGGTAATGGTTCCCAATTAGAGGCAGCTGTGTGTCGTTGTCTCTAATTGGGAACCATATTTAGGTTAGTAGGTTTCACTCTGGGTTCGTGGGTTATTGTATGTTCATAGCTGTGTTTGTCTAGTCAGTTATGTTCTTCGTTACGTTCTCCGTTTATTGTTTTGTTCCGTCTTGTTCCCGTGTATTAATTAAATATGTATTCTGGCTACATCGCTGCGTCTTGGTCTGTTCCCTCGGAAGAGAGACGTGACAGAATAACCCACCAACTAAAGACCAAGCAGCGAGAGACCCGGGAGCTTAGCTCTTGGGAAAAGGAGCTATTCTATGGGAGTGCTTGGGACCAGCCTGGGGAGTATCGTCGACCCAGAGAGGAACTGGAAGCAGCGGCGGCGGAGCGGCGCAGGTGTGAGGACCTGATGGGAGCATGGGATCCTGTGAGAGGCAGGTTTCTCAAACCTCGCCGGGCTAGGAAGCCCGTTAGGCAGCCCCAAGAAACTTTTGGGGGGGGGCACACGAGGAGGTTGGCCGGTTCAGGAGGGACTCCTGAGCCAACTCCTCGTGCCTTGTGGAGAGAGCGTTGGGGAGAGCGTCGCAGCGAAGGGAGGCCGTGCTATGCAGTGTTGCGCACGGTTTCCCCTATAGGGATTCAGAGGCCGGTGGGAGTGATTCCCGCTCCACTCATCAGTCGGGCGAAAATAAGTGATCAGCCAGTAAGCGTGGTGCCATCGCTGCGCACTAAGTCCCCAGTGCGCCTCCTGGGACCCGGATATCCTGCTCCAGTTCCGTGTGCGGTGTCTCCGGTACGTGTCCGCAGCCCAGTGCGAGAGATCCCAGCGCCACTCATTGGTCGGGCCGAGGTCTGTGTGCTACCTGGGAGAGTGGTGCCAGCTCTGCGAGCCAGGCCTCCAGTGCGCCTTTTGGGTCCATGTTATCCTGTGGTCCTACGGGCAGAATCTCCGGTACGAATCCACAGCCCAGTCCGAGAGATTCCAGCTCCACTCACCCATGAGGCCAGGGTTAGTGAGCTAGCTGGAGGTATGGTGTCGGCTCTCCATATCAGGTTCCCGGTCCGGGTGGAGGATTCTACACGTCCAGTCCCCGTTCCACGTTCCAAGATCCCTGTTCCACGTTCCAAGATCCCTGTTCCACGTCCCGAGATCCCTGTTCCACGTTCCAAGATCCCTGTTCCACGTTCCAAGATCCCTGTTCCACGTTCCAAGATCCCTGTTCCACGTTCCAAGATCCCTGTTCCACGTTCCAAGATTCCAGTTCCGTGTTCCAAGATCCCAGTCCGTGTAGTGGTTTCTACACGTCCAGTCCCTGCTCCGCGCATCCAGCTCCCCGTGCGCTCCGAGAGTCCAGCACGTTCTGTTCCGGTCCCGCGCACCAAGCTCCCCGTGCGCTTAGAGAGTCCAGCACGTCCTGTCCCGGCTCCGCGCACCAAGCTCCCGTGCGCTTAGAGAGTCCAGCACGCCCTGTCCCGGCTCCGCGCACCCAGCTCCCGCGGCGCTCAGAGAGTCCAGCACGTCCTGTCCCGGCCCGCACCAAGCTCCCCTGCGCGCCAGAGAGTCCAGCACGCCCTGTCCCGGCTCCGCGCACCCAGCTCCCCGCGGCGCTTAGAGAGCCCAGTTCGGCCTGTTCCCGCTCCCGCACCAGAGTGCGCGTCCACGAGCCCAGTTCGGCCTGTTCCCGCTCCCGCACCAGAGTGCGCGTCCGAGCCCAGTTCGGCTTGTTCCCGCTCCCCGCACCAGAGTGCGCGTCCCGAGCCCAGTTCGGCCTGTTCCCGCTCTCCGCACCAGAGTTCCAGTGAGCATCACGAGTCCGGTACGACCAGTTCCTGCTCCACGCACCAGAGTTCCAGTGAGCATCACGAGTCCAGTACTGCCAGTTCCTGCTCCACGCACCAGAGTTCCAGTGAGCATCACGAGTCCAGTACTGCCAGTTCCTGCTCCACGCACCAGAGTTCCAGTGAGCATCACGAGTCCAGTACTGCCAGTTCCTGCTCCACGCACCAGAGTTCCAGTGAGCATCACGAGTCCAGTACTGCCAGTTCCTGCTCCACGCACCAGAGTTCCAGTGAGCATCACGAGTCCGGTACTGCCAGTTCCTGCTCCACGCACCAGAGTTCCAGTGAGCATCACGAGTCCGGTACTGCCAGTTCCTGCTCCACGCACCAGAGTTCCAGTGAGCATCACGAGTCTGGTACTGCCAGTTCCTGCTCCACGCACCAGAGTTCCAGTGAGCATCACGAGTCCAGTACTGCCAGTTCCTGCTCCACGCACCAGAGTTCCTGTGAGCATCACGAGTCCGGTACTGCCAGTTCCTGCTCCACGCACCAGAGTTCCAGTGAACATCACGAGTCCTGTACGACCAGCTCCTGCTCCACGCACCCGAGTTCTAGTAAGCATCATGAGTCCAGTACGGCCAGTCCCTGCTCCACGTACCAGAGTCCCCGTGAGCATCGTGAGTCCGGTAAGGCCAGTTCCAACTCCACGCACCAGAGTTCCAGGAGATGGTCCAGGGCCTCCGGTTCAGGATGTCAGACCAGCACGGCCAGCACCGGAGCCCCCACCTGGGACAAAGTGACCCACCGAAGACCCCCCACAGACTTTTGGCGCGTCCAGAGTCCGCGCCTTTGGGTACTGCTAACGCCCAGGCCCGAGTTTACAGGCTGGAGCGTTTTGGTTTTGTCTTGGTGTAGGGTTTTGTCTGTTCTAGGTGTCGTGTTTCTATGTTGGGTAATGGTTCCCAATTAGAGGCAGCTGTGTGTCGTTGTCTCTAATTGGGAACCATATTTAGGTTAGTAGGTTTCACTCTGGGTTGGTGGGTTATTGTATGTTCATAGCTGTGTTTGTCTAGTCAGTTATGTTCTTCGTTACGTTCTCCGTTTATTGTTTTGTTCCGTCTTGTTCCCGTGTATTAATTAAATATGTATTCTGGCTACATCGCTGCGTCTTGGTCTGTTCCCTCGGAAGAGAGACGTGACATCGGGCTGCATTCACCCTAGCCCCAAAGACCTTCACCCATGTATACTGTCTTGTGTCAGGATGTCGAGTTCTCCAAACTTCCACTAGGTGGAACTGATTAATGATGTCCCATAACACTCCCACTGACCCTGAATGAAGCTCTTCCCCATTTCTGTCTTTTGTAAAATCCATGGTACAGTTCCATTCCCCGCCAACCACCAGCATCTCCTCAGGCGCTACCTGTGAGAGTTCCTGTCTAAGACACCCCTATAGAACCCCCATCTATATCTCTGTGTTGCGCATTCACATTTATAAGGCCAAAACCCATGTTGCTAATTTCTGCTTTTACTACAAGCAGCCTACCCGACACACTTACTTTGAGGAGCAAATTTTTACAGACAGACCCGGTACAAAAAGAACTGCCACCCCTGCACTAAAATTTGTCCCATGGCTCAACACACTTGCGCCTTTCCACCAGAGCCCCCAATCGACTTCATTCACCACATCACTATGCGTCTCCTGCAGAAACAACACCTGCACGTTTTTTGTTTGTTTTACATATTCACCCATCACACTCCTCTTTCACGCATCTCTGGCGCCATTTATTTGAAGTGAGCCGACCTGAAGAGTCTCCGTAAGAAGTGGGAGAACAGCCAGCAAAGAAAGAGACCAATAGCAAAGCTCAAAAAGCCCCAGTGACAGAAAATAACTATTAATCTAAAACAACGTCTGAAGGTAGACCTTTATACACAGTTGTGACCCACTTGCTCAAACTAAACCGTTTCCTGGGTGAGAGGACACCATGCCCCTCATTTTTCATGACCACACCGGGCTCTCCCCTCCCTACTCCTTCCTTCTCCCCCCTTTTCCTCTTCCGCTTGACACCCTCCTCCTCCCCCCCTAGTCTCTTACCCTTCCACACAATACACATCCACTAGCATAACCTGACTAGAACCAGCCTCATCTATACCACTATCCATAACCTGACTAGGCCAAGCTTCATCTACACCACCATCTATAGCATGACTAGACCCAGCCTCATCTACACCACCATCCATAGCATGACTAGACCCAGCCTCATCTACACCATCATCTATAGCATGACTAGACCTATTCTCATCTACACCATCATCCATAGCATGACTAGACCCAGCCTCATCTACACCACCATCTATAGCATGACTAGACCCAGCCTCATCTACACCACCATCTATAGCATGACTAGACCCAGCCTCATCTACACCATCATCTATAACCTGACTAGGCCCAGCCTCATCTACACCACCATCTATAGCATGACTAGACCCAGCCTCATCTACACCATCATCTATAACCTGACTAGACCCAGCCTCATCTACACCACCATCTATAGCATGACTAGACCCAGCCTCATCTACACCATCATCTATAACCTGACTAGACCCAGCCTCATCTACACCACCATCTATAGCATGACTAGACCCAGCCTCATCTACACCATCATCTATAACCTGACTAGACCCAGCCTCATCTACACCATCATCCACAGCATGACTAGACCCAGCCTCATCTACACCACCATCTATAGCATGACTAGACCCAGCCTCATCTACACCACCATCCATAGCATGACTAGACCCAGCCTCATCTACACCATCATCTATAACCTGACTAGACCCAGCCTCATCTACACCACCATCCATAGCATGACTAGACCCAGCCTCATCTACACCATCATCTATAGCATGACTAGACCTATTCTCATCTACACCATCATCCATAGCATGACTAGACCCAGCCTCATCTACACCACCATCCATAATCTGACTAGACCCAGCCTCATCTACACCATCATCTATAGCATGACTAGACCTATTCTCATCTACACCATCATCTATAACCTGACTAGACCCAGCCTCATCTACACCACCATCCATCGCATGACTAGACCCAGCCTCATCTACACCACCATCTATAGCATGACTAGACCCAGCGTCATCTACACCACCATCTATAGCATGACTAGGCCCAGCCTCTGCTGCCTGCGTCTCATGGCCCCCTGTACGTTGACCTCGATTTCCCCCACTGGCGCTTGTACCCTCACCTTGTCTACGGCCTTTATGTGGGCACGCAAAGCTCTTATGCCCCAAATCCCCACACTCAAATTACTGTAGACTATCTGTGCCCTCCCTATGCCTCACTTTAAAATGCACATTTAACTGTTGCTCATTGTTATTCAGAAACATGAACACTTGCCTCCGGAACGAAACAACGTGCTTAACGGCATCTGCCTGAAAACCTGCCGACAGTACACGAAAACCTCTAGCAAACTTACCAAAACGACTCAGCTCTTTCCTGAGTTGATCATCCGTAATAAACGGAGACAAATTTGTAACTACCACCCTGGTCGAAGAAGTCGAAAGAGGAGAATTTGGCACCAACACAAATATTTCACTAGCAATGTGCTTACCCACCAAATAGGCTCTTTTCATGAACACAACTACAGCTTTGTTCATTCTGGAAGCGGAATGTATAAATTCTGCTCCTACCTGTTCACCGACCGCGAGCAGAACATCCTCCACCTTAACTCCATTCGCAGGAACACATCTGAATTCATGCCGTAACGACAGCGTCTCCTCCGCGCTAGGCTGAGAAGCCATCGCACACACCACACCTTCCAAACCCCAGGAAACTAAAACTCTGTCCTCTTCCACCGTAACTTTGAAAAAATAAACGCCAAAATAAACAGTGCATTAACCCTCCACCATAGAAAAAAAAAAAAAAGTTAGGACACCAAACACTCAAACTCCCAGCATGCACTGAAAGAGAGAAAGAGAGAAAGAGAGAGAGAGAGAGAGAGAGAGAGAGAGAGAGAGAGAGAGAGAGAGAGAGAGAGAGAGAGAGAGAGAGACAGACAGACAGACTCTTTTACAATAATGAACTGACATCAACCAGCTGAATTGCGACTACAACTAAATTAGGCCAAAATATATGATCAATGAAATGGGTTAAATGAAAGAAAATAATCCTCATCCATCCTGCAGTGGATCAGAACCAGTTTAGTTGAAAAGCAGGTCTGGCCTATATGACCTGGTCGCAGATCAGTTTGTACTATCAAACATGATAATGAGTTGACAAGATAGCACAAATAGATCTGGGACCAGGCTAGCGTATATATCTACGTATATATCTACCTTTGAAGAACTTCCATTTGTTGGGTGAGGAGAGGAAACGGAGGAGGTACTCCATGGTAAACCAGGCGATGCAGATGGCTTCTACGTGGGCCAGCTGGGGGTTGTCGTTGGCCTGGCCGAACTCATCTAGCGCCTGGAGCTCTGGTAGGGTGTTGAGGGACAAGGCAATGGTGGAGAGAATGATGAAGAGGATGGACAGGATGGCCAGGATCTGGAGGAAGGAGAGAGAGAGAGAGAGGGGCAGAGAGAGTGACGAGAGAGAGGGGGGAGGGAGAGAGGGCAGGGGAGAGAGAGAGAGGGAGGGCAGGGAGGGAGAGAGTGAGAGCAAGAGAGAGGGTGGGAGGGAGGAAGGGAGGGAGGTGGAGAGAGAGGGAGAGGGAGGGTGGGAGGGAGGGAGGGAGGGAGGGAGGGGGAGAGAGGGAGGGTGGGAGGGAGGGGGAGAGAGAGAGATAGGGAGGGTGGGAGGGGGAGGGAGGGAGGGAACGAGGAGGAGGGAGGAGAGAGAGAGAGAGAGAGAGAGAGAGAGAGAGAGAGAGAGAGAGAGAGAGAGACATTCAATGCAAACCCTCCAACCCAAAAAGTCCTGTTGTGTTGATGGTCGTCCCATCCACCAAACTACCAGGTGTGAAACAGGGAAGGGACTCAGGGGATATGCTAATTTGGTATAGAGCAGACCTAACCCACTCTATTAAATTAATCAAAACAGGAACATTTTACATTTGGCTAGACATTCAAAAGGAAATGATCTCAACAGAGAACAATGTCCTCCTGTGTGCTACCTATATCCCCCACTAGAACCCCCCCAGACTTTAATGAAGACAGCTTCTCCATCCTAGTGAGATCAACCATTTCCAGGCCCAGGAACATGTACTAGTCTGTGGCGACCTAAATGCCAGAACTGGACAAGAACCTGACACTCTCGGCACACAGGGGGACAAACACCTACCTGGAGGTGACAGCATTTCCTCCCCCATATGCCCCCCTAGACACAACTACGACAACATAACCAACAAAAACGGGTCACAACTCATGCAGCTCTGTCGCACGCTGGGTATGTACATAGTCAATGGTAGGCTTCGAAGGGACTCCTACGGTAGGTACACCTATAGCTCATCTCGCTATACAAAATTGATGGAAAGTGGTGTTGGGGGAAAAACATACGACATTATAAAATCCATGATCACAAACAACAAGTGTGCGGTTAAAATTGGCAAAAAAACACACACATTTCTCCCCACAGGGCCGTGGGGTGAGACAGGGATGCAGCTTAAGCCCCACCCTCTTCAACATATATATCAATGAATTGGCGAGGGCACTAGAACAGTCTGCAGCACCCGGCCTCACCCTACTAGAACCTAAAGACAAATGTCTACTGTTTGCTGATGATCTGGTGCTTCTGTCCCCAACCAAGGAGGGCCTACAGAGCCACCTAGATCTTCTGCACAGATTCTGCCAGACCTGGGCCCTGACAGTGGATCTCAGTAAGACAAAATTAATGGTGTTCAAAAAAAGGTCCAGTTGCCAGGACCACAAATACTAATTCCATCTAGACACTATTGCCATAGAGCAGGTATTCCCAAACTGGGGTAAGCGCAATACCGTCGGGGGTACGCCAAATAAAAATGTGATTCACATTAAAAACATTTTTTATATTTTCCAACAGGGCTATACATTTGGGTGAGGTTTTGGGTGAGGTAGCCTAGTAAAATAATTAACATCCAATCACATTAACTGTTAACATTAACTCTCGCGGGAATTCTACTAACGGTCCGTATGTAGCCAAACGTAGCTGCTGCTCATGTTGATATCTGTACTGATGGAGTAAAAGCCATGACAGGGAGACATAGTGGAGTGGTAACGCGCGTGCAAGCAGTTGCTCCCTACACCACTTGGGGACACTGCAGCATCCACCCAGAGGCTCTTGCTGCCAAGAGAATGCCTGACAGCTTGAAAGACGTTTTGGACACTACAGTGAAAATGGTTAACTTTGTTAAAGCAAGGCCCCTGAACTCTCGTGTATTTTCTGCATTATGGAATGGTATGGGCAGCGACCATGTACCGCTTTTACACCACACAGAAGTGAGCTGGTTATCAAGGGGGAAAGTATTGACACGTTTTTTTTATTTGAGAGGCGATCTTAAAGTTTTCTTTACTGACCATCATTTTCACTTGTCTGACCGCTTGCATGATGACGAGTTTCTCACACGACTGGCCTATCTGGGTGATGTTTTTTCTCGCCTGAATGATCTGAATCTAGGATTACAGGGACTCTTCGCAACTATATTCAATGTGCGGGACGAAATTGAGGCTATGATTAAATAGTTGGAGCTCTTCTCTGTCTGCATTAACAAGGACAACACACAGGTCTTTCCATCATTGTATGATTTTTTGTGTGCAAATGAACTCAAGCTTACGGACAATGTCAAATGTGATAGGCAAGTTGAGAACAAGTTCTCATTTACAACTGCGACCTGGCCAAGATAAAGCAAAGCAGTTCAACACAAACAACAACACAGAGTTACAGATGGAGTAAAACAAACATACAGTCAATAATACAGTAGAAAAACAAATCTATATACAAAGAGTGCAAATGAGGTAAGATAAGGAAGGTAAGGCAATAAATAGGCCATGGTGGCAAAGTAATTACAATATAGCATTTAAACACTGGAATGGTAGATGTGCAGTAGATGAATGTGCAAAGTAGAAATACTGGGGTGCAAAGGAGCAAGATAGATAAATAAATAAATACAGTATGGGGATGAGGTAGTTGGTTGAGCTATTTACAGATGGGCTATATACAGGTGCAGGGGTCTGTGAGCTGCTCTGACAGCTGGTGCTTAAAGCCAGTGAGGGAGATAAGTGTCTCCAGTTTCAGTGATTTTTGTAGTTCGTTCCAGTCATTGGCAGCAGTGAGCTGGAAGGAAAGGCGGCCAAAGGGGGAATTGACTTTGGGGGTGACCAGTGAGATATACCTGCTGGAGCGCGTGCTACGGGTGGGTGCTGCTATGGTTACCAGCAAGCTGAGATAAGGCGGGGCATTACCTAGCAGGGACTTGTAGATGACCTGGAGCCAGTGGGTTTGGCGACTAGTATGAAGCGAGTGCCAGCCCACGAGAGGATACAGGTTGCAGTGGTGGGTGGTGGGTGGTATATGGGACTTTGGTGAAAGCCAAAAGCCAAAATCAGAAGCCACTGCCAAATTTCTGTATTGCGCTCAGAGTATCCTACCTTTGCAAATCGAGCTGTTAAGACACTGATGCCCTTTGCAACCACGTACCTATGTGAGAGTGGATTCTTGGCCCTCATTAGCATGAAAACTAAATACAGACACAGACTGTGTGTGGGAAATGATTTAAGACTGAGACTCTCTCCCAATACAACCCAACATTGCAGAGTTATGTGCATCCTTTCAAGCACACCCTTCTCATTAACCTGTGGTGAGTTTTCACAATTTTCGATGAACAAATGAGGTTTTATATGTAAGATGGTTAAATAAAGAGCAAAATTATTGACTGTTATTATATTATTATTTGTGCCCTGGTCCTATAAGAGCTCTTTGTCACTTCCCACGAGCCGGGTTGTGACAAAAACTCACACTCATTCTTATGTTTAATAAATGTATCATATAGTGTGTGTGTGGCAGGCTTACAATGATGGCAAAAAACAACATTTGAGAGTGGGCTGACCCTGGTGCTAGAGGGGGTACGCAGCTGAAGGCTGAATGTTTGAAGGGGTACGGGACTGTAAAAAGTTTGGGAACCACTGCCCTAGAGCACACAAAACACGATATATACCTCGGCCTAAACATCAGCGCCACAGGTAACTTCCACAAAGCTGTGAACGATCTGAGAGACAAGGCAAGAAGGGCCTTCTTCTTCTATTCCATCAAAAGGAATATAAAATTTGACACACTGTACCAAATCTGATCTGGCAAAAAATACTTGAATCAGTTATTGAACCCATTGCCCTTTATGGTTGTGAGGTCTGGGGTCCTCTCGACAAATAAGAATTCACAAAATGGAACAAACACCAAATTGAGACTCTGCATTCAGAATTCTGCAAGAAACTCCTGCATTTACAGTGTAAAACACCAAATAATGCATGCAGAGCAGAATTAGGCCGATACCTGCTAATTATCCAAATCCAGAAAAGAGCCCTTAAAAATTAAGGAAGTGATTCCCAAACCTTCCATAACAAAGCCATCACCTACAGAGAAATAAACCTGGAGAAGAGTCCCCTAAGCAAGCTGGTCCTGGGGCTCTGTTCACAAACACAAACAGACCCCACAGAGCCCCAGGACAGCAACACAATTAGACCCAACCAAATCATGAGAAAACAAAAACATAATTACTTGACACATTGGAAAGAATTTACAAATAAACAGAGCAAACTAGAATGCTATTTGGCCCTAAACAGAGAGTACACAAAGGCAGAATACCTGTCCACTGTGACTGACCCAAACTTAAGGAACGCTTTGACTATGTACAGACTCAGTGAGCATAGCCTTGCTATTGAGAAAGGCCGCCGTAGGCAGACCTGGCTCTCAAGAGAAAACAGACTATGTGCACATAGCCCACAAAATGAGGTGGAAACTGAGCTGCACTTCCTAACCTCCTGCCAAATGTATGACCATATTAGAGACACATATTTCCCTCAGATTACACAGACCCACAAAGAATTCGAAAACAAATGCAATTTTGATAAACTCCCATATCTACTGGGTGAAATACCACAGTGTGCCGTCACAGCAGCAAGATGTGTGACCTGTTGCCACAAGAAAAGGTCAACCAGTGAAGAACAAACACCATTGCAAATACAAACTATATTTATGTTTATTTATTTTCCCTTTTGTACTTTTACTATTTGCACATCGTTACAGCACTGTACATAGACATCATATGACATTTGAAATGTCTATATTATTTTGGAACTTTTGTGAGTGTAATGTTTACTGTTAATTTTGATTGTTTATTTCACTTTTGTTTACTATCTATTTCACTTGCTTTGGCAATGTTAAGATGTGTTTTTCCCATGCCAATAAAGCTCTTAAATTGAAGGGGGGGCAGGGAGGGAGGGGAAGAGTTAAAAGGACCTAGAAGTGTCTGCTGCTCCTAGGCTAGGCCACTGATTGGCTGATCAGGTCAGCTGACTCTGTTCTCTGGCAACCTGGTCGCTAACACACAGGTGTGAAGTGCCGATGAAACACCCAGCTGCACCTCTCTGATTCAGAGGGGTTGGGTTAAATGCGGAAGACACATTTCAGTTGAAGGCATTCGGTTGTACAACTGACTAGGTACCCCCTTTCCCTGTGCCACTGAACACTAGGCTCAGGCTCAGTGGTGTAAAGTTACGTCAAAATATGTTTATTTTTGTATCTGTACTTTACTATTTAGAATTTTTACAACTTTCACTTTTACTTCACTACAAATGTTGTACTTTTTACTCCATATATTTTCCCTGATACCCAAAATTACTCAATACATTTTGAATACATTTTGAATGCTCAGCAGAACAGAAAAATTGTCCAGTTCGCACACTGATCTTTTTTGGCCTTCCTGTGACATCGGGTGGTGTAGGTGTCCTGGAGGGCAGGTAGTTTGCCCCCGGTGATGCGTTGTGCAGTCCTCACTACCCTCTGGAGAGACTTACGGTTGTTGGCGGAGCAGTTGCCGTACCAGGCGGTGATACAGCCCGACAGGATGCTCTCGATTGTGCATCTGTAAAAATTTGCGAGTGTTTTTGGTGACAAGCCGAATTTCTTCAGCCTCCTGAGGTTGAAGAGGCGCTGTTGCGCCTTCTTCACCACGCTGTCTGTGAGGTCTACACCTGTTGTATTCGGCGCACGTGACAAATAAACTTTGATTTGATTTGAAATTAAGAAAAACCGTGTGTGTTCAACCAAATCCTCTATAATACTCTACCACACGGCAAGTGGTACCAGAGCGCCAAGTCTAGGTCCAAGAGGCTTCTAAACAGATTCTACCCCCACAAGCCATAAGACTACTGAACATCTAATCAAATGGCTACCCAGACTATTTGCATTGCCCCCTCCCCTCTGTTATGCTGCTGCTACTCTCTGTTGTTATCTATGCATAAGTCACTTTAATAATTCTACCTACATGTCTCCCGACCCCTCCTGTCTCAGCCCCCAGTATTTATGCTGCAGTAGTTTATGTGTCGGGGGGCTAGGGTCCGTCTGTTATATCTGGAGTATTTCTCCTCTCTTATCCGGTGTCCTGTGTGAATTTAAGTATACTCTCTCTCTCTCTCTCTCTCTCTCTCTCTCTCTCTCTCTCTCTCTCTCTCTCTCTCTCTCTCTCTCTCTCTCTCTCTCTCTCTCTCTCAATTCAATTCAAAGGGCTTTATTGGCATGGGAAACATATGTTTACAAGTGAAAAAGATATAAAACATAAGTGAATTAAACAATGGAAAAAGAACAGTAAATATTACACACAAGTGTCAAAGGAATAGAGACATTTACAATGTCATATTATGGCTTAGTATGGTGTTACAGCGATGTGCAAATTGTGTGTGTGTGTGTCTCAGGACCATTCCTCAAGGCCTACCTGGCCTGATGACTCCTTGATGTGCCTGTTTTATGAATATTTTAAAATCTTGTCCATGTTCTGTTATAATCTCCACCCGGCACAGCCAGAAGAGGACTGGCCACCCCTCATAGCCTGGTTCCTCTCTAGGTTTCTTCCTAGGTTTTGGCCTTTCTAGGGAGTTTTTCCTAGCCACTGTGCTTTTACACCTGCATTGCTTGCTGTTTGGGGTTTTAGGCTGGGTTTCTGTAAAGCACTCTGTGACATCAGCTGATGTAAGAAGGGCTTTAAAAATAAAATTTGATTTAGATTAAAAAAAAATATATATTACCTCAATTACCTCGACTAACCGGTGCCCCCGCACATTGACTCTGTAACGGTATGCCCTGTATATAGCCTCGCTATTGTTATTTTACTGCTGCTCTTTAATTATTTGTTACTTTAATTATTTTTTTTTTGTGTGGATTTTTTTCTTAAAACTGCATTGTTGGTTAAGGGCTTGTCAGTAAGCATTTCACTGTAAGGTCTACACCTGTTGTATTCGGCACATGTGACAAATACAATTTGATTTGATGAAGGGAATAGGGTGCCATTTCATAATGATGGTTCATTATTATAACAAAAACCAGTGAGCGGGTCACTCCTAAGGTATAATACGGCTCTAAGCCAAGGTTGTGTGCATCTTATTCCTTATATAGTGTTGAGGCACAACATTTTTTTTCTAGAGGCAAGCCGATGGTCGGAGAGGAAGTCTATGCCCCTTTGTCAGTGATTGGTCAACAGTAGAGATTCTTCAATAAAGTCTTTGTTGTCGTTCAACGAGAGACGGCACGTTTTTTTTCATTTGAGAAATACTGCACCAAACACCTTGGTTAGATTGTCAAACTGCGCTACTAAGATCTCCTAGGCAAAAACGTCAAAATTAATGACACATTTCATGAGTTATTTTAGATTAATTCGGACAAATTTGAGGAAGCGACGGCGTCTCAAAATTGACAAAAAAAGTACTGTTGCTGAGTATGCGAGCTCATTTGGTTCGGCTAGCCGAGTGAACTGAAGCATGCTGACGCCTTTACATTTGTCATCACATACTTACAGTACTAGCTCAGTACTAGCTCAGTACTAGCTCAGTACTAGCTCAGTCCCAGCTCAGTACCAGCTCAGTACTAGCTCAGTACTAGCTCAGTACTAGCTCAGTACTAGCTCCTGCCTGCTTGACTGACTCACCTCAGGAGTATCTCCCCTCCAACGTAATATTAAGGTTCTTACCAAGACAAGGTCACCTAATGAAAAAAAGATGTCACATCTTTTCAATTTGCAAAACATAACAGATGTCAAACAATATCTACATAGAACATACTCCTATCAAATCTCTATATACAGTGCATTCAGAAAGTATTCAGACCCCTTGACTTTTTTGCATTTTGTTACGTTACAGCCTTATTCTAAAACATATTAAATAATTGTTTTCCCTCATCAATCTACATACCAATACCCCATAATGAAAGTGGAAACTAAAAAAGTAATCAGACCCTTTGCTATGAGACTTGAAATTGAGCTCAGGTGCATCCTGTTTCCATTGGTCATCCTTGAGATGTTTCTACAACTTGATTGGAGTCCACCTGTGGTAAATTCAATTGATTGGACATGATTTGGAAAGGCACACACCTGTCTATATAAGGTCCCACAGTTGACAGTGCAGCTCAGAGAAAAAAAACAATCCATGAGGTGGAAGGAATTGTCTGTAGAGATCCGAGACAGGATTGTGTCGAGGCACAGATCTGGGGAAGGGTACCAAAATGTTCTGCAGCATTGAAGGTCCCCAAGAACACAGTGGCCTCCATCATTCTTAAATGGAAGAAGTTTGGAACCACCAAGACTCTTCCTAGAACTGGCCGCCTGGCCAAGCTGAGCAATCGGGGGAGAAGGGCCTTGGTCAGGGAGGTGACCAAGAACCCGATGGTCACTCTGACAGAGCTCCAGAGTTCCTCTGTGGAGATGGGAGAACCTTCCAGAAGGACAACCATCTCTGCAGCACTCCACCAATCAGGCCTTTATGGTAGAGTGGCCAGACTGAAGCCACTATTCAGTAAAAGGGACATGACAGCCCACTTGAAGTTTGCCCGAAAAGCACCTAAAGACTCAAAAAACAAGATTCTCTGGTCAGATGAAACCAATATTGAACTCTTTGGCCTGAATGCCAAGTGTCACTTCTGGAGGAAAGCTGGCACCATCCCTACGGTGAAGCATCATGCTGTGTTTTTCAGCGGCAGGGACTGGGGGGACTAGTCAGGATCGAGGGAAAGATGAACGGATCAAAGTACAGAGAGATCCTTGATGAAAACCTGCTCCAGAGCGCTCAGGATCTCAGACTGGGGCAAAGGTTCACCTTCCAACAGGACAACGACCCTAAGCACACAGCCTAGACAACACAGGAGTGGCTTCGGGACAAGTCTCTGAATGTCCTTGGGTGGCCCAGCCAGAGCCCGGAAATTGAAACCGATCAAACATCTCTGGAGAGACCTGAACATAGCTGTGCAGCAACGCTCCCCATCCAACCTGACAGAGCTTGAGAGGATCTGCAGAGAAGAATAGGAGAAACTCCCCAAATACAGGTGTGCCAAGCTTGTAGCGTCATACCCAAGAAGACTCGAGGCTGTAATCGCTGCCAAAGGTGCTTCAATAAAGTACTGAGTAAATACTGGTCTGAATATTTATGTAAATGTAATATTTCATTAAAAAAATGAAACCTGTTTTTGCTTTGTCATTATGGGGTATTGTGTGTAGATTGATGAGGGGAAAAAAAGCAATTTAATCAATTTTATAATACATTTTTGTAACGTAACTAAATGTGGAAAAAGTCAAGGGGTCTGAATGCATGACAGAAAAGAGAAGCTCTTCCTCTGTCTAACACATATCTCAATACAAAGGAAAACCCCAGGATGTCCACAGTTTAATTTTTGTTATTTATTTTTATTCCCCCTTTATTTAACCAGGTAGTTCTATCTGATGTCATAATACTGTTTATTTCCCCTTTATTTAACCAGGTGGTTCTATCTGATGTCGTAATACTGTTTATTTCCCCTTTATTTAACCAGGTGGTTCTATCTGATGTCATAATACTGTTTATTCCCCCTTTATTTAACCAGGTAGTTCTATCTGATGTCGTAATACTGTTTATTTCCCCTTTATTTAACCAGGTGGTTCTATCTGATGTCATAATACTGTTTATTTCCCCTTTATTTAACCAGGTGGTTCTATCTGATGTCATAATACTGTTTATTTCCCTTTATTTAACCAGGTGGTTCTATCTGATGTCATAATACTGTTTATTTCCCTTTATTTAACCAGGTGGTTCTATCTGATGTCATAATACTGTTTATTTCCCCTTTATTTAACCAGGTGGTTCTATCTGATGTCATAATACTGTTTATTTCCCCTTTATTTAACCAGGTGGTTCTATCTGATGTCATAATACTGTTTATTTCCCCTTTATTTAACCAGGTGGTTCTATCTGATGTCATAATACTGTTTATTTCCCCTTTATTTAACCAGGTGGTTCTATCTGATGTCATAATACTGTTTATTTCCCCTTTATTTAACCAGGTAGTTCTATCTGATGTCATAATACTGTTAATTTCCCCTTTATTTAACCAGGTAGTTCTATCTGATGTCATAATACACCTTTATTTAACCAGGTAGTTCTATCTGATGTCATAATACTGTTAATTTACCCTTTATTTAACCAGGTAGTTCTATCTGATGTCATAATACTGTTAATTTACCCTTTATTTAACCAGGTACTTCTATCTGATGTCATAATACTGTTAATTACCCCTTTATTTAACCAGGTAGTTCTATCTGATGTCATAATACTGTTTATTTCCCCTTTATTTAACCAGGTAGTTCTATCTGATGTCATAATACTGTTTATTTCCCCTTTATTTAACCAGGGAGGCCAGTTGAGAACAAGTTCTCATTTACAAAGTCAAAGTCAAAGTCACCATTATTAGTCAGTTGTACAACCGAATGCCTTCAACTGAAATGTGTCTTCCGCATTTAACCCAACCCCTCTGAATCAGAGAGGTGCGGGGGGCTGCCTTTAATCGACATCCAGGTCTTCAGCGGCCGGAGAACAGTGGGTTAACTGCCTTGTTCAGGGGCAGAACGACAGATTTTTACCTTGTCAGCTCAGGGATTCAAACTTGCAACCCTCTGGTTACAAGTCCAACGCTCTGACCACTAGGCTACCTACCGCCCCAACTGCGACCTGGCCAAGATAAAGCACAGCAGTGCGACAAAAACAACAACACAGAGTTACACATGAACAAACGTACAGTCAATAACACAATAGAAACATCTACGTCATAGAGGATGCCATGTTGCCTCAGTATTAACCTCAACACACCTGATTCAACTAATCAAGTCATTGTTCTGCCATGAGAGAGGATGCCATGTTGTGTGGGTGCCTGTGAAAGGACGTTTGTGGGCAGTGAATTGACCTGAGGCGTAATCTACCCTGCCCTGGGCTGAGGCTAGAGAGGCTGTCTAACCGCTAGGTATCTAACTCTGTGAGCAGTGTGGGAACATTGTACCACGTGGCTTCGTCCCTGCAGCGATGGACAGAGGGCAGTTTCTTCAATAATTATAATGAATCATGCACACACACACACACACACACATGCAGAATAACACGCACACACGTGTAAAAAGGGCACACACACACACACACGCACACACACACACACACACATCTCTTCTGGTCAATAGGACAAAGCCCCACACATAAAAACAGTCATTGTGTGTCACCATGTCTCCATTACAGCCCTAGCACCAGGACCTATCACATCATCCCATTACTGATTATATTAGCACCAGGACCTATCACATCATCCCATTACTGATTATATTAGCACCAGGACCTATCACATCATCCCATTACTGATTATATTAGCACCAGGACCTATCACATCATCCCATTACTGATTATATTAGCACCAGGACCTATCACATCATCCCATTACTGATTATATTAGCACCAGGACCTATCACATCATCCCATTACTGATTATATTAGCACCATTATTACAGGGTGTATTTTAAGCCGTCCGTTGGGCTCTGGTGTGACACTCGGAGATCACTGTGTGTGTCTGCTGGCTGTACAGTACAGTGTGTGTACGGTAGGCTGTGTGTGTGTGTGTTGTCTGTAGGTGTAAAGTGCAGTTCACCAGTGTGGACTGACAGCATATGAAAGGAACTTTAATGAATAACAAATTCAACACCCACTACTGGGCCTCCTCGCCCTTTCTCTGCCTCCCTCCTCCTCGTCCTCTCTCTGCCTCCCTCTCTCTCTCTCTGCCTCCCTCTCTCTCTCTCTCTCTGCCTCCCTCCTCCTCTTCCTCTCTCTGCCTCCCTCTCTCTCTCTCTGCCTGCCTCCCTCTTTCTCTCTCTCTCTGCCTGCCTCCTCCTCTCTCTCTGCCTCCCTCCTCCTCTTCCTCTCTCTGCCTCCCTCTCTCTCTCTCTGCCTCCCTCTCTCTCTCTCTCTCTCTCTCTCTCTGCCTCCCTCCTCCTCTTCCTCTCTCTGCCTCCCTCTCTCTCTCTCTGCCTGCCTCCCTCTTGCTGGATAGCATTTAGATGTAACACTTTGCTTGAAGAGGTCCTCTTGTAGAGCCATACAAGGCAATCCTGGTTTTTGTAGAGCCATGCAAGGTAATCTTGTTTTTTGTAGAGCCATACAAGGTCATCATGGTGTTTGTAGAGCCATACAAGGTCATCATGGTGTTTGTAGAGCCATACAAGGTCATCTGGGTGTTTGTAGAGCCATGCAAGGTCATCATGGTGTTTGTAAAGCCATACAAGGTCATCTTGGTGTTTGTAGAGCCATACAAGGTCATCTTGGTGTTTGTAGAGCCATACAAGGTCATCTTGGTGTTTGTAGAGCCATACAAGGTCATCTTGGTGTTTGTAGAGCCATACAAGGTCATCTGGGTGTTTGTAGAGCCATACAAGGTCATCTTGGTGTTTGTAGAGCCATACAAGGTCATCATGGTGTTTGTAGAGCCATACAAGGTCATCATGGTGTTTGTAGAGCCATACAAGGTCATCATGGTGTTTGTAGAGCCATACAAGGTCATCTTGGTGTTTGTAGAGCCATACAAGGTCATCTGGGTGTTTGTAGAGCCATACAAGGTCATCTGGGTGTTTGTAGAGCCATACAAGGTCATCTTGGTGTTTGTAGAGCCATACAAGGTCATCATGGTGTTTGTAGAGCCATACAAGGTCATCATGGTGTTTGTAGAGCCATACAAGGTCATCTTGGTGTTTGTAGAGCCATACAAGGTCATCTTGGTGTTTGTAGAGCCATACAAGGTCATCTTGGTGTTTGTAGAGCCATACAAGGTCATCTTGGTGTTTGTAGAGCCATACAAGGTCATCATGGTGTTTGTAGAGCCATACAAGGTCATCATGGTGTTTGTAGAGCCATACAAGGTCATCTTGGTGTTTGTAGAGCCATACAAGGTCATCTTGGTGTTTGTAGAGCCATACAAGGTAATCTTGGTGTTTGTAGAGCCATACAAGGTCATCTTGGTGTTTGTAGAGCCATACAAGGTCATCATGGTGTTTGTAGAGCCATACAAGGTCATCATGGTGTTTGTAGAGCCATACAAGGTCATCATGGTGTTTGTAGAGCCATACAAGGTGGTCTCTAGCTTGGTCTCTAGGTTACACTAGCTTGGTCTCTAGGTTACACTAGCTTGGTGTCTAGGTTACACTAGCTTGGTGTCTAGGTTACACTAGCTTGGTCTCTAGGTTACACTAGATTGGTCTCTAGGTTACACTAGCTTGGTCTCTAGGTTACACTAGCTTGGTCTCTAGGTTACACTAGCTTGGTCTCTAGGTTACACTAGCTTGGTGTCTAGGTTACACTAGCTTGGTGTCTAGGTTACACTAGCTTGGTGTTGGTGAAATAGCGACTATAACCCTCTTAAATAGAAAACTGTGGCCTGTGTGCTGCTTCTGTTCCTCCATCCCTCCACCCCCCTGTCGCCCTTAACCAGTCTATTTCAAGCCGGACTTATATTCAGACAATATTTGTTTGGTTTTGTAAATGTTATTTTTTATGGAGAGTATAGAGGGTTGAACGTAAGGTGGCATGAGATATTTATGGACTACATTCATTACTCCAACGTGGAGCCAGTTGAATGAACACGCCAGCACAAGAAAAGGCAACTGCAGAGCCCTGTGGCTGCACGTGGTGTGGCATTATGGTCTGGAAGGTTCCGACTCAGCGATGTGTCCAGATTCTCGCGCCGCTAGTAAGGGGAAAACAGCGAATAGAAGGATGTGAGGTAATAATGTGAGAAATAACAGTGAGGCGTCTTCCGTGTTTTCACATAGCTGTGTGTGCTTGTGCGTGTGCGTCCTCGGACAGCTCAGTTCCAGAGAGGGACACATTTAGATACTTGGGAGTGACTTGCAGGTGAAGAACGACAAAACAATTGTCAAAGGATGTTGGCAATATCTCCAACATCACTCAGTCTCACTAGCTTATTTATGAAGGATCTGAACCAGTAGACACTACACAACAAAACGGCACGACATGCATACTGTACACACTTCACTCTGAATGCCAAATGGCACCCTATTCTTTATATAGGGCACTATACTGTGAACCAGTGTGCCCTTGAGAGATAAATTCAGACACCTCACTCTTTCTAATCGTTTGCATTCACAAGTTTATTTTCACAAGTTTATTTTCAGGTCCCTGTAGCAACCTGGACTCAGGGGTAGACGTAAAGTAGTACACGTAAATCATAGACACTCCATTTAGTATGATATGCTATGTTTCATATGCAATGTATTAATGTGTGGATGTCCATCATCCATTTGGTATGCTATGTTAGAAATTGCAAGTCTTACAATATGGTATGAACTTGCAAAATGTATGATATGTTACGAATTCCAATTCTGATGGCTAACATTAGCTACCCTACAGGTTAGAGTTAGGGGTTAATGTTAAGTTTAAGGTTATGGTTAAGGTTAGGAGTTAGGTTAAAAAGTTCAGTTTAGGGTTAGAGGAAGGGTTAGCCAACATGCTAAATGCTAAAAAATGCTAAAATGTTTGCTAATTAACACGCTAGACGTTCGGGTTATACGCCCACCCAACCAAGCACGCTACTGTCGTTTTTTGCCCTAAGTAAACTTCTGAGGTGTGTCCTTAAAAAAGTGCGTCAACATGCCAATTTCAATGAGCACAACAAGAGATATTTAGGAACGACCAAAGCTGATCTTGGGGGATTGGCTATAGCATTGATTTTACTTTTGGCTATGGCATTGATTTTACTTTTGGCTATGGCATTGATTTTACTTTTGGCTATGGCATTGATTTTACTTTTGGCTATGGCATTGATTTTGATTTTTTTAGTAGCCTGATGTATATATGTATACCTGTAATGAACACTCAGGGAGAAAAAGGTGTAGATTCTCCCGCAGAGCGCGGCAGGTGTTTATTTCACCTTTGCAGAAGGCAGGAATCGTGGTCACAGGCAGGCAATGGTCATACACAGGTAGCCAAACAGGCAGGTGAATCAAAAACTGGGACTGAAGGATGTGGCAAGATGACGGACTGAACGTAGCTATGTAGACCACGTCAAGATGAAAACGTAATATTCGATGTCGGTAAGTTAGACTAAATAGCAGCACTACACAATCTGGTGTGTGATATCCTTCAGTCTGGATAATAACACAAAACAAATCTTAAGACGAGAGAAATGTATCTACAAATATTACCAAAACAAGTAACAACCAAACATGACGGAGAGTAAGACAGGGGAACCCATCTCAACATGACGGAGTAAGACAGGGGAACCCATCTCAACATGACGGAGAGTAAGACAGGGGAACCCCTCTCAACATGACGGAGAGTAAGACAGGGGAACCCATCTCAACATGACGGAGAGTAAGACAGGGGAACCCCTCTCAACATGACGGAGAGTAAGACAGGGGAACCTATTTCAAAACGAAAACGTGACTCTTCTACAGACACAGACGATTTAATATTTTCACCAGTGGGAATGGTAAAGGTCGAAACCGATCTGTTAAAGTCAATAAATGACAAACTGGGTATACCTGAACTAGTCAGTAAGGATATATACGAGTTGAAGGCCTCGAGATGAGTGACCAAAAAGCTGCGACATTGGAGAAAGACACAAACAAGCTAAAAGGGACAGTCAATAAGATTGAAACCGAAGTTAATGAAAAGAGTGGAACACCGTTCTGAGAGAAGCCTTACTTGACATACAGACTAGATCCACGAGAGAACGTCCGGTACTTCCAGGTATCCAAAAGAAAGAAGGAGAAGTTCCTGAATCTGTAGTTAGAGAGTTCCTCCTTACAGCGTTTCAGATTCCACGCGAAGCGAAATCGACAAAATCCAAACTCGAACGTGTACACCGCTTCCGACAGAGAGGGCAGAGGTACGAACGCCCATTCGTTGCCAAATTTGCTTCCTTAATGGTTAAAAGCCTGCGTACAAAGACTTGCTATCACGAAAATAGGAATCAATGACCAGTTCCCCGAAAGAAAATTGCAGAAGGGCATAAAGTTCTGTATCCAATTTTCAAGGAAAATAGATTGAAAGGGAAACGAGTTGCTCTCGTCGTCGATACACCACTATGTATTGATAACCAGTTGTTCAGAGACACAAAGACTACTCCATGGCAAGTAATTAAACACACAATTCCAACCCTGTTATGGATTGTAATAATACAACAACAACAAAAATATAGCTTTTTCTATCTATCTTCAAATATAACTAATTGGAACAGAAAAGCACCAATTCAACGTGGTGGAGATAAAAACTCAGTAAACAGAAGGCGCAGTGTGTGTGTTTTTTGGTATGTTTGGCAAAGTGTGGCGTTGAGTGAGAAAGGAAATGGCTGCATATCCCAGAACCGATGTATGTCTGTGAGCAGGGGGGGGTTGTGAGAGAGCTTTCAGTGTTGTGCAGATGAGGGGTACGCATTCTATAATGAATTATACATCTTTATTTATTCATTGTCCTATCCATGGTGGAACAGCGTTTTAAAATGAATTATACATTTAATTGATTTATTGTCCTATCATGGGGAACAAATTTTTTTGTAAATAAATTATACATCTAATTTATTTATTTAGGATCCTATATTAATGGAACGGTCCACAACCCTATACCCTAGACACCCACCTGAATGACCCAGATACTAAGGAGAAGTCCCTATCTGTTTTCTGGGCCTGCTGTAAGCAATCTGTATGCAGCCAAAATGCGGTCAGAGACCTAGAGCATCACTGCCCCCCTCAAGAGTCTGAGCCTGCCTGGCAGGGTTGGTCCTACAAAGCCAGAGCCCCCTGAAGGGAGAGCATAATACACAAGGAAATTCTCAAAGCTGCTAATGAGAACCTTGACGACCTTGTACCCAGCCGGTGGGGATTCCGGTGGGGTGCCCCCTCCCAGGCGGTGGCAGTGCTGGCAACACTAGCTGCAGTAACCCACGGGGAAGGGGTCACGCTCTGACATTCAGAGAGAGGGGCGTATTATTGTGTTGCCAAAATCAAAGGTCTGACTGCACGGAGATGCTTGGGAATACGGTCACTACGAGGGGACCGTGTTGTGGGTGTTTCAGGGGAAGGGGGTATATCTGACCTCCATCATCTAGGACGTGACAACGGTTCATCAAGTCTCCCCATTTCTGCCAATTGTTTTTGCTAAATTTTGCAGCACTTCTCATACAGCTGCAACTGAATATGCATTCGTAAATCAAGACATGTCTTGAGTTGGGCTCTGGGACGGTGCAACTGTGGAGAATGTGAGTCTATGGTTGTTGTAGGGGGAAAGTGGTTGAGTGGGTATGAGTGTGTGGGTGTATGTGTGTATCCCACAACTGTTGCGAGGGAGTAAAAGATGCTAGGGACAATATAGGATGATTCACGATAATATAATAATTGCTTGTAATAAATGTAATTTTGGTCATGGCGAGACTGGTGAGAGGTAAAAATCCTTTGCGTAAATTGCCTACATTACTACAAATATTAATAGCTAATTATGGAAAATAAGAAACAGGATTTTTTAAATATATATATATTTATTTTGATGACTATATATAATACAAATCGAGATGAGGGCGATGGAAATGCATTTGGCCGTTGATCTGCTTCTGTTCTGTGAGTGGCACTGTGTGCTCTTTTCGAAGGATGGATCCCAGTCTTTTCAGGGCTATGGGATCCGGGGGTTCGGGGGTGGTCTGCCGGGCATTGGGATGACAACCCAACTCGGGATGAGGAAGGCTTTTAGCGGGTGGAATAGTGGGGACCAATTGGAGGTTTACTTAGTAGCAATGCAAATATCACGGTACAGCTATATAGACACTCAATCATCACGTTACTTTTTAATGGTACGTTTACAAACATATATTTTGATAAATAGAATTAAAACTTGTGTCTCATTATGGTAAATGGTGAAATAAGTATAGCCAGTTACAATTGTAATGGCTTAGCAGATAATAAGAAAAGACGATCAGTATTTACCTGGCTAAAAGAGAAGGAATATAATTTTACAAGAAACTCATTCAACAATTTCAGATGAAGTTTTGTGGAAAAAGGATTGGGGGGGGGCGAAATATATTCCTCCCATGGGCAAAGAAACTCAAAAAGGGACGATGATATTAATTAACAGTAATTTTGATCCAAATGTGGAAATTGTCCAAACAGATCCTCAAGGTAGATGGATTATTTTAAATATGTTATTGGACCATAAACAGATATGGCTCATTAACCTATAAGGTCCAAATAATGATGATCCACGCGTCTTGGAAAATATATGTAATAATTGATCAACTCTACAATCAACACTAGACTCTATTATTATGGTGGGGGATTACAATACGGTCTTAAATACCTCTATGGACCGTAAAGGACCCTCAGGCACTTAAGGAAATCATGAATGTCATGGATATATTGGAGTTAGTGGATATATGGAGGCTTAAATACCCTGACCTAGTGAGATATACATGGAGGAGGTTTAATATCCTGACCTAGTGAGATATACATGGAGGAGGTTTAATATCCTGACCTAGTGAGATATACATGGAGGAGGTTTAATACCCTGACCTAGTGAGATATACATGGATGGAGGCTTAAATACCCTGACCTAGTGAGATATACATGGAGGAGGTTTAATATCCTGACCTAGTGAGATATACATGGAGGAGGTTTAATACCCTGACCTAGTGAGATATACATGGAGGAGGTTTATATCCTGACCTAGTGAGATATACATGGAGGAGGTTTAATACCCTGACCTAGTGGGATATACATGGAGGAGGTTTAATATCCTGACCTAGTGAGATATACATGGAGGAGGTTTAATACCCTGACCTAGTGAGATATACATGGAGGAGGTTTAATATCCTGACCTAGTGAGATATACATGGAGGAGGTTTAATATGCTGACCTAGTGAGATATACATGGAGGAGGTTTAATATCCTGACCTAGTGAGATATACATGGAGGAGGTTTAATATCCTGACCTAGTGAGATATACATGGAGGAGGTTTAATACCCTGACCTAGTGGGATATACATGGAGGAGGTTTAATATTCTGACCTAGTGAGATATACATGGAGGAGGTTTAATACCCTGACCTAGTGAGATATACATGGAGGAGGTTTAATACCCTGACCTAGTGAGATATACATGGATGGAGGTTTAATATCCTGACCTAGTGAGATATACATGGAGGTTTAATATCCTGACCTAGTGAGATATACATGGAGGAGGTTTAATATCCTGACCTAGTGAGATATACATGGAGGAGGTTTAATACCCTGACCTAGTGAGATATACATGGAGGAGGTTTAATACCCTGACCTAGTGAGATATACATGGAGGAGGTTTAATACCCTGACCTAGTGAGATATACATGGAGGAGGTTTAATACCCTGACCTAGTGAGATATACATGGAGGAGGCTTAATAACCTGACCTAGTGAGATATACATGGAGGAGGTTTAATACCCTGACCTAGTGAGATATACATGGAGGAGGCTTAATAACCTGACCTAGTGAGATATACATGGAGGAGGTTTAATATCCTGACCTAGTGAGATATACATGGAGGAGGTTTAATATCCTGACCTAGTGAGATATACATGGAGGAGGTTTAATATCCTGACCTAGTGAGATATACATGGAGGAGGTTTAATATCCTGACCTAGTGAGATATTTATAACTGACTTTCAGAAATAACATACAGTTGAAGTTCGTAAGTTTACACTCAGGTTGGAGTCATTAAAACTTGTTTTTCAACCACTCCACAAATTTCTTGTTAACAAACTATAGTTTTGGCAAGTCGGTTAGGACATCTACTTTGTGCATGACACAAGTCATTTTTCCAACAATTGTTTACAGACAGATTATTTGCCTTATAATTCACTGTATCACAATTCCAGTGGGTCAGAAGTTTACATACACTAAGTTGACTGTGCCTTTAAACAGCTTGGAAAATTCCAGACAATGATGTCATGGCTTTAGAAGCTTCTGATGGGCTAATTGACATCATTTGAGTCAATTGGAGGTGTACCTGTGGATGTATTTCAAGGCCTACCTTCAAACTCAGTGCCTCTTTGCTTGACATCATGGGAAAATCAAAAGAAATCAGCCAAGACCTCAGAAAAAAAATGGTAGACTTCCACAAGTCTGGTTCATCCTTGGGAGCAATTTCCAAACGCCTGAAGGTACCACGTTCATCTGTACAAACAATAGTATGCATGTAAAAACACCATGGGACCACGCAGCCATCATACCGCTTAGGAAGGAGACGCATTTTGTCTCCTAGAGATGAACGTACTTTGGTGCGAAAAGTGCAAATCAATCCCAGAACAACAGCAAAGGACAGCAAAGGACCTTGTGAACGAGTCCTATGTCAACATAACCTGAAAGGCTGCTCAGCAAGGAAGAAGCCGCTGCTCCAAAACCACCATAAAAAAGCCAGACTACGATTTGCAACTGCACATGGGGACAAAGATTGTACTTTTTGGAGAAATGTCCTCTGGTCTGATGAAACAAAAATAGAGCTGTTTGGCCATAATGACCATCGTTATGTTTGGAGGAAAAAAGGGTTAGGCTTGCAAGCCGAAGAACACCATCCCAACCGTGAAGCACGGGGGTGGCAGCATCATGTTGTGGGGGTGCTTTGCTGCAAGAGGGACTGGTGCACTTCACAAAATAGATGGCATCATGAGGAAGGGAAATGATGTGGATATATTGAAGCAACATCTCAAGACATCAGTCAGGAAGTTAAAGCTTGGTCGTAAATGGGTCTTCCAAGTGGACAATGACCCCAAGCACACTTCCAAAGTTGGCTTAAGGACACTTCCAAAAAATGGCTTAAGGACAACAAAGTCAAGGTATTGGAGTGGCCATCACAAAGCCCTGACCTCAATGCTATAGAAAATGTGTGGGCAGAACTGGGAAAGCACGTGGGACCAAGGAGGTCTACAAACCTGACTCAGTTACACCAGCTCTGCCAGGAAGAATGGGCCACAATTCACCCAACTTATTGTGGGAAGCTTGTGGAAGGCTACCTGAAACATTTGACCGAAGTTAAACAATTTAAAGGCAATGTTACCAAATACTAATTGAGCGTATGTAAACTTCTGACCCACTGGGAATGTGATGAAAGAAATAAAAGCTTAAATAAATCATTCTCTCTACTATTATTCTGACATTTCACATTCTTAAAATAAAGTGGTGATCCTAACTGACCTAAGACTGGGAATGTTTACTAGGATTAAATGTCAAGAATTGTGAAAAACTGAGTTTAAATGTATTTGTCTAAGGTGTATGTAAACTTCCGACTTCAACTGTAGATACAGCAGATCCCCATATTGTATGGGACACTTTTAAATGTGCCTTTAGAGGTCATTCAATTCAGTACTCATCTATAAAACAAAAGCAATTTAGATCAAAAGAGTCCACCATGTAGTTCCAAACGGAAATTGAAGGACTAACAGTACAGTTAGATAGCAATACAAACTGTACCATAGAGGCACAGAATAAGTTACAGGAAAAACAAAAAAGAACTGGAGAAAGTTATTCAAGAAAGATCCAGTGTAATATATCATAAACAATTAAGTGAACTGGACGGAATATGGGGAAAAATGCACCAAATTATTTTTCAATCTCACGGTACGGTGTTGAGAACTGCAACGCTGCTGGGTTTTTCACACTCAACACTTTCCCCGTGTGTATCAAGAACGGTCCTCCACCCAGAGGACACCCAGCCAACTGGACACAACTGTGGGGAAGCATTGGAGTCAACATGGGCCAGCATCCCTGTGGAACGCTTTCAACACCTTGTAGAGTCCATGACCTGATGAATTGAGGCTGTTCTGAGGGCAAAGAACTCAATATTAGGAAGGTGTTCCTAATGTTTGGTATACTCAGTGTATATTCATGTGGTTTATCTCATCTCATTTCTGACTCCCCCCAAAATTAATATTTGTCTGAAGTGTTTGATCCGGAAAAATTCCGGCTTGGTGGGAAGGTCTGTGGAAAGTCACAGCAGTATAGAACAGCTCTTTGTCAGAGCGGAGACCAGGGTGCGGAAAATTGGAGGAAAATGACATGATTAGACCTAATGGGATCTGTCTCTCTCGCTTTCTTTCTCTCTTGCTCTACTCTCTTTCACGTTGCCTCATCCTCTCTCTCTCTTTCATTCACTTGCTCTCTCTCTCTCTTTCTCTCTTTCTCTCTTTCTCTCTCTTTCTCTCTCTCTCTCTCTCCTTGTTGTTATTGCTCCCCTATCAGCCATCTAGCCAATCAGTAGGCCTCTAGCCAATCTATGACGTTTATGACACAGATGTCTATGTGAGTGAGGGAATGGAGGAGAGAGAGAAAGAGAGAGAGTTTAATATCAGCGCTGATTAAACTATGCCCTTCCTCTGTGTCCTTTATCAGGGAGAAGGGGAAGGGAGGGGAAAGAGTGAGGGGAGAGAGAGAGAGAGAGAGAGAGAGAGAGAGAGAGAGAGAGAGAGAGAGAGAGAAGAAAATAGGGAGAGAGGAGACAAGAGAGAGAGAGAGAGAGAGAGAGAGAGAGAGAGAGAGGGGGAGAGCGAAAGAGAGATGTTTGCCTCACTGCAGTGGAACAACATTGCCTCTGATTCCTAAGTCATACCCTCAAACGGATACACCATGTAGTACCACCCACCCACAACACAGCACCATGTAGTACCACCCACCCACAACACAGCACCATGTAGTACCACCCACCCACAACACAGCACCATGTAGTACCACCCACAACACAGCACCATGTAGTACCACCCACCCACAACACAGCACCATGTAGTACCACCCACAACACAGCACCATGTAGTACCACCCACCCACAACACAGCACCATGTAGCACCACCCACCCACAACACAGCACCATGTAGTACAACCCACAACACAGCACCATGTAGTACCACCCACAACACAGCACCATGTAGTACCACCCACCCACAACACAGAACCATGCAGTACCACCCACCCACAACCTGGCACCATGTAGTGCCACCCACCCACAACACAGCACCATGTGGTACCACCCACCCACAACACAGCACCATGTAGTACCACCCACCACAACACAGCACCATGTAGTACCACCCACCCACAACACAGCACCATGTAGCACCACTCCACCCACAACACAGCACCATGTAGTACAACCCACAACACAGCACCATGTAGTACCACCCACAACACAGCACCATGTAGTACCACCCACCCACAACACAGAACCATGCAGTACCACCCACCCACAACACAGCACCATGTAGTACCACCCACCCACAACACATAACCATGTAGTACCACCCACCCACAACACAGCACCATGTAGTACCACCCACCCACAACACAGCACCATGTAGTACCACCCACAACACAGAACCATGTAGTACCACCCACAACACAGCACCATGTAGTACCACCCACCCACAACACTGGCACCATGTGGTGCCACCCACAACACAGCACCATGTAGTGCCACCCACCCACAACACAGCCCATGTGGTGCCACCCACCCACAACACAGCACCATGTAGTGCCACTCACCTACAACACAGCACCATGTGGTGCCACCCACAACACAGCACCATGTGGTACCACCCACCTACAACACAGCACCATGTAGTGCCACCCACCCACAACACTGGCCTGCATGTGGTGCCACCCACAACACTGGCCTGCATGTGGTGCAACTGGCAACACTGGCCTGCATGTGGTACAGCCCACCTACAACCTGGCACCATGTGGTGCCACCCACCCACAACAGAGCACCATGTGGTGCCACCCACCCACAACCTGGCACCATGTGGTGCCACCCACCCACAACCTGGCACCATGTGGTACCACCCACAACACAGCACCATGTGGTGCCACCCACCTACAACACAGTACCATGTGGTGCCACCCACCCACAACCTGGCACCATGTGGTGCCACCCACAACACAGCACCATGTGGTACCACCCATAACCTGGGACCATGTGGTACCACCCACCCACAAAACAGAACAATGTGGTACCACCCACCCACAACAGGCACCATGTGGTGCCACCCACCCACAACCTGGCACCATGTGGTACCACCCACCCACAACCTGGCACCATGTGGTACCACCCACAACACAGAACCATGTAGTACCACCCACCCACAACACAGAACCATGTAGTACCACCCACAACACAGAACCATCTAGTACCACCCACAACACAGCACCATGTAGTACCACCCACAACACAGAACCATCTAGTACCACCCACAACACAGCACCATGTAGTACCACCCACCCACAAAACAGAACCATGCAGTACCACCCACAACACAGCACCATGTAGTACCACCCACAACACAGCTCCATGTAGTACCACCCACAGCACAGCACCATGTAGTACCACCCACAACACAGCACCATGTAGTACCACCCACAACACAGCACCATGTGGTACCACCCACAACACAGCACCATGTGGTACCACCCACCCACAAAACAGCACCATGTGAGACCACCCACAACACAGCACCATGTGGTGCCACCCACAACACAGCACCATGTGGTACCACCCACAACACAGCACCATGTGGTACCACCCACCCACAACACAGCACCATGTGGTGCCACCCACAAAACAGCACCATGTAGTACAACCCACCCACAACACAGAACCATGTAGTACCACCCACCCACAACACAGAACCATGTAGTACCACCCACAACACAGAACCATCTAGTACCACCCACAACACAGCACCATGTAGTACCACCCACAACACAGCACCATGTAGTACCACCCACCCACAACACAGCACCATGTAGTACCACCCACAACACAGCACCATGTAGTACAACCCACCCACAACACAGCACCATGTAGTACCACCAACAACATAGCACGATGCAGTACCACCCACAACCTGGAACCATGTAGTACCACCCACCCACAACCTGGCACCATGTGGTGCCACCCACCCACAACACAGCACCATGTGGTACCACCCACCCACAACACAGAGACCATGTGGTGCCACCCACTCCACAACACAGCACCATGTAGTACCACCCACAACCTGGAACCATGTAGTACCACCCACAACACAGCACGATGCAGTACCACCCACAACCTGGAACCATGTGGTACCACCCACCCACAACCTGGCACCATGTAGTACCACCCACCTACAACACAGAACCATGTAGTACCACCCACCCACAACACAGAACCATGTAGTACCACCCACCCACAACACAGCACCATGTAGTACCACCCACAACACAGAACCATGTAGTACCACCCACAACACAGCACCATGTAGTACCACCCACCCACAACACAGCACCATGTAGTACCACCCACCCACAACACATAACCATGTAGTACCACACACACACAACACAGCACCATGTAGTACCACCCATAACACAGAACCATGTAGTACCACCCACAACACAGCACCATGTAGTACCACCCACAACACAGAACAATGTAGTACCACCCACCCACAACACAGCTCCATGTAGTACCACACACACACAACACTGGCACCATGTGGTACCACCCACCCACAACCTGGAACCATGTGGTACCACCCACAACACAGCACCATGTAGTACCACCCACAACACAGCACCATGTGGTACCACCCACCCACAACACAGCACCATGTAGTACCACCCACAACACAGCACCATGTAGTACCACCCACCCACAACACAGAACCATGTAGTACCACCCACAACACAGAATCATGTAGTAACACCCACACAAAACACAGCACCATGTAGAACCACCCACAACACAGAACCATGTAGTACCACCCACCCACAACACAGCACCATGTAGTACCACCCACCCACAAGACAGAACCATGTAGTACCACCCACAACAAATAACCATGTAGTACCACCCACCGACAACACAGCACCATGTAGTACCACCCACAACACAGCACCATGTAGTACCACCCACCCACAACACAGAACCATGTAGTACCACCCACAACACAGAACCATGTAGTACCACCCACCCACAACAAATAACAATGTAGTTCCACCCACCCACAACACAGAACCATGTAGTACCACCCACACAAAACACAGCACCATGTAGAACCACCCACAACACAGAACCATGTAGTACCACCCACCCACAACACAGCACCATGTAGTACCACCCACCCACAAGACAGAACCATGTAGTACCACCCACAACACAGCACCATGTAGTACCACCCACAACAAATAACAATGTAGTTCCACCCACCCACAACACAGAACCATGTAGTACCACCCACAACACAGCACCATGTAGTACCACCCACAACACAGAACCATGTAGTACCACCCACAACACAGCACCATGTGGTACCACCCACCACAACCTGGAACCATGTAGTACCACCCACAACACAGAACCATGTAGTACCACCCACAACACAGCACCATGTGGTACCACCCACCCACAACACAGCACCATGTGGTACCACCCACCCACAACAGAACCATGTAGTACCACCCACCCACAACAAATAACCATGTCCACCCACAACCTGGCCATGTGTAGTACCACCCACCCACAACAAATAACCATGTAGTACCACCCACAACACAGCACCATGTAGTACCACCCACAACACAGAACCATGTAGTACCACCCACCCACAACACAGCACCATGTAGTACCACCCACAACACATCACCATGTAGTACCACCCACAACACAGCACCATGTAGTACCACCCACCCACAAGACAGAACCATGTAGTACAACCCAACCACAACACAGCACCATGTAGTACCACCCACCCACAAGACAGAACCATGTAGTACAACCCAACCACAACACAGAGCCATGTAGTACCACCCACAACACAGCACCATGTAGTACCACCCACAACACAGAACCATGTAGTACCACCCACAACACAGCACCATGTAGTACCACCCACCCACAAGACAGAACCATGTAGTACAACCCAACCACAACACAGCACCATGTAGTACCACCCACAACACAGCACCATGTAGTACCACCCACCCACAACACAGAACCATGTAGTACCACCCACAACACAGCACCATGTAGTACCACCCACCCACAGCACCATGTGGTACAACCCAACCACAACACAGCACCATGTAGTACCACCCACCCACAGACACCATGTAGTACCCACCACAACACAGCCATGCAGTACCACCCACAACACAGCACCATGTGGTACCACCCACCCACAAACTCCACAACACAGCACCATGTAGTACCACCCACACAGCACCATGTGACCAGCCACCACCATGTAGTACAGCACCTGCCACAGCACCAGACCAACCACCATGTAGTACCACCCACAACACAGCACCATGTGGTACCACCCACCCACAACACAGCACCATGTAGTACCACCCACAACACAGCCATGTTGTACCACCACAACACAGCACCATGTGAGTACCACCCACAACACAGCACCATGTAGTACCACCCACAACACAGCACCATGTGGTACCACCCACACAGCACCATGTTGGTACCACCCACAACACAGCACCATGTGTACCACCCACAACACAGCACCATGTAGTACCACCCACAACACAGCACCATGTTGTACCACCCACACACAGCACCACAGCACCATGTAGTACCACCCACAACACAGCACCATGTTGTACCACCCACAACACAGCACCATGTATACCACCACCAACAACACAGCACCATGTAGTACCACCCACAACCCACCATGTAGTACCATGTACCACCCAACACAGCACCATGTAGTACCACCCACAACACAGCACCATGTGGTTCCACCCACCCACAACACAGCACCATGTAGTACCACCCACAACACAGCACCATGTAGTTCCACCCACCCACAACACAGCACCATGTAGTACCATCCACAACACAGCACCATGTAGTACCACCCGCCCACAACAAATAACCATGTAGTACCACCCACAACACAGCACCATGTAGTACCACCCACAACACAGAACCATGTAGTACCACCCATAACACAGCACCATGTAGTACAACTCACCAACAACACAGCACCATGTAGTACCACCCACCAACAACACAGCAACATGTAGTACCACCCTCCCACAACACAGCACCATGTAGTACCACCCACAACACAGAACCATGTAGTACCACCCAGAACACAGCACCATGTAGTACCACCCACCCACAACACAGCACCATGTAGTACCACCCACCCACAACACAGAACAGTGTAGTACCACCCACAACACAGCACCATGTAGTACCACCCACAACACAGAACCATATAGTACCACCAACAACACAGAACCATATAGTACCACCCACAACACAGCACCATGTAGTACCACCCACCCACAACACAGAACGATTTAGTACCACCCACAACACAGAACCATGTAGTAAAACCCACACACAACACAGCATCATGTAGTTCCACCCACGGACAACACAGCACCATGTAGTACCACCCACAACACAGCACCATGTAGTACCACCCACAACACAGCACCATGTAGTACCACCCACCCACAACAAATAACCATGTAGTACCACCCACAACACAGCACCATGTGGTACCACCCACAACACAGCACCATGTTGTACCACCCACAACACAGCACCATGTGTAGCCCTCACCCACAACACAGCACCATGTAGTACCACCCACAACACAGCACCATTTAGTACCACCCACAACACAGCACCATGTAGTACCACCCACCCACAACACAGCACCATGTTGTACCACCCACAACACAGAACCATGTAGTACCACCAACAACACAGCACCATGTAGTGCCACCCACAACACAGCACCATGTAGTACCACCCACAACACAGCACCATGTAGTACCACCCACAACACAGCACCATGTAGTTCCACCCACCCACAACACAGAACCATGTAGTACCACCCACAACACAGCACCATGTAGTTCCACCCACCCACAACACAGCACCATGTAGTACCACCCACAACACAGCACCATGTAGTTCCACCCACAACACAGCACCATGTAGTACCATCCACAACACAGCACCATGTAGTACCACCCGCCCACAACAAATAACCATGTAGTACCACCCACAACACAGCACCATGTAGTACCACCCACAACACAGAACCATGTAGTACCACCCATAACACAGCACCATGTAGTACAACTCACCAACAACACAGCACCATGTAGTACCACCCACCAACAACACAGCAACATGTAGTACCACCCTCCCACAACACAGCACCATGTAGTACCACCCACAACACAGAACCATGTAGTACCACCCAGAACACAGCACCATGTAGTACCACCCACCCACAACACAGCACCATGTAGTACCACCCACCCACAACACAGAACAGTGTAGTACCACCCACAACACAGCACCATGTAGTACCACCCACAACACAGAACCATAGAGTACCACCAACAACACAGAACCATATAGTACCACCCACAACACAGCACCATGTAGTACCACCCACCCACAACACAGAACCATTTAGTACCACCCACAACACAGAACCATGTAGTAAAACCCACACACAACACAGCATCATGTAGTTCCACCCACGGACAACACAGCACCATGTAGTACCACCCACAACACAGCACCATGTAGTACCACCCACCCACAACACAGAACCATGTAGTACCACCCACCCACAACAAATAACCATGTAGTACCACCCACAACACAGCACCATGTAGTACCACCCACAACAAATAACCATGTAGTACCACCCACAACACAGCACCATGTAGTACCACCCACAACACAGAACCATGTAGTACCACCCACCCACAACACAGCACCATGTAGTACCACTCACCAACAACACAGCACCATGTAGTACCACCCACCAACAACACAGCAACATGTAGTACCACCCTCCCACAACACAGCACCATGTTGTACCACCCACCCACAACACAGCACCATGTAGTACCACCCACCCACAACACAGCACCACGTAGTACCACCCACAACACAGAACCATGTAGTACCACCCACAACACAGCACCATGTAGTACCACCCACAACACAGCACCATGTAGTACCACCCACCCACAACACAGAACCATGTAGTACCACCCACAACCTGGCACCATGTAGTACCACCCACAACACAGCACCATGTAGTACCACCCACAACACAGCACCATGTAGTACCACCCACTCCACAACACAGCACCATGTAGTACCACCCACAACACAGCACCATGTAGTACCACCCACAACCTGGAGACCATGTAGTACCACCCACAACACAGCACCATGTAGTACCACCCACCCACAACACAGAACCATGTAGTACCACCCACAACACAGAACCATGTAGTAAAACCCACACACAACACAGCACCATGTGGTACCACCCACAACACAGCACCATGTAGTACCACCCACCAACAACACAGCACCATGTAGTACCACCCACAACACAGCACCATGTGGTACCACCCACAACACAGAACCATGTAGTACCACCCACAACACAGCAACATGTAGTTCCACCCACCGACAACACAGCACCATGTAGTACCACCCACAACACAGCACCATGTAGTTTTACCCACCCACAACACAGAACCATGTAGTACCACCCACCCACAACACAGCACCATGTAGTTCCACCCACAACACAGCACCATGTAGTTCCACCCACCCACAACACAGAACCATGTAGTACCACCCACCCACAACACAGCACCATGTAGTACCACCCACAACACAGCACCATGTAGTACCACCCACAACACAGAACCATGTAGTACCACCCACCCACAACACAGAACCATGTAGTACCACCCACAACACAGCACCATGTAGTACCACCCACCCACAACACAGAACCATGTAGTACCACCCACCCACTACACAGCACCATGTAGTACCACCCACAACACAGCACCATGTAGTACCACCCACCCACAACACAGCACCATGTAGTACCACCCACAACACAGCACCATGTAGTACCACTCACCAACAGCACAGCACCATGTAGTACCACCCACAACAAATAACCATGTAGTACCACCCACAACACAGCACCATGTAGTACCACCCACAACAAAGAACCATGTAGTACCACCCACCCACAACACAGAACAATGTAGTACCACCCACAACACAGCACCATGTAGTACCACTCACCAACAACACAGCACCATGTAGTACCACCCACCAAAAACACAGCAACATGTAGTACCACCCTCCCACAACACAGCACCATGTAGTACCACCCACCCACAACACTGCACCATGTAGTACCACCCACCCACAACACAGCACCATGTAGTACCACCCACAACACAGCACCATGTAGTACCACCCACAACACAGCACCATGTAGTACCACCCACAACACAGCACCATGTAGTACCACCCACCCACAACACAGCACCATGTAGTACCACCCACCCACAACACAGCACCATGTAGTACCACCCACAACACAGCACCATGTAGTACAACCCACACACAACACCATGTAGTTCCACCCACCGACAACACAGCACCAAGTAGTACCACCCACAACACAGCACCATGTAGTACCACCCACCCACAACACAGCACCATGTAGTACCACCCACAACACAGCACCATGTAGTACCACCCACAACACAGAACCATGTAGTACCACCCACAACACAGCACCATGTAGTACCACCCACCCACAACACAGAACCATGTAGTACCACCCACAACACAGAACCATGTAGTAAAACCCACACACAACACAGCAACATGTAGTACCACCCACAACACAGCACCATGTAGTACCACTCGCCCACAACAAATAACCATGTAGTACCACCCACAACACAGCACCATGTAGTACCACCCACAACAAAGAACCATGTAGTACCACCCACCCACAACACAGAACCATGTAGTACCACCCACAACACAGCACCATGTAGTACCACTCACCAACAACACAGCACCATGTAGTACCACCCACCAAAAACACAGCACCATGTAGTACCACCCACAACACAGCACCATGTAGTTCCACCCACCCACAACACAGCACCATGTAGTACCACCCACAACACAGCACCATGTAGTACCACCCACAACACAGCACCATGTAGTACCACCCACAACACAGCACCATGTAGTACCACCCACAACACAGCACCATGTAGTACCACCCACAACACAGCACCATGTAGTTCCACCCACCCACAACACAGCACCATGTAGTACCACCCACAACACAGCACCATGTAGTTCCACCCACAACACAGCACCATGTAGTACCACCCACAACACAGCACCATGTAGTACCACCCACAACACAGAACCATGTAGTACCACCCACAACACAGCACCATGTAGTACCACCCACCCACAACACAGAACCATTTAGTACCACCCACCAAAAACACAGCACCATGTAGTACCACCCACAACACAGCACCATGTAGTACCACCCGCCCACAACAAATAACCATGTAGTACCACCCACAACACAGCACCATGTAGTACCACCCACCCACAACACAGAACCATGTAGTACCACCCACCCACAACACAGCACCATGTAGTACCACCCACAACACATAACCATGTAGTACCACCCACAACACAGAACCATGTAGTACCACCCACAACACAGAACCATGTAGTACCACCCACAACACAGCACCATGTAGTACCACCCACCCACAACACAGCACCATGTAGTTCCACCCACAACACAGAACCATGAAGTACCACCCACAACACAGCACCATGTAGTACCACCCACCGACAACACAGCACCATGTAGTACCACCCACAACAAATAACCATGTAGTACCACCCACAACACAGAACCATGTTGTACCACCCACCCACAACACAGAACCTTGTAGTACCACTCACCAACAACACAGCACCATGTAGTACCACCCACCAACAACACAGCAACATGTAGTACCACCCTCCCACAACACAGCACCATGTTGTACCACCCACCCACAACACAGCAACATGTAGTACCACCCACCCACCCACAACACAGCACCATGTAGTACCACCCACCCACAACACAGCACCATGTAGTACCACCCACAACACAGCACCATGTAGTACCACCCACAACACAGCACCATGTAGTACCACCCACCCACAACACAGCACCATGTAGTACCACCCACAACACAGAGACCATGTAGTACCACCCACAACACAGAACCATGTAGTACCACCCACAACACAGCACCATGTAGTACAACCCACCCACAACACAGCACCATGTAGTACCACCCACCCACAACACAGCACCATGTAGTACCACCCACCCACAACACAGCACCATGTAGTACCACCCACCCACAACACAGCACCATGTAGTACCACCCACAACACAGCACCATGTAGTTCCACCCACAACACAGCACCATGTAGTACCACCCACAACACAGCACCATGTAGTACCACCCACAACACAGCACCATGTAGTACCACCCACAGTAATGAGCAGAACACGATACCAGTTAGATACATATTCTTATGGATTCTCTCAGGTAATACTGAACCATACATTATGCAGTTCATGTAATGAGCCATCCACAGACCAACAATATGGAGCCATGATATAGACATACTGAATGTAGCCATAATTTAGACCTACAGTATGGAGCCATAATATAGACCTACTGAATGGAGCCTAAATATAGACCTACTGAATGGAGCCACAATATAGACCTACTGAATGGAACCTAATTATAGACCTACAGTATGGAGCAATAATATTGACCTGCTGAATGGAGCCTAAATATAGACCTACTGAATGGAGCCTAATTATAGACCTACAGTATGGAGCCATAATATAGACCTACTGAATGGAGCCTAAATATAGACCTACTGAATGGAGCCATAATATAGACCTACTGAATGGAACCTAATTATAGACCTACAGTATGGAGCAATAATATTGACCTGCTGAATGGAGCCTAAATATAGACCTACTGAATGGAGCCTAATTATAGACCTACAGTATGGAGCCATAATATAGACCTACTGAATGGAGCCTAAATATAGACCTACTGAATGGAGCCACAATATAGACCTACTGAATGGAACCTAATTATAGACCTACAGTATGGAGCAATAATATTGACCTGCTGAATGGAGCCTAAATATAGACCTACTGAATGGAGCCTAATTATAGACCTACAGTATGGAGCCATAATATAGACCTACTGAATAGAGCCTAAATATAGACCTACTGAATGGAGCCATAATATAGACCTACTGAATGGAACCTAATTATAGACCTACAGTATGGAGCAATAATATAGACCTACTGAATGGAGCCATAATATAGACCTACTGAATGGAGCCTAATTATAGACCCACAGTATGAAGCCATAATATAGACCTACTGAATGGAGCCATAATATACACCTACAGTATGGAGCCATAATATAGACCTGCTGAATGGAGCCATAATATAGACCTGCTGAATGGAGCCATAATATAGACCTACAGTATGGAGCCATAATATATAGATCTACAGTATGGAGCCATAATATAGACCCACAGTATAGAGCCATAATATAGACCTACTGAATGGAGCCATAATATAGACCTACAGTATGAAGCCATAATATAGACCTACTGAATGGAGCCATAATATAGACCTACAGTATGGAGCCATAATATAGACCTGCTGAATGGAGCCATAATATAGACCTGCTGAATGGAGCCATAATATAGACCTACAGTATGGAGCCATAATATATAGATCTACAGTATGGAGCCATAATATAGACCCACAGTATAGAGCCATAATATAGACCTACTGAATGGAGCCATAATATAGACCTACAGTATGAAGCCATATTATAGACCTACTGAATGGAGCCATAATATAGACCTACAGTATGGAGCCATAATATAGACCTGCTGAATGGAGCCATAATATAGACCTGCTGAATGGAGCCATAATATAGACCTACAGTATGGAGCAATAATATATAGATCTACAGTATGGAGCCATAATATAGACCTACTGAATGGAGCCTAAATATAGACCTACAGTATGGAGCCATAATATAGACCTACTGAATGGAGCATTAATATAGACCTACTGTATGGAGCAATAATATTGACCTGCTGAATGGAGCCTAAATATAGACCTACTGAATGGAGCCTAAATATAGACCTACTGAATGGAGCCATAATATAGACCTACTGAATGGAACCTAATTATAGACCTACAGTATGGAGCAATAATATAGACCTACTGAATGGAGCCATAATATAGACCTACTGAATGGAGCCTAATTATAGACCCACAGTATGAAGCCATAATATAGACCTACTGAATGGAGCCATAATATACACCTACAGTATGGAGCCATAATATAGACCTGCTGAATGGAGCCATAATATAGACCTGCTGAATGGAGCCATAATATAGACCTACAGTATGGAGCCATAATATATAGATCTACAGTATGGAGCCATAATATAGACCCACAGTATAGAGCCATAATATAGACCTACTGAATGGAGCCATAATATAGACCTACAGTATGAAGCCATAATATAGACCTACTGAATGGAGCCATAATATAGACCTACAGTATGGAGCCATAATATAGACCTGCTGAATGGAGCCATAATATAGACCTGCTGAATGGAGCCATAATATAGACCTACAGTATGGAGCCATAATATATAGATCTACAGTATGGAGCCATAATATAGACCCACAGTATAGAGCCATAATATAGACCTACTGAATGGAGCCATAATATAGACCTACAGTATGAAGCCATAATATAGACCTACTGAATGGAGCCATAATATAGACCTACAGTATGGAGCCATAATATAGACCTGCTGAATGGAGCCATAATATAGACCTGCTGAATGGAGCCATAATATAGACCTACAGTATGGAGCAATAATATATAGATCTACAGTATGGAGCCATAATATAGACCTACTGAATGGAGCCTAAATATAGACCTACAGTATGGAGCCATAATATAGACCTACTGAATGGAGCATTAATATAGACCTACTGTATGGAGCAATAATATAGACGTACTGAATGGAGCCATAATATAGACCTACAGTATGAAGCCATAATATAGACCTACTGAATGGAGCCATAATATAGACCTACAGTATGGAGCCATAATATAGACCTGCTGAATGGAGCCATAATATAGACCTGCTGAATGGAGCCATAATATAGACCTACAGTATGGAGCCATAATATATAGATCTACAGTATGGAGCCATAATATAGACCCACAGTATAGAGCCATAATATAGACCTACTGAATGGAGCCATAATATAGACCTACAGTATGAAGCCATAATATAGACCTACTGAATGGAGCCATAATATAGACCTACAGTATGGAGCCATAATATAGACCTGCTGAATGGAGCCATAACATAGACCTGCTGAATGGAGCCATAATATAGACCTACAGTATGGAGCAATAATATATAGATCTACAGTATGGAGCCATAATATAGACCTACTGAATGGAGCCTAAATATAGACCTACAGTATGGAGCCATAATATAGACCTACTGAATGGAGCATTAATATTGACCTACTGTATGGAGCAATAATATAGACCTACTGAATGGAGCCTAAATATAGACCTACTGAATGGAGCCATAATATAGACCTACTGACTGGAGCCTAATTATAGACCTACTGAATGGAGCCTAAATATAGAACTACTGACTGGAGCCTAAATATAGACCTACTGAATGGAGCCTAAATATAGACCTACTGAATGGAGCCATAATATAGACCTACTGAATGGAGCCATAATATAGACCTACAGTATGGAGCCATAATATAGACCTACTGAATGGAGCCTAAATATAGACCTACTGAATGGAGCCATAATATAGACCTACTGAATGGAGCCTAAATATAGACCTACTGACTGGAGCCTAAATATAGACCTACTGACTGGAGCCTAAATATAGACCTACTGACTGGAGCCTAAATATAGACCTACTGACTGGAGCCATAATATAGACCTACTGAATGGAGCCATAATATAGACCTACAGTATGGAGCCATAATATAGACCTACTGAATGGAGCCTAAATATAGACCTACTGACTGGAGCCTAAATATAGACCTACTGACTGGAGCCTAAATATAGACCTACTGACTGGAGCCTAAATATAGATCTACTGAATGGAGCCTAAATATATACCTACTGACTGGAGCCTAAATATATACCTACTGACTGGAGCCTAAATATAGACCTACTGACTGGAGCCTAAATATAGACCTACTGACTGGAGCCTAAACATAGACCTACATACTGTATTATTTGCAATTATTTTAGCACAGCTGAAAAGTGTTATCCTGATTAAAGAAGCAATAAAACTGGCCTTCTTTAGACTAGTTGAGTATCTGGAGCATCAGCATTTGTGGGTTCGACTACAGGCTCAAAATTGCTAGAAACAACTTTCTTCTGAAACTCGTCAGTCTATTCTTGTTCTGAGAAATGAAGGCTAATCCATGAGAAATTGAAAACACAACGTGCCATTGGAAAACACAGGAGTGATGGTCGCTGATAATGGGCCTCTGTACGCCTATGTAGATATTCCATAAAGAAATCAGCCGTTTCCAGCTACAATAGTCAATTTACAACATTAACAATGTCTACACTGTATTTCTGATCAATTTGATGTTATTTTTAATGGACAATTTTTTTTTCTTTTCTTTCCTTTCAAGAACAAGGACATTTCCAAGTGACCCCTGACTTTTGAACGATAAATACACAACACACATTCAACTAAAACAAACACATTTTTCTTTATAAAAATCCTCTCTCCTCTTTTGAAATCCTCTGTTGAAACCCACTCAGGTAGTTTATATACAGGTTCTTTGTTTGTTTTTTCAGAACACTCTCTCTCTCTCGGAGGGACAGACCAAGACGCAGCGATGTAGCCAGAATACATGATTTATTGAAAACACGGGACAGAATGAAAACAACAAACGAAGAAACAAGACGTGAGCCCTAACGCTAAATACTAAACTGGACAAAGAGAACTAAACCTAACCACGACGGAAGAAACCTAACTAAACACGAAAGACAAGAACCCGACTGAACATGATGAACGTAACATAAACACGATAAGCATGACATAAACATAATCAATAACCCACGAAACAAAAGTGCAACTCCCAAATATATATATGGTTCCCAATTAGAGACAACGAGACTCAGCTGCCTCTAATTGGGAACCATTATCCCAACATAGAACTAGACACCCTAGAACAAACAAACCCTACACCAAAACGAAACCAAAACGCTCCAGCCTGTAATCTCGGGCCTGGGCGATCTCTTCTCTCTCTCTCTCTCTCTCTCTCTCTCTCTCTCTCTCTCTCTCTCTCTCTCTCTCTCTCTCTCTCTCTCTCTCTCTCTCTCTCTCTCAATTAAATTCAATTTAAGGCGCTTTATTAACATAGGAAACATATGTTTACATTGCCAAAGCAAGTGAAAGAGATCATAAACAAAAGTGAAATAAACAATATAAATTAACAGTAAACATTACACTCACAGAAGTTCCAAAATAATAATGACATTTCAAATGTCATGTTAGTGGCAAATAGTTAAAGTACAAAAGGGAAGATAAATAAGCATAAATATAGTTTGTATTTACAATGGTGTTTGTTCTTCACAGGTTTGCCCTTTTCTTGTGGCAACAGGTAACAAATCTTGCTGCTATGATGGCACACTGTGGTATTTCTCAAAATCTAGTTTGTTTTCGAATTCTTTGTGGGATCTGAAGGAAATAAGCGTATCTAATATGGTCATACATTTGGCAGGAGGTTAGGAGTGCAGCTCAGTTTCCACCTCATGTTGTGGGCAGTGTGCACATAGCCTGTCTTCTCTTGAGAGCCAGGTCTGCCTACGGCGGCCTTTCTCAATAGCAAGGCTACGCTCACTGAGTCTGTACATAGTCAAAGCTTTCCTTAATTTTGGGTCAGTCACAGTGGTCAGGTATTCTGCCGCTGTGTACTCTATGTTAGGGCCTTAAACATGTTCTAGTTTGCTCTGTTTTTTGTTAATTCTTTCCAACTTGTCAAGAAATTATCCTTTCACCCACAACACAGCACCATGTAGTACCACCCACAACACAGCACCATTTAGTACCACCCACAACACAGCACCATGTAGTACCACCCACCCACAACACAGCACCATGTTGTACCACCCACAACACAGAACCATGTAGTACCACCAACAACACAGCACCATGTAGTACCACCCACAACACAGCACCATGTAGTACCACCCACAACACAGCACCATGTAGTACCACCCACAACACAGCACCATGTAGTTCCACCCACCCACAACACAGAACCATGTAGTACCACCCACAACACAGCACCATGTAGTTCCACCCACCCACCCACAACACAGCACCATGTAGTACCACCCACAACACAGCACCATGTAGTTCCACCCACAACACAGCACCATGTAGTACCATCCACAACACAGCACCATGTAGTACCACCCGCCCACAACAAATAACCATGTAGTACCACCCACAACACAGCACCATGTAGTACCACCCACAACACAGAGACCATGTAGTACCACCCATAACACAGCACCATGTAGTACAACTCACCAACAACACAGCACCATGTAGTACCACCCACCAACAACACAGCAACATGTAGTACCACCCTCCCACAACACAGCACCATGTAGTACCACCCACAACACAGAACCATGTAGTACCACCCAGAACACAGCACCATGTAGTACCACCCACCCACAACACAGCACCATGTAGTACCACCCACCCACAACACAGAACAGTGTAGTACCACCCACAACACAGCACCATGTAGTACCACCCACAACACAGAACCATATAGTACCACCAACAACACAGAACCATATAGTACCACCCACAACACAGCACCATGTAGTACCACCCACCCACAACACAGAACCATTTAGTACCACCCACAACACAGAACCATGTAGTAAAACCCACACACAACACAGCATCATGTAGTTCCACCCACGGACAACACAGCACCATGTAGTACCACCCACAACACAGCACCATGTAGTACCACCCACAACACAGCACCATGTAGTACCACCCACCCACAACAAATAACCATGTAGTACCACCCACAACACAGCACCATGTAGTACCACCCACAACACAGCACCATGTTGTACCACCCACAACACAGCACCATGTGTACCCCTCACCCACAACACAGCACCATGTAGTACCACCCACAACACAGCACCATTTAGTACCACCCACAACACAGCACCATGTAGTACCACCCACCCACAACACAGCACCATGTTGTACCACCCACAACACAGAACCATGTAGTACCACCAACAACACAGCACCATGTAGTACCACCCACAACACAGCACCATGTAGTACCACCCACAACACAGCACCATGTAGTACCACCCACAACACAGCACCATGTAGTTCCACCCACCCACAACACAGAACCATGTAGTACCACCCACAACACAGCACCATGTAGTTCCACCCACCCACAACACAGCACCATGTAGTACCACCCACAACACAGCACCATGTAGTTCCACCCACAACACAGCACCATGTAGTACCATCCACAACACAGCACCATGTGGTACCACCGCCCACAACAAATAACCATGTAGTACCACCCACAACACAGCACCATGTAGTACCACCCACAACACAGAACCATGTAGTACCACCCATAACACAGCACCATGTAGTACAACTCACCAACAACACAGCACCATGTAGTACCACCCACCAACAACACAGCAACATGTAGTACCACCCTCCCACAACACAGCACCATGTAGTACCACCCACAACACAGAACCATGTAGTACCACCCAGAACACAGCACCATGTAGTACCACCCACTCCACAACACAGCACCATGTAGTACCACCCACCCACAACACAGAACAGTGTAGTACCACCCACAACACAGCACCATGTAGTACCACCCACAACACAGAACCATAGAGTACCACCAACAACACAGAACCATATAGTACCACCCACAACACAGCACCATGTAGTACCACCCACCCACAACACAGAACCATTTAGTACCACCCACAACACAGAACCATGTAGTAAAACCCACACACAACACAGCATCATGTAGTTCCACCCACGGACAACACAGCACCATGTAGTACCACCCACAACACAGCACCATGTAGTACCACCCACCCACAACACAGAACCATGTAGTACCACCCACCCACAACAAATAACCATGTAGTACCACCCACAAAACAGCACCATGTAGTACCACCCACAACAAATAACCATGTAGTACCACCCACAACACAGCACCATGTAGTACCACCCACAACACAGAACCATGTAGTACCACCCACCCACAACACAGCACCATGTAGTACCACTCACCAACAACACAGCACCATGTAGTACCACCCACCAACAACACAGCAACATGTAGTACCACCCTCCCACAACACAGCACCATGTTGTACCACCCACCCACAACACAGCACCATGTAGTACCACCCACCCACAACACAGCACCACGTAGTACCACCCACAACACAGAACCATGTAGTACCACCCACAACACAGCACCATGTAGTACCACCCACAACACAGCACCATGTAGTACCACCCACCCACAACACAGAACCATGTAGTACCACCCACAACACAGCACCATGTAGTACCACCCACAACACAGCACCATGTAGTACCACCCACAACACAGCACCATGTAGTACCACCCACCCACAACACAGCACCATGTAGTACCACCCACAACACAGCACCATGTAGTACCACCCACAACACAGAACCATGTAGTACCACCCACAACACAGCACCATGTAGTACCACCCACCCACAACACAGAACCATGTAGTACCACCCACAACACAGAACCATGTAGTAAAACCCACACACAACACAGCACCATGTAGTACCACCCACAACACAGCACCATGTAGTACCACCCACCCACAACACAGCACCATGTAGTACCACCCACAACACAGCACCATGTAGTACCACCCACAACACAGAACCATGTAGTACCACCCACAACACAGCAACATGTAGTTCCACCCACCGACAACACAGCACCATGTAGTACCACCCACAACACAGCACCATGTAGTTTTACCCACCCACAACACAGAACCATGTAGTACCACCCACCCACAACACAGCACCATGTAGTTCCACCCACAACACAGCACCATGTAGTACCACCCACAACACAGCACCATGTAGTACCACCCACAACACAGAACCATGTAGTACCACCCACCCACAACACAGAACCATGTAGTACCACCCACCCACAACACAGCACCATGTAGTACCACCCACAACACAGCACCATGTAGTACCACCCACAACACAGAACCATGTAGTACCACCCACCCACAACACAGAACCATGTAGTACCACCCACAACACAGCACCATGTAGTACCACCCACCCACAACACAGAACCATGTAGTACCACCCACCCACTACACAGCACCATGTAGTACCACCCACAACACAGCACCATGTAGTACCACCCACCCACAACACAGCACCATGTAGTACCACCCACAACACAGCACCATGTAGTACCACTCACCAACAGCACAGCACCATGTAGTACCACCCACAACAAATAACCATGTAGTACCACCCACAACACAGCACCATGTAGTACCACCCACAACAAAGAACCATGTAGTACCACCCACCCACAACACAGAACAATGTAGTACCACCCACAACACAGCACCATGTAGTACCACTCACCAACAACACAGCACCATGTAGTACCACCCACCAAAAACACAGCAACATGTAGTACCACCCTCCCACAACACAGCACCATGTAGTACCACCCACCCACAACACTGCACCATGTAGTACCACCCACCCACAACACAGCACCATGTAGTACCACCCACAACACAGCACCATGTGGTACCACCCACAACACAGCACCATGTAGTACCACCCACAACACAGCACCATGTAGTACCACCCACCCACAACACAGCACCATGTAGTACCACCCACCCACAACACAGCACCATGTAGTACCACCCACAACACAGCACCATGTAGTACAACCCACACACAACACCATGTGGTTCCACCCACCGACAACACAGCACCAAGTAGTACCACCCACAACACAGCACCATGTAGTACCACCCACCCACAACACAGCACCATGTAGTACCACCCACAACACAGCACCATGTAGTACCACCCACAACACAGAACCATGTAGTACCACCCACAACACAGCACCATGTAGTACCACCCACCCACAACACAGAACCATGTAGTACCACCCACAACACTGGAGACCATGTAGTAAAACCCACACACAACACAGCAACATGTAGTACCACCCACAACACAGCACCATGTAGTACCACTCGCCCACAACAAATAACCATGTAGTACCACCCACAACACAGCACCATGTAGTACCACCCACAACAAAGAACCATGTAGTACCACCCACCCACAACACAGAACCATGTAGTACCACCCACAACACAGCACCATGTAGTACCACTCACCAACAACACAGCACCATGTAGTACCACCCACCAAAAACACAGCACCATGTAGTACCACCCACAACACAGCACCATGTGGTTCCACCCACCCACAACACAGCACCATGTAGTACCACCCACAACACAGCACCATGTAGTACCACCCACAACACAGCACCATGTAGTACCACCCACAACACAGCACCATGTAGTACCACCCACAACACAGCACCATGTAGTTCCACCCACCCACAACACAGCACCATGTAGTACCACCCACAACACAGCACCATGTGGTTCCACCCACAACACAGCACCATGTAGTACCACCCACAACACAGCACCATGTAGTACCACCCACAACACAGAGACCATGTAGTACCACCCACAACACAGCACCATGTAGTACCACCCACCCACAACACAGAACCATTTAGTACCACCCACCAAAAACACAGCACCATGTAGTACCACCCACAACACAGCACCATGTAGTACCACCCGCCCACAACAAATAACCATGTAGTACCACCCACAACACAGCACCATGTAGTACCACCCACCCACAACACAGAACCATGTAGTACCACCCACCCACAACACAGCACCATGTAGTACCACCCACAACACATAACCATGTAGTACCACCCACAACACAGAACCATGTAGTACCACCCACAACACAGAACCATGTAGTACCACCCACAACACAGCACCATGTAGTACCACCCACCCACAACACAGCACCATGTAGTTCCACCCACAACACAGAACCATGAAGTACCACCCACAACACAGCACCATGTAGTACCACCCACCGACAACACAGCACCATGTAGTACCACCCACAACAAATAACCATGTAGTACCACCCACAACACAGAACCATGTTGTACCACCCACCCACAACACAGAACCTTGTAGTACCACTCACCAACAACACAGCACCATGTAGTACCACCCACCAACAACACAGCAACATGTAGTACCACCCTCCCACAACACAGCACCATGTTGTACCACCCACCCACAACACAGCAACATGTAGTACCACCCACCCACCCACAACACAGCACCATGTAGTACCACCCACCCACAACACAGCACCATGTAGTACCACCCACAACACAGCACCATGTAGTACCACCCACAACACAGCACCATGTAGTACCACCCACCCACAACACAGCACCATGTAGTACCACCCACAACACAGAACCATGTAGTACCACCCACAACACAGAACCATGTAGTACCACCCACAACACAGCACCATGTAGTACCACCCACCCACAACACAGCACCATGTAGTACCACCCACCCACAACACAGCACCATGTAGTACCACCCACCCACAACACAGCACCATGTAGTACCACCCACCCACAACACAGCACCATGTAGTACCACCCACAACACAGCACCATGTAGTTCCACCCACAACACAGCACCATGTAGTACCACCCACAACACAGCACCATGTAGTACCACCCACAACACAGCACCATGTAGTACCACCCACAGTAATGAGCAGAACACGATACCAGTTAGATACATATTCTTATGGATTCTCTCAGGTAATACTGAACCATACATTATGCAGTTCATGTAATGAGCCATCCACAGACCAACAATATGGAGCCATGATATAGACATACTGAATGTAGCCATAATTTAGACCTACAGTATGGAGCCATAATATAGACCTACTGAATGGAGCCTAAATATAGACCTACTGAATGGAGCCACAATATAGACCTACTGAATGGAACCTAATTATAGACCTACAGTATGGAGCAATAATATTGACCTGCTGAATGGAGCCTAAATATAGACCTACTGAATGGAGCCTAATTATAGACCTACAGTATGGAGCCATAATATAGACCTACTGAATGGAGCCTAAATATAGACCTACTGAATGGAGCCATAATATAGACCTACTGAATGGAACCTAATTATAGACCTACAGTATGGAGCAATAATATTGACCTGCTGAATGGAGCCTAAATATAGACCTACTGAATGGAGCCTAATTATAGACCTACAGTATGGAGCCATAATATAGACCTACTGAATGGAGCCTAAATATAGACCTACTGAATGGAGCCACAATATAGACCTACTGAATGGAACCTAATTATAGACCTACAGTATGGAGCAATAATATTGACCTGCTGAATGGAGCCTAAATATAGACCTACTGAATGGAGCCTAATTATAGACCTACAGTATGGAGCCATAATATAGACCTACTGAATAGAGCCTAAATATAGACCTACTGAATGGAGCCATAATATAGACCTACTGAATGGAACCTAATTATAGACCTACAGTATGGAGCAATAATATAGACCTACTGAATGGAGCCATAATATAGACCTACTGAATGGAGCCTAATTATAGACCCACAGTATGAAGCCATAATATAGACCTACTGAATGGAGCCATAATATACACCTACAGTATGGAGCCATAATATAGACCTGCTGAATGGAGCCATAATATAGACCTGCTGAATGGAGCCATAATATAGACCTACAGTATGGAGCCATAATATATAGATCTACAGTATGGAGCCATAATATAGACCCACAGTATAGAGCCATAATATAGACCTACTGAATGGAGCCATAATATAGACCTACAGTATGAAGCCATAATATAGACCTACTGAATGGAGCCATAATATAGACCTACAGTATGGAGCCATAATATAGACCTGCTGAATGGAGCCATAATATAGACCTGCTGAATGGAGCCATAATATAGACCTACAGTATGGAGCCATAATATATAGATCTACAGTATGGAGCCATAATATAGACCCACAGTATAGAGCCATAATATAGACCTACTGAATGGAGCCATAATATAGACCTACAGTATGAAGCCATAATATAGACCTACTGAATGGAGCCATAATATAGACCTACAGTATGGAGCCATAATATAGACCTGCTGAATGGAGCCATAATATAGACCTGCTGAATGGAGCCATAATATAGACCTACAGTATGGAGCAATAATATATAGATCTACAGTATGGAGCCATAATATAGACCTACTGAATGGAGCCTAAATATAGACCTACAGTATGGAGCCATAATATAGACCTACTGAATGGAGCATTAATATAGACCTACTGTATGGAGCAATAATATAGACCGTACTGAATGGAGCCATAATATAGACCTACAGTATGAAGCCATAATATAGACCTACTGAATGGAGCCATAATATAGACCTACAGTATGGAGCCATAATATAGACCTGCTGAATGGAGCCATAATATAGACCTGCTGAATGGAGCCATAATATAGACCTACAGTATGGAGCCATAATATATAGATCTACAGTATGGAGCCATAATATAGACCCACAGTATAGAGCCATAATATAGACCTACTGAATGGAGCCATAATATAGACCTACAGTATGAAGCCATAATATAGACCTACTGAATGGAGCCATAATATAGACCTACAGTATGGAGCCATAATATAGACCTGCTGAATGGAGCCATAATATAGACCTGCTGAATGGAGCCATAATATAGACCTACAGTATGGAGCAATAATATATAGATCTCAGGTTATGGAGCCATAATATAGACCTACTGAATGGAGCCTAAATATAGACCTACAGTATGGAGCCATAATATAGACCTACTGAATGGAGCATTAATATTGACCTACTGTATGGAGCAATAATATAGACCTACTGAATGGAGCCTAAATATAGACCTACTGAATGGAGCCATAATATAGACCTACTGACTGGAGCCTAATTATAGACCTACTGAATGGAGCCTAAATATAGAACTACTGACTGGAGCCTAAATATAGACCTACTGAATGGAGCCTAAATATAGACCTACTGAATGGAGCCATAATATAGACCTACTGAATGGAGCCATAATATAGACCTACAGTATGGAGCCATAATATAGACCTACTGAATGGAGCCTAAATATAGACCTACTGAATGGAGCCATAATATAGACCTACTGAATGGAGCCTAAATATAGACCTACTGACTGGAGCCTAAATATAGACCTACTGACTGGAGCCTAAATATAGACCTACTGACTGGAGCCTAAATATAGACCTACTGACTGGAGCCATAATATAGACCTACTGAATGGAGCCATAATATAGACCTACAGTATGGAGCCATAATATAGACCTACTGAATGGAGCCTAAATATAGACCTACTGACTGGAGCCTAAATATAGACCTACTGACTGGAGCCTAAATATAGACCTACTGACTGGAGCCTAAATATAGATCTACTGAATGGAGCCTAAATATATACCTACTGACTGGAGCCTAAATATATACCTACTGACTGGAGCCTAAATATAGACCTACTGACTGGAGCCTAAATATAGACCTACTGACTGGAGCCTAAACATAGACCTACATACTGTATTATTTGCAATTATTTTAGCACAGCTGAAAAGTGTTATCCTGATTAAAGAAGCAATAAAACTGGCCTTCTTTAGACTAGTTGAGTATCTGGAGCATCAGCATTTGTGGGTTCGACTACAGGCTCAAAATTGCTAGAAACAACTTTCTTCTGAAACTCGTCAGTCTATTCTTGTTCTGAGAAATGAAGGCTAATCCATGCGAGAAATTGAAAACACAACGTGCCATTGGAAAACACAGGAGTGATGGTCGCTGATAATGGGCCTCTGTACGCCTATGTAGATATTCCATAAAGAAATCAGCCGTTTCCAGCTACAATAGTCAATTTACAACATTAACAATGTCTACACTGTATTTCTGATCAATTTGATGTTATTTTTAATGGACAATTTTTTTTTCTTTTCTTTCCTTTCAAGAACAAGGACATTTCCAAGTGACCCCTGACTTTTGAACGATAAATACACAACACACATTCAACTAAAACAAACACATTTTTCTTTATAAAAATCCTCTCTCCTCTTTTGAAATCCTCTGTTGAAACCCACTCAGGTAGTTTATATACAGGTTCTTTGTTTGTTTTTTTCAGAACACTCTCTCTCTCTCTCGGAGGGACAGACCAAGACGCAGCGATGTAGCCAGAATACATGATTTATTGAAAACACGGGACAGAATGAAAACAACAAACGAAGAAACAAGACGTGAGCCCTAACGCTAAATACTAAACTGGACAAAGAGAACTAAACCTAACCACGACGGAAGAAACCTAACTAAACACGAAAGACAAGAACCCGACTGAACATGATGAACGTAACATAAACACGATAAGCATGACATAAACATAATCAATAACCCACGAAACAAAAGTGCAACTCCCAAATATATATATGGTTCCCAATTAGAGACAACGAGACTCAGCTGCCTCTAATTGGGAACCATTATCCCAACATAGAACTAGACACCCTAGAACAAACAAACCCTACACCAAAACGAAACCAAAACGCTCCAGCCTGTAATCTCGGGCCTGGGCGTCTCTCTTTCTCTCTCTCTCTCTCTCTCTCTCTCTCTCTCTCTCTCTCTCTCTCTCTCTCTCTCTCTCTCTCTCTCTCTCTCTCTCTCTCTCTCAATTAAATTCAATTTAAGGCGCTTTATTAACATAGGAAACATATGTTTACATTGCCAAAGCAAGTGAAAGAGATCATAAACAAAAGTGAAATAAACAATATAAATTAACAGTAAACATTACACTCACAGAAGTTCCAAAATAATAATGACATTTCAAATGTCATGTTAGTGGCAAATAGTTAAAGTACAAAAGGGAAGATAAATAAGCATAAATATAGTTTGTATTTACAATGGTGTTTGTTCTTCACAGGTTTGCCCTTTTCTTGTGGCAACAGGTAACAAATCTTGCTGCTATGATGGCACACTGTGGTATTTCTCAAAATCTAGTTTGTTTTCGAATTCTTTGTGGGATCTGAAGGAAATAAGCGTATCTAATATGGTCATACATTTGGCAGGAGGTTAGGAGTGCAGCTCAGTTTCCACCTCATGTTGTGGGCAGTGTGCACATAGCCTGTCTTCTCTTGAGAGCCAGGTCTGCCTACGGCGGCCTTTCTCAATAGCAAGGCTACGCTCACTGAGTCTGTACATAGTCAAAGCTTTCCTTAATTTTGGGTCAGTCACAGTGGTCAGGTATTCTGCCGCTGTGTACTCTATGTTAGGGCCTTAAACATGTTCTAGTTTGCTCTGTTTTTTGTTAATTCTTTCCAACTTGTCAAGAAATTATCCTTTTGTTTTCTCATGATTTGGTTGGGTCTAATTGTGTTGCTGTCCTGGTGCTCTGTGGGGTGTGTTTGTGTTTGTGAACAGAGCCCCAGGAGCAGCTTGCTTAGGGGACTCTTCTCCAGGTTCACCTCTCTGTAGGTGATGGCTTAGTTATGGAAGGTTTGGGAATATCTTCCTTTTAGGTGATTATATATTTTATTTTATATTTTTATAGTGTCCTATTGTCTCATTGTAATATTTCTATAGTTAGTTTCCACACTATTTACCCCCCTTTATATAGTACTACTGTCGACCAGGAGTCATAGGGCTCTGATTAAAAGTAGTGCACTATAAAGGGAATAGGGTGCCATTTTGGACGCATCCTATGGTTAGATTCCACTTTGTGTGATGACCCGGCACTTCCATTAGCAGCCACTAGAAGGAGCAATTCCATTAGCAGCCACTAGAAGGAGCACTTCCATTAGCAGCCACTAGAAGGAGCACTTCCATTAGCAGCCACTAGAAGGAGCAATTCCATTAGCAGCCACTAGAAGGAGCAATTCCATTAGCAGCCACTAGAAGGAGCACTTCCATTAGCAGCCACTAGAAGGAGCACTTCCATTAGCAGCCACTAGAAGGAGCAATTCCATTAGCAGCCACTAGACGGAGGACTTCCATTAGCAGCCACTAGAAGGAGCAATTCCATTAGCAGCCACTAGAAGGAGCACTTCCATTAGCAGCCACTAGAAGGAGCAATTCCATTAGCAGCCACTAGAAGGAGCAATTCCATTAGCAGCCACTAGAAGGAGCACTTCCATTAGCAGCCACTAGGAGGAGCAATTCCATTAGCAGCCACTAGAAAGAGCAATTCCATTAGCAGCCACTAGAAGGAGCAATTACATTAGCAGCCACTAGAAGGAGCAATTACATTAGCAGCCACTAGAAGTAGCATTTCCATTAGCAGCCACTAGAAGGAGCACTTCCATTAGCAGCCACTAGTAGGAGCAATTCCATTAGCAGCCACTAGAAAGAGCAATTCCATTAGCAGCCACTAGACGGAGCAATTCCATTAGCAGCCACTAGACGGAGCAATTCCATTAGCAGCCACTAGACGGAGCAATTCCATTAGCAGCCACTAGACGGAGCACTTCCATTAGCAGCCACTAATAGGAGCAATTCCATTAGCAGCCACTAGAAGGAGCACTTCCATTAGCAGCCACTAGAAGGAGCATTTCCAATAGCAGCCACTAGAAGGAGCAATTCCATTAGCAGCCACTAGAAGGAGCACTTCCATTAGCAGCCACTAGAAGGAGTTCTCTATCCCTTTAGGTTCACGGGTCAGATGGGCCAGGCCAGCGCACCATTTCATGTGTGTGTGTGTGTATGTGTATGTATGTGTGTGTGTGTGTGCAATGACACCCACACAGAGTGGGATCGGCTTTGGTCCTTGACTGTGAAGTGACAGATAACAATACGTAGCCATGATCAAGAGGTTGTGCATTGCAAGCAAGACAGCTTGGATGACCGTTGGTGTGAGAGAGAGAGATACTAGAGACTGACTCAGCGATGGGTGGATTGGACAGCTGCTCTACACCTGCTGTCAGCCAGCCGTACAGGAGGACTAAGAAAAAGAGAGAGAGAGAGATAAAGGAAGTCTGTAGAGGTGGGAAGAGTTGTGTGTGTGTGTGTGTGCGTGTGTGTCCTTCAAGGTTTAGGTGTGTGTGACGATTTGGCAAAGAGATGTGCTACTCCTCACTCATCAGTTCTGGGATGAAGAGATTGCACACACACACACACACACACACACACACACACAATGGGTCAAAATAACTCTTCCAAGACAAGGCAGGTTCAGTAAATATTGGAGAGAGAGGGTTGAGAGGGAGAAAGAGGGAGAGAGAGAGAGAGAGGTGAGAGAGGGAGAGAGAGGGGGAGAGAGAGAGAGAGAGAGGTGAGAGAGGGAGAGAGAGAGGGTGAGAGAGGGGTGAGAGAGAGAGAGAGAGAGGGTGAGAGAGGGTGAGAGGGAGAGAGAGAGGGTGAGAGAGAGAGAGGGTGAGAGAGGGTGAGAGGGAGAGAGAGAGAGGGTGAGAGGGCGAGAGAGAGAGGGTGAGAGAGGGTGAGAGGGAGAGGGTGAGAGGGTGAGAGAGGGTGAGAGGGTGAGAGGTGTGAGAAGGAGAATCCGTGATCTCCAGATCTGTTTGAAAGCAGATCACTTAATGAGATTCACTCTGGTGATGGTTTCATTAATATAGTTGAGTGAATGAACACAAAAACATGTATTCCTCATCACCCCTGGCTCCCGTCAGTTTAGAGATGGCAATCTGTCTGTTAAAGCTACCCGTTTAATATTCCGTGGTTGCATTGCTGAGACAAACCCACCTTGGAGCCACTGAGTGTGTACACAGACAGTGCACAGTGAATCCTGAATACAATAACCTTTGCCTCAGTGAGCACTGAGCACTGCACCTGATTGAAGAGCTGAATCCCTTGTCACCTGGGGTGCGTTCATTAGAAGGAAAGGGACTGAAACAAGGAGGGACTACCACCAGGGGCCCACATGTATCAAGCGTCTCAGAGTAGGAGTGCTAATCTAGGATCAGTTTCTCCCCACGTCCCATGTAATCTTATTCGTTATAATTCAGAAAGAGAGTGAGAAAGAGAGAGACAAAGAGACAGAGAGAGAGTCAGAGAGACACACAGAGAGAGACAGAGCGACTGAGACAGAGAGACAGAGAGAGAGAGACAGAGAGAGACAGAAAGAGAGACAGAAAGAGAGAGACAGAGAGAGAGAGAAACAGAGAGACTAAGACAGAGAGACAGAGAGACACAGAGAGAGAGAGAGAGAGAGAGAGACAGAGAGACACACAGAGACAGAGAGACTGAGACAGAGAGACAGAGAGACAGAGAGAGAGAGAGACAGAGAGACAGAGAGAGAGAGAGAGACAGATAGAGACAGAGAGAGAGAGACAGAGAGAGACAGCGACAGAGAGAGAGAGAGAGAGAGAGAGAGAGAGAGAGAGAGAGAGAGAGAGAGAAAATACTAATAATAATAATACTAATAATAAAATAATAATAAATACTAATAATAAAAACTCAAAAAAGAGCAATTAAGTTTTGGAAACATCTAAAATACAGTGACCCCCTCTCATATCATTACCAAGCCCTGCAATTCCAAGAGCTGAGCAAAGAAAAGAGTCCCCTCATCCAGCTGGTCCTGGGGCTGAGTTCACAAACCTGTTCTACTAACACACTGAAGCCTCAGGACCAGAACATCCAATCAATCAGAATAAACCAAATTACATCACAATGAAAACAAAACTACATTGCTCATTGGGAAACACAAGCACAAGCACAAAGCAAAATGCAGTGCTATCTGGCCCTAAATCGACAGTACACCGTGGCAAACTATTTGACCATGGTTACTGATCAAAACCTTAGAAAAACCTTGACAAAGTACAGGCTCAGTGAGCACAGCCTTGCCATTGAGAAGGGTCGACACAGGAAAACCTGGCTCCCTGTAGAGGAAAGGCTGTGCAACCACTGCACCACAGCAGAACCTGAGACAGAGCTGCATTTCCTGACAACATGTCAAAAATATAAAACAATTAGAGACTGTAATTTCCCCACATTTGAAACCCTTATTCAAGGTTTCAAAGACCTCTCTGATGAGAATAGGCTACCCATCCTGTTGGGGGAGGAAGCAGAAAGCTGTGGGTTGGCAGCGCACTACATTGCTGCCTGCCATAAGATGAGGGACAGTGTCTGACAGACCAGTCAACCTGCACATGTCCTCTACTATATACTTATTGTTGTTGTTCAATGTGGTTATTTTGGTTATTGTTGTTACTGTTGTCCTGTTGACAATTTTGATTGTCATTATTTTCATATTGTAAATATCAAAAGTAAGCTTTGGCAATATGTACCTTGTTACGTCATGCCAATAAAGCAAATTGAGTTGAATTGAATTGAATTGAGAGAGAGAGAGAGAGAGAGAGAGAGAGAGAGAGAGAGAGAGAGAGAGAGACAGAGACAGAGCGAGACAGAGAGACAGAGAGACACACAGAGAGAGACAGAGCGAGACAGAGAGAGAAAGAGACAGAGACAGAGAGAGAGAGACAGAGACACACAAACACAGAGACAGAGAGAGATACAGATAGAGAGAGACAGAGAGACAGAGAGAAACACAGAGAGAGAGATAGAGACAGAGAGAGACTGAGAGACTGAGAGACAGAGAGACAGAGAGACTGAGACAGAGAGAGGGCACTACATAGTGTCTGTGTCTCTCTGTTTTTCCATGACACCATTGACTCAGCTGTGCTGTTCCTTACACATGATTTCATGTTAACGTCTGCATAAGGCTTCACCTTTTAAAGACAGACCACCATATATACAGCTTCATAAAGACAGACCAACATATATACAGCTTCATAAAGACAGACCAACATATAGACAGCTTCATAAAGACAGACCAACATATATACAGCTTCATAAAGACAGACCACCATATATACAGCTTCATAAAGACAGACCAAAATATATACAGCTTCATAAAGACAGACTAAAATATATACAGCTTCATAAAGACAGACCACCATATATACAGCTTCATAAAGACAGACGACCATATAGACAGCTTCATAAAGACAGACTAAAATATAGACAGCTTCATAAAGACAGACTAAAATATATACAGCTTCATAAAGACAGACCACCATATAGACAGCTTCATAACGACAGACCAACATATAGACAGCTTCATAAAGACAGACCACCATATGTACAGCTTCATAACGACAGACCAACATATATATAGCTTCATAAAGACAGACCAACATATAGACAGCTTCATAAAGACAGACCAACATATAGACAGCTTCATAAAGACAGACTAAAATTTAGACAGCTTCATAAAGACAGACCACCATATAGACAGCTTCATAAAGACACACCAACATATAGACAGCTTCATAAAGACAGACCACCATATATACAGCTTCATAAAGACAGACCACCATATAGACAGCTTCATAAAGACAGACCAACATATAGACAGCTTCATAAAGACAGACCAACATACAGACAGCTTCATAAAGACAGACCACCATATATACAGCTTCATAACGACAGACCAACATATATACAGCTTCATAAAGACAGACCAACATATAGACAGCTTCATAAAGACAGACTAAAATATAGACAGCTTCATAAAGACAGACCAACATATCTACAGCTTCATTAAGACAGACCAACACATTTACAGCTTCATAAAGACAGACCAACATATAGACAGCTTCATAAAGACAGACCAACAAATAGACAGCTTCATAAAGACAGACCAACAAATAGATAGCTTCATAAAGACAGACCACAATCTCTTCTAGTACTATAGTAATCTAGTAGTTTAGTAATGGTGTAGTATAGTAATCTCTTCTAGTAGTATAGTAATCTCTTCTAGTAGTATAGTAATCTCTTTCAGTAGTATAGTAATCTCATTCTAGTAGTATAGTAATCTAGTTGTATAGTGATCTAGTAGTATAGTAATCTCTTCTAGTAGTATAGTAATCTAGTAGTATAGTCATCTCTTCTAGCAGTATTGTAATCTCTTTCTAGTAGTATAGTAATCTCTTCTAGTAGTATAGTAATCTAGTAGTATAGTAATCTAGTAGTATAGTAATCTAGCAGTATAGTAATCTCTTTCTGGTAGTATAGTAATATCTTCTAGTGGTATAGTAATCTAGTAGTATAGTAATATCTTCTACTAGTATAGTAATCTAGTAGTATAGTCATCTCTTCTAATATATAGTAATCTACTCTGGTAGTATAGTAATCTCTTCTTGTAGTATAGTCATCTCTTCTTGTAGTATAGTAAACTCTTTCTAGAAGTTTAGTAATCTCTTCTGGTAGTATAGTAATCTAGTAGTACATTAATCTAGTTGTATAGTAATCTATTCTAGTAGTATATTAATATATTTCTAGTAGTGTAGCAATCTCTTTCAAGTAGTATAGTAATCTAGTAGTATATTAATCTAGTAGTATAGTAATCTAGTAGTATAGTAATCTATACTTGTAGTATAGTAATCTCTTCTTGCAGTATAGTAATCTATTTCTAGTAGTATTGTAATCTAGTAGTATTGTAATCTCTTCTAGTAGTATAGTAATCTAGTAGTATAGTCATCTAGTAGTAGAGTAATATCCTCTAGTAGTATAGTAATCTCTTTCTAATAGTATAGTACTCCAGTAGCATAGTAATCTCTTCTAGTTGTATAGTCATCTCTTCTTGTACTATAGTAATCTAGTAGTATAGTAATCTTGTAGTATAGTAGTCTAGTAGAATAGTAATCTCTTCTTGTAGTATAGTAACCTCTTCTAGTAGTATAGTAATTTCTAGTAGTATTGTATTCTAGTAGTATAGTAATCTCTTCTTGTAGTATAGTAATCTAGTAGTATAGTACTCTCTTTATAGTAGTATAGTAATCTCTTCTAGTACTATAGTAATCTAGTAGTTTAGTAATGGTGTAGTATAGTAATCTCTTCTAGTAGTATAGTAATCTCTTCTAGTAGTATAGTAATCTCTTTCAGTAGTATAGTAATCTCATTCTAGTAGTATAGTAATCTAGTTGTATAGTGATCTAGTAGTATAGTAATCTCTTCTAGTAGTATAGTAATCTAGTAGTATAGTCATCTCTTCTAGCAGTATTGTAATCTCTTTCTAGTAGTATAGTAATCTCTTCTAGTAGTATAGTAATCTAGTAGTATAGTAATCTCTTCTTGTAGTATAGTAATTTAGTAGTATAGTAATCTCTTCTACTAGTATAGTAATCTAGTAGTATAGTAATCTCTTCTAGTAGTATAGTAATCTAGTAGTATAGTAATCTCTTCTATCAGTACAGTATTCTAGTAGTATAGTAATATATGCTTGTAGTCTAGTAATCTCTTTTTATGGTATAGTAATTTAGGGGGTGTACTGTCACGACTCCCGTCGAAGTCGGTCCCTCTCCTTGTTCGGGGCGGTTTTTCGGCGGTCGACGTCACCGGTCTTCTAGCCATCGTCAATCCATTTTTCATGTTCCATTAGTTTTTGTCTTTGTTTTACACACCTGGTTCCAATTCCATAATTACATGTTCGTTATTTAACCCTCTGTTTTCCCCCCATGGTTTGGTGTGCGTGATTGTTTGTTGTAGGTTTTTTTTGGTTATGTTTATGGCTGGCATTATTTTGCCCCGTTTGTTTTTTTGGGGCGCATTGGGATTTGTTATCCTGTTCTCCCGGTATTTTATTAAATACGTTGTTCACTCATCTCTGCTTTCCTGCGCCTGCCTCCCCCTGGCTACACACACCAACCTGACACAAATGTACAATGTGCAGTCTAACTGATGTTGTGAGAGTCTCTCAGGTTGTTTAAAAGAACATTAGTGACACTGGTGACATTAGGATGTCCGGGCATACCTCCGTAGAGAAGAGTATTATCGATGAACGGAATGTCTGGCTGAAGTGTATATAGTGCGCATTCTTATTTTAAACGCGGGTTCTGTCTTTGTATCGATACCTTAAGTGTGTACTGGTATATGTGTGTCTGGTGGACGCTGCTGGGTGTGAATGAAAGGTGGATAGAAAGACACGCTGCTGAGGTTGAAACCGTTAAGGTTTTAAATTTTTATGATTCAAGGTCGCTGCGTTCACGTCTGTTAACTCTGATCACGGTGACTGAGGCGAAAGCCTCAGCGGGAGCCGGGAACCTCAGGTGAAACTCCGTCTGATTCTGATTCATTATATATCAGCACGAGTCTATCAACTCCATCTGATTCACAGGGACCTTGTTATGAACAGGTCCAAAGCCTAGCACAATACCTTAGATAACCCTGATGGGTGGCTGACTGTAACCCGTTATACTATATCTCAGATAACCCTGATGGGTGGTAGACTGTAACCCGTTATATTATATCTCAGATAACCCTGATGGGTGGTAGACTGTAACCCGTTATACTATATCTCAGAAAACCCTGATGGGTGGTAGACTGTAACCCGTTATACTATATCTCAGAAAACCCTGATGGGTGGTAGACTGTAACCCGTTATACTCAATCTCAGATAACCCTGATGGGTGGTAGACTGTAACCCATTATATTATATCTCAGAAAACCCTGATGGGTGGTAGACTGTAACCCGTTATACTATATCTCAGAAAACCCTGATGGGTGGTAGACTGTAACCCGTTATACTATATCTCAGATAACCCTGATGGGTGGCTGACTGTAACCCGTTATACTATATCTCAGGAAACCCTGATGGGTGGTAGACTGTAACCCGTTATACTCAATCTCAGATAACCCTGATGGGTGGTAGACTGTAACCCGTTATATTATATCTCAGATAACCCTGATGGGTGGTGGAGTGTAACCCGTTATACTATATCTCAGATAACCCTGATGGGTGGTGGAGTGTAACCCGTTATACTATATCTCAGATAACCCTGATGGGTGGTGGAGTGTAACCCGTTATACTATATCTCAGATAACCCTGATGGGTGGCTGACTGTAACCCGTTATACTATATCTCAGAAAACCCTGATGGGTGGTAGACTGTAACCCGTTATACTATATCTCAGATAACCCTGATGGGTGGTGGAGTGTAACCCGTTATACTATATCTCAGATAACCCTGATGGGTGGCTGACTGTAACCCGTTATACTATATCTCAGAAAACCCTGATGGGTGGTGGAGTGTAACCCGTTATACTATATCTCAGATAACCCTGATGGTTGGTGGAGTGTAACACATTACTCTATATCTCAGATAACCCTGATGGGTGGTGGAGTGTAACCCGTTATACTATATCTCTGATAGACTGTAACAAGACTCAATATTCAATAAATGTAGCTTATTGTTTTGACGAGGGGTGAAGGACACGAAGTGAAGGCTGAATGCCTGCTAGTTTAGTTAATTCTATGAGCTGAGTGGAGGTGAAGTACATTAGATGAATCCCTGTATGATAAAAGTTCTGTACGTTATATTTGCTGAATGGGTGTGAAGTACATTAGGTGACTGACGTCCGTGAAACTCCATCTGAAACACTGCCCTGGTAATTCATGAATGTTGCATTTTACCTAAGGAAACCCAATGTCGTTGGTAACTGTAAAAAGCCTATACATTGCCTTTTACCGGCGGTAACTATAGAAACAAAGTAGCTATATTCACATCAGGGTTATTTAGTGAAACAAAGTAGCTATATTCACATCAGGGTTATTTAGTGAAACAAAGTAGCTATATTCACATCAGGGTTATTTAGTGAAACAAAGTAGCTATATTCACATCAGGGTTATTTAGTGAAACAAAGTAGCTATATTCACATCAGGGTTATTTAGTGAAACAAAGTAGCTATATTCACATCAGGGTTATTTAGTGAAACAAGGTGTCTATATTCACATCAGGGTTATTTAGTGAAAAAAAGTAGCTATATTCACATCAGGGTTATTTAGTGAAACAAGGTGTCTATATTCACATCAGGGTTATTTAGTGAAACAAAGTAGCTATATTCACATCAGGGTTATTTAGTGAAACAAAGTAGCTATATTCACATCAGGGTTATTTAGTGAAACAAAGTAGCTATATTCACATCAGGGTTATTTAGTGAAACAAAGTAGCTATATTCACATCAGGGTTATTTAGTGAAACAAGGTGTCTATATTCACATCAGGGTTATTTAGTGAAAAAGTAGCTATATTCACATCAGGGTTATTTAGTGAAACAAGGTGTCTATATTCACATCAGGGTTATTTAGTGAAACAAAGTAGCTATATTCACATCAGGGTTATTTAGTGAAACAAAGTAGCTATATTCACATCAGGGTTATTTAGTGAAACAAAGTAGCTATATTCACATCAGGGTTATTTAGTGAAACAAAGTAGCTATATTCACATCAGGGTTATTTAGTGAAACAAAGTAGCTATATTCACATCAGGGTTATTTAGTGAAACAAAGTAGCTATATTCACATCAGGGTTATTTAGTGAAACAAAGTAGCTATATTCACATCAGGGTTATTTAGTGAAACAAGGTGTCTATATTCACATCAGGGTTATTTAGTGAAAAAAAGTAGCTATATTCACATCAGGGTTATTTAGTGAAACAAGGTGTCTATATTCACATCAGGGTTATTTAGTGAAACAAGGTGTCTATATTCACATCAGGGTTATTTAGTGAAACAAGGCGGATGTATTCACATCAGGGGAATATAGAGTGGAGTCAGCTACCATCCTCAGTAACTTTCCATTTAAGTTGTCAATACCAGGTGGTTTCTCATTATTAATGGACAACAATACTTTTCCCACCCCTCACAAACTAACTTTACAGAATTAAAAAATTACAATGTTTTTCTTTCATTATTAGGTATTTTATGCGTGAATATGACGTCTCACAGCTTGTTGGCACTTCATGTCTCAGTTTCCCCTCTTTGCCAATAACTGTCAATGTCAAAAAGGCTTTGTGATGAATGAGCCATCATAAGATATCATTTAGTACTCCATCATAAGATATCATTTAGTACTCCATCATAAGATATAATTTAGTACTCCATCATAAGATATCATTTAGTACTCCATCATAAGATATCATTTAGTACTCCATCATAAGATATCATTTAGTACTCCATCATAAGATAGGTTAGGTTCATTATACAGTTCCTTCTTCTTTTTGTTCAGTTTAGTGACATAATTCAGATAATTCATCAATGTACATCTGCCAATCAGATGTGCAGCCAGATGCATTTCCCTGTGCTTCGTTTCTCCAAATCATACAGTTCTTCATTGAAGGATTAAAAAGGGTATTTAGTCAATATGATTCCACACACTTCCCAAAAGAACCGTTGGAGAACACTCTCTTCTTAGTGTGTACTCATCCTCCTCCTCTCCACTCCAACTCTCCTCTCCTCCTCTCCACTCATCCTCTCCACTCCTCCTCTCCTCCTCTCCACTCCACCTCTCCACTCCTCCTCTCCACTCCAACTCTCCTCTCCTCCTCTCCACTCATCCTCTCCACTCATCCTCTCCACTCATACTCTCCACTCCACCTCTCCTCTCCTCCTCTCCGCTCCTCCTCTCCACTCATCCTCTTCGCTCCTCCTCTCCACTCATCCTCTCCACTCATCCTCTCCACTCATACTCTCCACTCCACCTCTCCTCTCCTCCTCTCCGCTCCTCCTCTCCACTCATCCTCTTCGCTCCTCCTCTCCACTCATCCTCTCCACTCCACCTCTCCACTCCTCCTCTCCACTCCAACTCTCCTCTCCTCCTCTCCACTCATCCTCTCCACTCATCCTCTCCACTCCTCCTCTCCTCTCCTCCTCTCCACTCCACCTCTCCACTCCTCCTCTCCACTCCTCCTCTCCTCTCCTCCTCTTCGCTCCTCCTCTCCACTCATCCTCTCCACTCCTCCTCTCCTCTCCTCCTCTCCACTCCTCCTCTCCACTCCACCTCTCCACTCATGCTCTCTTCCTCTCCTCCTCTCCACCGGTCTAGAACCTTTGGAATTTACTCCTCTGTACCTGCCAATGTTATGTGGAACACAAACCCCTCTGTCTCAGGCTGCCATGGTGGTATACCCCCTAACTATCTCTCCCTCTGAGGCAGGCTAGAGGCCCTGGTGGTATACCCCCTAACTATCTCTCCCTCTGAGGCAGGCTAGAGGCCCTGGTGGTATACCCCCTAACTATCTCTCCCTCTGAGGCAGGCTAGAGGCCCTGGTGGTTCTTTCTTTCGGCTTTAGGCACAACAGCACCCTTCGGCTTGTGATAGCCTAGTACAGTTCAGGGTTGCATCCCGAATAGCACCCTACTCAGTATTTAGAACACTACTTTTGACTATAGCCCCTAGGGTGCTATTTGGGAAGCATCCAGGCTCTTTCTCCTCTTGGAAGTCGTTATTAGGGAAAAGGGGAGACCTAGTCAGTTGTACAACTGAATGCCTTCAACTGAAATGTGTCTTCCTCATTTAGCCCGACCCCTCTGAATCAGAGAGGTGCCCGGGGGGGGCTGCCTTATATCGACATCCACGTCTTCGATGCCCGGTTGAACAGTGGGTTAACTGCCTTGTTCAGGGGGCAGAACGACAGATTTTTACCTTGTCAGCTCGGGGATTCGATCCAGCAAACTTTCGGTTACTGGTCCAACGCTCTAACCACTAGGCACAAAAAAAGGCTTTTCGTTTGGCGTTACTATAGCGACTCAGTCAGTGATTCTGACTGCCTCTGAGCGAGGACACAAGCCCCTCTGGTGTGGCCAGTGATGCAGCGTAATGTTAACACCTGTCTAGAACCTCCTCACTGAGCTAACAAACAAGGTGACTGTGTCTGCTTCCCAAATGCCACCCTCCTCCCTTTATAGTGCACTACTGTTGACCACAGCTCTATGGGTCCTGGTTCAAATTGGTGCACTATGTAGGGAATAGGTTGCCATTTGGGATGTGCCCCTCTGTAAAGGGCTACATGCGTAGCATGGTCCATATGCTCCGGGCAAGGCTTCAGAAACGGCAGGCTATAATACTCTGTACAAGTACACACACACTCACACACACACTCACACACCCACTCACACACACACAGACCCAGAACCAGACCCAGCCACAGACCCAGCCCCAGACCCAGACCCAGCCCCAGACTCAGACCCAGACCCAGACTCAGCCCCAGACTCAGACACAGACCAGGACTCAGACCCAGCCCCAGACTCAGACCCAGCCCCAGACTCAGACCCAGACTCAGACCCAGACCCAGACCCAGCCCCAGACTCAGACCCAGACCCAGACCCAGACTCTGCCTTCTCAGCTCTGAGGTTGAATAACTTTAATAACAGTTGGTCAAAAACAACAAAGCTCCTGATTGGCAGAAACCATATTGGAATTAAAAGACCCCCACAAGAGGAAGTTGCCGCCATTATTTCAATGTCATTTGAAGTCCCAAAGGAAGCCCAGCATGTTATCCTTGTCTAGCTAGCTACAGTAGCTATCTTGATAACCTTATCTAGCTAGTTAATGTTATTTGATATTGCTGAGTTTTTTTTTACTAAACCCTATTCAGCAGATTAGTCAGCTGGCTCTGTGGCTGGTTCTGAATTTGTCATAAGCATTGATTTAGGGGAAACTTCCCCACAGATGGAAACCTATCGTTGACTTACCCTGCCTGGAACCTCCACCTAGTACCCTGCCCCGAACCTCCTCCCAGTACCTCCACCCAGTACCCTGCCCTGAACCTCCACCCAGTACCCTGCCCCGAACCTCCAATCAGTACCCTGCCCTGAACCTCCACCCAGTACCCTGCCCCGAACCTCCACTCAGTACCTCCACCCAGTACCTCCACCCAGTACCCTGCCCCGAACCTCCACCCAGTACCTCCACCCAGTACCTCCACCCAGTACCCTGCCCCGAACCTCCACCCAGTACCTCCACCCAGTACCCTGCCCCGAACCTCCACCCAGTACCTCCACCCAGTACCCTGCCCTGAACCTCCACCCAGTACCTCCACCCAGTACCTCCACCCAGTACCCTGCCCCGAACCTCCACCCAGTACCTCCACCCAGTACCTCCACCCAGTACCCTGCCCTGAACCTCCACCCAGTACCTCCACCCAGTACCCTGACCCGAACCTCCACCCAGTACCTCCACCCAGTACCCTGCCCTGAACCTCCACCCAGTACCTCCACCCAGTACCCTGCCCCGAACCTCCACCCAGTACCTCCACCCAGTACCTCCACCCAGTACCCTGCCCCGAACCTCCACCCAGTACCTCCACCCAGTACCTCCACCCAGTACCTCCACCCAGTACCCTGCCCCGAACCTCCACCCAGTACCTCCACCCAGTACCTCCACCCAGTACCTCCTCCATCAATCCTTATCCCAGGCTGCTGTTCCCACATGCTTCAAGAGGGCCACCATTGTTCCTGTTCCCAAAAAAGCTAAGGTAACTGAGCTAAATGACTATCGCCCCATAGCACTCACTTCCGTCATCATGAAGTGCTTTGAGAGACAAGTCAAGGATCATATCACCTCCATCCTACCAGACACCCTAGACCCACTCCAATTTGCTTACCGTCCCAATAGGTCCACAGATGACGCAATCACAATGCACACTGCCCTAACCCATCTGGACAAGAGGAATACCTATGTAAGAATGCTGTTCATCGACTACAGCTCAGCATTTAACACCATAGTACCCTCCAAGCTCGTCATCAAGCTCGAGACCCTGGGTCTCGGCCCAGCCCTGTGCAACTGGGTCCTGGACTTCCTGACGGGCCGGCCGCAGGTGGTGAGGGTAGGAAACAACAACTCCACCCCGCGGATCGTCAACACTGAGGCCCCACAAGGGTGCGTTCTCAGCCCTCTCCTGTACTCCCTGTTCATCCATGACTGCGTGGCCAAGCCTCCAACTCAATCATCAAGTTTGCTGACGACACTACAGTGGTAGGCTTGATTACCAACAACGACGAGACGGCCTACAGGGAGGAGGTGAGGGCCCTCGGAGTGTGGTGTCAGGAAAATAACCTCTCACTCAACGTCAACAAAACTAAGGAGATGATCGTGGACTTCAGGAAACAGCTGAGGGAGCACCCCCCTATCCACATCGAGGGGACAGTAGTGGAGAAGGTGGAAAGTTTCAAGTTCCTCGGCGTACACATCATGGACAAACTGAAATGGTCCACCCACACAGACAGCGTGGTAAAGAAGGCGCAACAGTGCCTCTTCAACCTCAGGAGGCTGAAGAAATTCGGCTTGTCACCAAAAACCCTCACAAAATAGTACAGATTCACAATCGAGAGCATCCTGTCGGGCTGTATCACCGCCTGGTACGGCAACTGCTCCGCCCACAACCGTAAGGCTCTCCAGAGGGTAGTGAGGACTGCACAACGCATCACCGGGGGTAAACTACCTGCCCTCCAGGACACCTACACCACCCGATGTCACAGGAAGGCCAAAAAGATTATCAAGGACAACAACCCCGCCGAGCCACTGCCTGTTCACCCCGCTATCATCCAGAAGGCGAGGTCAGTACAGGTGCATCAAAGCTGGGACCGAGAGACTGAAAAACAGCTTCTATCTCAAGGCCATCAGACTGTTAAACAGCCATCACTAACATTGAGGGTAGGGAGGGAGGGTAGGGAGGGAGGAGGGATGGAGGATAGGGAGGGAGGAGGGATGGAGGTAATGTGATAATGTCACCAGTGGTCTCATAACACAGGTGATCAATTTATTTCAAAGAAAACTGCAACTCTCTCTCTCTCTCCCTCTCTCCTCTCTCTCTCTCTCTCTCTCTCTCTCTCTCTCTCTCTCTCTCTCTCTCTTTACAACTGTATTATGACATGAGTTTTAATGGATTATGTGCGTAGTGTGCCTATAGGACTGTATAATAAAGACGTACTGGCTTCAACACAGGCTGCATATTGCAATGTACTGGTGCTGAGGGAAAACTCCTAACACTGCTTCAGAGGGAGCAGGCTTTCTCCTGTTACGTGAGTCAGAAATTTAGGCAGATGGTCTATTTGAGGAGAGGAAACGTTGTTCACAGGCTCCCAGAGGGGTAGGCAGACAGGCAGACAGGCAGACAGGCAGGCAGACAGGTGTATTTTAAGCCTGATAAAAAGACGAGGACCAATAGAACACAGTCACATGTGTGCGTGCGTGCGTGAAAAAAAGTCTACCCCTGCTTCAAGATGGAGAGAGAGACAGAGGGAAGAGAGAGAGACAGGGGGAAGAGAGAGAGACAGGGGAGAGAGAGACAGGGGAAGAGAGAGACAGGGGAAGAGAGAGAGACAGGGGAAGAGAGAGACAGGGGAAGAGAGAGACAGGGGAAGAGAGAGAGACAGGGGAAGAGAGAGAGACAGGGGAAGAGAGAGAGACAGGGGAAGAGAGAGAGACAGGGGGCAGAGAGAGAGACAGGGGGAAGAGAGAGACAGGGGGAAGAGAGAGAGACAGGGGGAAGAGAGAGAGACAGGGGGAATAGAGAGACAGGGGGAAGAGAGAGAGACAGGGGGGAAAGAGAGAGACAGGGGGAAGAGAGAGAGACAGGGGAAGAGAGAGAGACAGGGGAGAGAGAGAGACAGGGAAGAGAGAAACAGGGGAAGAGAGAGACAGGGGAAGAGAGAGAGACAGGGGAAGAGAGAGACAGGGAGAGAGACAGGGGAGAGAGAGACAGGGAAGAGAGAGAGACAGGGGAGAGAGAGAGACAGGGGAGAGAGAGAGACAGGGGAAGAGAGAGACAGGGAAGAGAGAGAGACAGGGGAAGAGAGAGAGACAGGGGAATAGAGAGACAGGGGGAGAGAGAGAGACAGGGGGGAGAGAGAGAGACAGGGGGAAGAGAGAGAGACAGGGGGAAGAGAGAGAGACAGAGGGAAGAGAGAGACAGGGGGGAGAGGAAGAAAGAGAGCATGCAAGAGAAATAGGAGGAAATTAAAAAGAGGAGAGAGAATGATGGAGAGAGAAAGGAGGAGGAGGAGGAGGAGGAGGAGGAGGAGGAGGAGGAGGAGGAGGAGGAGGAGGAGGAGGAGGAGAGAGAATTCCAGAGTCCTCGTCGGTGCTCACTTGGATCTGTCCCTAAAGAAATGACTATAAATATCCCCTCCCTTCTTCTCTACCTTATAGCTCTCCATCACGTCTAATGAGCCACAAGCATCACACTAAGCCAGAGCCAATCAGTTTAACCCGTCTGAACGCTGTTTACCTGCTGCTGGGGTTAAAGGGCAGAGGTCACTAACCCGGAACTACATGTACGTCCCAAATGGCATTCTATCCTCTATATAGTGCACTTCTTATGGACCAGGGCCCATAGAGAATAGGGTGCCATTTGGGACGGAGATGGGAGAACGTCCTTCCCTTCATTACTGGGATTGCCCTGATGGCCAGAGCTTGGTGTGTGTGTGTGTGTGTGTGTCTGTGTGTGTGTCTGTGTGTGTGTGTGAGAGATTGCTGAGATGAATACGATCTGTTACTGTGCAGTTCGGTAGAAACTATTGGAACAGGTGTGAAATGGCTAGTTAGGTAGCGGGGTGACAGCGTTTCAATCGGTGACGTCACTCGCTCTGAGACCCTGAAGTAGTTGCTCCCCCTTTGCTCTGCATGATGGGTAACGATGCTTCGTGGGTGTCAGTTGTTGATGTGTGCTGAGGGTCTGAGGAGAGGAGCAACACTGTTTATTTGTTTTTTTTTAACCTTTTATTTTAACAAGTCAGTTAAGAACAAATTCTCATTTTCGATGACGGCCAAGGAACAGTGCCTTGTTCAGGGGGCAGAACGACAGATTTGTACCTTGTCCGCTCGGGGATTTGAACTTGCAAAGAACTTTCGGTTTCTAGTCCAACGCTCGAACCACTAGGAACCACTAGGCTACCCTGCCGCCACAAGCAACACTGTTACTCTATGGAGGTGGCTACATCATGTTATGTGTATGCTTGTAATCGTTAAACAACTGGGGTTGTTTTTCAGGATAAACAAGAAACGGAGCTAAGCCTGGTTCAGTCTGCTTTCCGACAGACACTGGGTGATTAATTCACCTTTCAGCAGGACAATAACCTGAAACACAAGGCCAAATATACACTGGAGTTACTATCAAATTTTATTTGTCACATACACATTGTTAGCAGATGTTAATGCGAGTGTAGCGAAATGCTTGTGCTTCTAGTTCCGACAGTGCTGTAGTATCTAACAAGTAATCTAACAATTCCACAACAACTACCTAATACACACAAATCTAAAAGGGTGAATGAGAATATGTACATATAAGTATATGGATGAGCGACGGCCGAGCGGCATTGGCAAGGTGCAATAGATGGTATAAAATACAGTATATACACATGATATGAGTAATGTAAGATATGTAAACATCATTAAAGTGGCATTGTTTAAAGTGACTAGTGATCCATTTATTAAAGTGGCCAGTGCTTGGGTCTCAGTGTAGGCAGCAGCCTCTCTGAGTTAGTGATGGCTGTTTAACAGTCTGATGGCCTTGAGATAGAAGATGTTTTTCAGTCTCTTGGTCCCAGCTATGATGCACCTGTACTGACCTCGCCTTCTGGATGATAGCGGGGTGAACAGGCAGTGGCTCGGGTGGTTGTTGTCCTTGATGATCTTTTTGGCCTTCCTGTGACATTGGGTGCTGTAGGTGTCCTGAAGGGCAGGTAGTTTACCCCCGGTGATGCGTTGTGCAGACCTCACTTGCGGTTGAGGGCGGAGCAGTTGCCGTACCAGGCGATGATACAGCCCCACAGGATGCTCTCGATTGTGCATCTGTAAAGGTTTGTCAGGGTTTTGGGTGACAAGCCAAATTTCTTCAGCCTCCTGAGGTTGAAGAGGTGCTGTTATGCCTTCTTCACCACAGTGTCTGTGTGGGTGGACCATTTCAGTTTGTCCGTGATGTGTACGCCGAGGAACTTAAAACTTTCCACCTTCTCCACTACTGTCCCGTCGATGTGGATAGGGGGGGGTGCTCCCTCTGCTGTTTCCTGAAGTCCACGATCATCTCCTTTGTTTTGTTGACGTTGAGTGAGAGGTTATTTTCCTGGTTGCACAGTTGCACAGGGCTGGGTCGAGACCTAGGGTCTCGAGCTTAATGACGAGTTTGGAGGGTACTATGGTGTTAAATGCTGAGCTGTAGTCAATGAACAGCATTCTTACATAGGTATTCCTCTTGTCCAGATGGGATAGGGCAGTGTGCAGTGTGATGGCGATTGCATCGTCTGTGGATCTATTGGGGCGGTATGCAAATCGCAGTGGGTCTAGTGTGACCGGTAAGGTAGAGGTGATATGATCCTTAACTAGCCTCTCAAAGCGCTTCATGATGACAGAAGTGAGTGCTACGGGGCGGTAGTCATTTAGTTCAGTTACCTTAGCTTTCTTGGGTACAGGAACAATGGTGGCCATCTTGAAGCATGTGGGGACAGCAGATTGGGATAGGGATTGATTGAATATGTCCGTAAACACACCAGCCAGCTGGTCTGCGCATGCTCTGAGGATACGGCCAGGGATGGTGTCTGGGCCGGCAGCCTTGCAAGGGTTAACACGTTTAAATGTTTTACTCACGTTGGCCACGGAGAATGAGAGCCCACAGGCTTTGGTAGCGGGCCTTGTCATTAACACTGTATTGTACTCAAAGTGAGCAAAGAAGTTGTTTAATTTGTCTGGGAGCTGACATTTCACATTCTTAAAATAAAGTGGTGATCCTAACTTACCTAAGACAGGGAATTCTTACTAGGATTAAATTTCAGGAATTGTGAAAAAGTGAGTTTAAATGTATTTGGCTAAGGTGTATTTAAACTTCCGACTTCAACTGTATATCCCAGTCCACGAAGCAATCTTGAAGCGTGGAATCCGATTGGTCAGACCCGCGTTGGATAGACCTAAGCACAGGCGTTTATTTTTTTAGTTTCTGTCTATAGGCAACAAAATGGAGTCGTGGTCAGATTTGCAGAAGTCAGGGCCGGGGAGGGCTTTGTATGCATTGTGTAAGTTAGAGTAGCAGTGATCCAGAAGGCTGCCAGCTTGTGTCGCGCATTCGATATGCTGATAGAATTGAGGAAGTCTTGTTCTCAGGTTAGCCTTGTTAAAATCCCCAGCTACAATAAATACAGGGTCAGGATGTATGGTTTCCAGTTTACATAGAGTCTAGTGAAGTTCTTTCAGGGCCGACGAGGTATCTGCTTGGGAGGGGGATATACACGGCTGTGATTATAATCGAAGAGAATTCTCTTGGAAGATAATGCATTTGATGCATTTGATTGTAAGGAATTCTAGGTCAGGTGAAAAAAAGGACATGAGTTCCTGTATGTTGTTATTATCACAAGGCCCTTCTTCTTACCCTTCTACTTACAAGAGAGATGTTTGTTTCTGTCGGCGTGATGCATGAAGAAACCGGGTGGCTGTACCCGACTCTGATAACATATCCAGAGGGAGACATGTTTCCATGAAACAGAGAATGTTACAATCTCTGATGTCTCTCTGGAAGGCAACTTCGTCCACCTTGTTATCTAGAGATAGGGACACTGGCCGAGTAATATGCTTGGGATCGGTGGATGGTGTGCTCGCCTTCTGAGTCTGACCAGTAGGCCGCTTCATCTGCCTCTCCTGCGGCGACCACGTTGTTTTGGGTCGGCCTCTGGGATGAGATCCCATGTCCAGGGTGGAGGTCTGAACAAAGGATCCGCTTCGGGAAAGATGTATTCCTGGTCGTAATGTTGGTAAGTTGCCGTTGCTTTTATATCCAATAGTTCTTCCCAGCTGTATGTAATAACACTTGAGATTTTCTGGGATAACAATGTAAGAAATAATACATTAAAAAAACAAATAACTGCTTATTAGTTTCCTAAGGCCCTGAAGCGAGACGATCTATCAGGCCAGACGGACGCCACTCCTCAGTAAAAGGCACATGACAGCCTTCTTGGAGTTTGGCAAAAGGCACCTAAAGACTCTCAGACCATGTTTGTCAATAGGCACTTAAAGGACTCTGATACCATGAGAAACAAGATTCTCTTGTCCGATGAAAACCAAGATTTAACTCTTTGGCATGAATGCCATGCGTCACATCTGGATGGAACTTGGCACCATCCCTACGGTGAAGCATCATGCTGTGGGTATGTTTTTCTGTGGCAGGGACTGGGAGAATAGTCAGGATCGAGGCAAAGATGAATGGAGCAAAGTATAGCAAGATCCTTAATGAAAACCTGTTCCAGAGCGCTCCGGACCTCAGATTGGGGCGAAGGTTGACCTTCCAACAGGACCACGACCCTACGCACACAGCCAAAACAACACAGGAATGGCTTCAGAACATGTCTCTGAATGTCCTTGAGTGGCCCAGCCAGAGCCCAGACTTGAACCCGATCAAACATCTCTTGAGAGACCTGAAAAAAGCTGTGCAGCAACGCTCCCAATCCAACCTGACAGATCTTGAGAGGATTTGCAGAGAAGAAACTCCCCAAATATAGTTGTGCCAAGCTTGTAGCATCATACTCAAGAAGACTCCAGGCTGTAATCGCTGCCAAAGGTGTTTCAACAAAGTACTGAGTAAAGGGTCTGAATACTTATGTAAATGTGATATTTATATATAAAAAGTTTTTGCTTTGTCATTATGGGGTAATGTGTGTAAATTGATGAGGGGAAAAAATGCCACAAGAAAGGAAGACCCAGAGTTACCTCTGCTGCAGAAGATAAGTTTATTAGAGTTACCAGCCTCAGAAATTGCAGCCCAAATAAGTGCTTCACAGAGTTCAAGTAACAGACACATCTCAACATCAACTGGTCAGAGGAGACTGTAGGCCTTCATGATCGAATTGCTGCAAAGAAACCACTACTAAAGGACACCAATAAGAAGAAGAGACTTGTTTGGGCCAAGAAACACAATGGACAATAGACAGGTGGAAATGTGTCCTTTGGTCCAAATTTGAGATTTTTGGTTCTAACCACTGTGTCTTTGTGAGACGCAGAGTAGGTGAACGGATGATCTCCGCATGTGTGGTTCCCACCGTGAAGCATGGAGGCCCATTATCAGCAACCATCACTCCTGTGTTCCAATGGCATGTTGTGTTAGCTAATCCAAGTTCACCATTTTAAAAGGCTAATTTATCATTAGAAAACCATTTTGCAATTATGTTAGCACAGCTGAAAACTGTTGTACTGATTAAAGAAGCAATAAAACTGGCCTACTTTAGACTAGTTGAGTATCTGGAGCATCAGCATTTGTGGGTTCGATTACAGGCTCAAAATGGCCTGAAACAAAGAACTTTCGAAATGAAAAGTGTTTGTTTTTCTACTGATATGATGATGCTATTGGATAAAGTGGACAGATAGAAGTACTAGATTCATTTACTTGTTTCAAGATGATATTATGACGGCAGGTGGAAAAGCCTTGATGAAAAGATTTACCCACACTGAGATTAGTTAGAACCACGGAACATGAAGCGATTCCGGAACTGGAATGGAATTCCACTTTAGAACTACAACAAATTCTAGATTTAGAACAATTCAATTAGGTTTGAGTTGTTCCATTTATATATGTCACGACTACCGCCGAAGTCGGTCCCTCTCCTTGTTCGGGGCGGTTTTTCGGCGGTCGACGTCACCGGTCTTCTAGCCATCGTCGATCCATTTTTCATGTTCCATTAGTTTTTGTCTTTGTTTTACACACCTGGTTCCAATTCCATAATTACATGTTCGTTATTTAACCCTCTGTTTTCCCCATGGTTTGGTGGGCGTGATAATTTGTTGTAGGTTTTTTTGGTTATGTTTATGGCTGGCATTACTTCGCCCCGTTTGTTTGTTTTTTGGGGCGCATTGGATTTGTTATCCTGTTCTCCCGGTATTTTATTAAATACGTTGTTCACTCATCTCTGCTTTCCTGCGCCTGACTGTCCCCCGGCTACACACACCAACCTGACAATATACATAATCCTAATCCTTCTATTCTATCACCTTCTATTCTCATGAAGCATCTGATTTTTTGGTCTCAGTACACTCTCATCCATGTGATAATAGATAGACACAGAACCTAAGCATCTACACAAAGGGAGGCTATTACTGGGTATTACTCCGTGGAATGAGTGGAATAATACACAAATACTGTAGACTGCTGCAAGCTCTCAGTCAAAATGGGCCTTTAGAAAACCGTTTGGAAGGAAGAATCGCGTGGTGTAATGCTTACGAATTAATGAAAAGAAAGGTATCAGGTAGAGTACGCTTGAGGAAGCAAACCAACAGTTTAGACCAGTTCAATGTTGTTGTTGAAGAGATACATAGAAACACATGTGATTCACCGTAGAGCAGCGACGTGAAGAGTATGAAATAACATGTTTACTACTGCAGAAAGCAAAAGCATACTGTTATTCGAATAACAGTGTTTACGTAGAAGCACAACCTCAAAACATTGGATTTTGGTCACGAGCGTTGGGAAACCTCTCTCTCGCTCTCTCTCCCTCAATTTCACTCTCTCTCTCTCTCTCTCTCTCTCTCTCTCTCTCTCTCTCTCTCTCTCTCTCGCACTCCTGTCCCCAGGCACCCAGCTTTCCACTCCCTCCATCCCCACCCCACCTCTTCCTCCTTATAACCCTCTCACACCCACCCTCCCTCCCTCTGTTCCCTGAACTATAGCCAGCACTCTCCTCTCATCTTCCCCCTGTCCTCCTAGTCCCTCTCTCCCTGTCAGTACTGTCCACCTAAAATAAAATCACAGTCCATTCATCAGAACGCGCAGAGAGGGGAGCGCGCCACGACAGATTAAAGCCTCTTTATTCCTGGGTCTACCAGAGGGGACAGGACAGGGAGTGGGGACTGTGGGGTGGGGACTGGAGAGTGGAGACTGGAGAGTGGGGACTGTGGGGTGGGGACTGGAGAGTGGAGACTGGAGAGTGGGGACTGTGGGGTGGGGACTGGAGAGTGGAGACTGGAGAGTGGGGACTGTGGGGTGGGGACTGGAGAGTGGAGACTGGAGAGTGGGGACTGTGGGGTGGGGACTGGAGAGTGGAGACTGGGAGGTGGGGACATGAGGGTGGGGACTGGAGGATGAGGACTTGAGAGTGGGGATAGGGAGTGGGGACTGGAGGATGGGGATAGGGAGTGGAGACTGGAGAGTGGGGACTGTGGGGTGGGGACTGGAGAGTGGGGACTGGAGGATGAGGACTTGAGAGTGGGGATAGGGAGTGGGGACTGGAGGATGGGGATAGGGAGTGGGGACTGGAGGGTGGGGACTGAAGAGTGGGGACTGGAGAGTGGAGACTGGGAGGTGGGGACATGAGGGTGGGGACTGGAGAATGGGGACTGTGGGGTGGGGACTGGAGAGTGGAGACTGGAGAGTGGGGACTGTGGGGTGGGGACTGGAGAGTGGAGACTGGGAGGTGGGGACATGAGGGTGGGGACTGGAGGATGAGGACTTGAGAGTGGGGATAGGGAGTGGGGACTGGAGGATGGGGACATGAGGGTGGGGACTGGAGAGTGGAGACTGGGAGGTGGGGACATGAGGGTGGGGACTGGAGGATGAGGACTTGAGAGACGGGATAGGGAGTGGGGACTGGAGGATGGGGATAGGGAGTGGGGACTGGAGGGTGGGGACTGAAGAGTGGGGACTGGAGAGTGGAGACTGGGAGGTGGGGACATGAGGGTGGGGACTGGAGAGTGGAGACTGGGAGGTGGGGACATGAGGGTGGGGACTGGAGGATGAGGACTTGAGAGTGGGGATAGGGAGTGGGGACTGGAGGATGAGGACTTGATGACTTGAGAGTGGGGATAGGGAGTGGGGACTGGAGGGTGGGGATAGGGAGTGGGGACTGGAGGATGGGTAGTGGAGAGTGGGGATAGGGAGTGGGGACTGGAGGGTGGGGATAGGGAGTGGGGACTGAAGGGTGGGGATAGGGAGTGGGGACTTGAGAGTGGGGATAGGGAGTGGGGACTGGAGGGTGGGGATAGGGAGTGGGGACTGGAGGATGGGGATAGGGAGTGGGGACTGGAGGATGGGGATAGGGAGTGGGGACTGGAGGGTGGGGACTGAAGAGTGGGGACTGGAGAGTGGGGACTGGAGAGTGGAGACTGGATGGTGGGGACTGGAGAGTGGGCGAGCCTTCTAAAAACACTAGACCACTTGCTGCTTGATGTAGTGAATGTGTCTGACAGAGAGAGAGAGAGAGAGAGAGAGAGAGAGAGAGAGAGAGAGAGAGAGAGAGAGAGAGAGAGAGAGAGAGAGAGAGAGAGAGAGAGAGAGAGAGAGAGAGAGAGAGAGAGAGAGAGAGAGAGAGAGAGAGAGAGAAAGTGTGTGTATTTCTCTTTCTTTCCCTATTTTCTCTCACAATCCATCTCTGCATCGTCCTTTTCCACCCTCCTCTCCCCTCTCTCTCTCTCTCCCTCAGGTATTTGGTATTTTATTAGGATCCCCATTAGCTGTTGCAAAAGCAGCAGCTACTCTTCCTGGGGTCCAACACAGAACATTAAACATAATACAGAATGACATAATACAGAACATCATTAGACAAGGACAGAACTACATAAAACATTGTAAAAAGGCACACGCAGCTTACATATCAATACATACACACAAACTATCTGGGTCCAATAGGGGAGAGGCGTTGTGCCGTGAGGTGTTGCTTTATCTGTTTTTTGAAACCAGGTTTGCTGTTCATTTGAGCAAAATGAGATGGAAGGAAGTTCCATGCAATAAGGGCTCTATATAATACTGTACGCTTTCTTGAATTTGTTCTGGATTTGGGGACTGTGAAAAGACCCCTGGTGGCATGTCTGGTGGGGTAAGTGTGTGTGTGGTGTCAGAGCTGTGTGTAAGTTGACTATGCAAACAATTTGGAATTTAAAAAGACATTCATGTTTCTTTAAAATAAACACAGTGAGTCTTTCCTCAGCTCTGAGCCCAGAGAGACTGACATGCATAGTATTTATATCAGCCCTCTGATTACAATGAAGAGCAACACGTGCTGCTGTGTTCTGGGTCCAGCTGCAGCTTAACTAGGTCTTTCTTAGCAGGACTGGACCACATGGCTGGACACTGATCAAGATTAGACAAAACTAGAGCCTGCAGAACTTGCTTTGCGGAAAGTGGCGTCAAAAAAAGCAGATAATCTCTTTATTACGGACAGACCTCTCCCCATCTATACGACATTGAATCTATATGTTTTGATCGCTCACCTCTCAAATTCAAATTCAACTTTAAGCTGCTTTATTGGCATGTAAAACATTGTGTCAATATCGCCAAAGCAACAATGTATACAATATACATTTGTAATAAAAATATAAACGATTATAAACTCCCCTCTATAAGACTGTATTTATCCATCCACCCCTCCTCCCCTCTATAAGACTGTATTCATCCATCCACCCCTCTCCCCTCTATAAGACTGTATTCATCCATCCACCCCTCTCCCCTCTATAAGACTGTATTTATCCATCCACCCCTCCTCCCCTCTATAAGACTGTATTTATCCATCCACCCCTCTCCCCTCTATAAGACTGTATTTATCCATCCACCCCTCTCTCCTCTATAAGACTGTATTTATCCATCCACCCCTCTCCCCTCTATAAGACTGTATATATCCATCCACCCCTCTCCCCTCTATAAGACTGTATTTATCCATCCACCCCTCCTCCCTCTATAAGACTGTATTTATCCATCCACCCCTCTCCCTCTATAAGACTGTATTTATCCATCCACCCCTCTCCCTCTATAAGACTGTATTTATCCATCCACCCCTCCTCCCTCTATAAGACTGTATTTATCCATCCACCCCTCTATAAGACTGTATTTATCCATCCACCCCTCTCCCCTCTATAAGACTGTATTTATCCATCCACCCCTCTCCCCTCTATAAGACTGTATTCATCCATCCACCCTCCTCCCCTCTATAAGACTGTATTTATCCATCCACCCCTCTCCCCTCTATAAGACTGTATTTATCCATCCTCCCCTCTATAAGACTGTATTTATCCATCCACCCCTCTCCCCTCTATAAGACTGTATTTATCCATCCACCCCTCTCCCCTCTATAAGACTGTATTCATCCATCCACCCTCCTCCCCTCTATAAGACTGTATTTATCCATCCACCCTCCTCCCCTCTATAAGACTGTATTTATCCATCCACCCCTCTCCCCTCTATAAGACTGTATTTATCCATCCACCCCTCCTCCCCTCTATAAGACTGTATTTATCCATCCACCCTCCTCCCTCTATAAGACTGTATTTATCCATCCACCCCTCTCCCCTCTATAAGACTGTATTTATCCATCCACCCCTCTCCCCTCTATAAGACTGTATTTATCCATCCACCCTCCTCTCCTCTATAAGACTGTATTTATCCATCCCACCCTCTCCCTCTATAAGACTGTATTTATCCATCCACCCTCCTCCCCTCTATAAGACTGTATTTATCCATCCACCCCTCTCCCCTCTATAAGACTGTATTCATCCATCCACCCCTCTACCCTCTATAAGACTGTATTTATCCATCCACCCCTCTATAAGACTGTATTTATCCATCCACCCCTCTCCCCTCTATAAGACTGTATTTATCCATCCACCCCTCTCCCTCTATAAGACTGTATTCATCCATCCACCCTCCTCCCTCTATAAGACTGTATTTATCCATCCACCCCTCTCCCTCTATAAGACTGTATTTATCCATCCTCCCTCTATAAGACTGTATTTATCCATCCACCCCTCTCCCCTCTATAAGACTGTATTTATCCATCCACCCTCTCCCTCTATAAGACTGTATTCATCCATCCACCCTCCTCCCCTCTATAAGACTGTATTTATCCATCCACCCCTCTCCCCTCTATAAGACTGTATTTATCCATCCACCCCTCCTCTCCTCTATAAGACTGTATTTATCCATCCACCCCTCTCCCCTCTATAAGACTGTATTTATCCATCCACCCCTCCTCCCCTCTATAAGACTGTATTTATCCATCCACCCCTCTATAAGACTGTATTTATCCATCCACCCCTCCTCTCCTCTATAAGACTGTATTTATCCATCCACCCCTCTCCCCTCTATAAGACTGTATTTATCCATCCACCCCTCCTCCCCTCTATAAGACTGTATTTATCCATCCACCCCTCCTCCCCTCTATGAGACTGTATTTATCCATCCACCCCTCCTCCCCTCTATAAGACTGTATTTATCCATCCACCCCTCCTCCCCTCTATAAGACTGTATTTATCCATCCACCCCTCTCCCTCTATAAGACTGTATTTATCCATCCACCCTCCTCCCCTCTATAAGACTGTATTTATCCATCCACCCTCCTCCCTCTATAAGACTGTATTTATCCATCCACCCTCTCTCCTCTATAAGACTGTATTTATCCATCCACCCTCCTCCCTCTATAAGACTGTATTTATCCATCCACCCTCTCCCCTCTATAAGACTGTATTTATCCATCCACCCCTCCTCCCTCTATAAGACTGTATTTATCCATCCACCCTCCTCCCTCTATAAGACTGTATTTATCCATCCACCCCTCTCCCCTCTATAAGACTGTATTTATCCATCCACCCCTCCTCCCTCTATAAGACTGTATTTATCCATCCACCCCTCCTCCCTCTATAAGACTGTATTTATCCATCCACCCTCTCCTCTATAAGACTGTATTTATCCATCCACCCCTCTCCCTCTATAAGACTGTATTTATCCATCCACCCCCTCCTCCCTCTATAAGACTGTATTTATCCATCCACCCCTCCACCCCTCTATAAGACTGTATTTATCCATCCACCCTCCTCCCTCTATAAGACTGTATTTATCCATCCACCCCTCCTCCCTCTATAAGACTGTATTTATCCATCCACCCCTCTCCCTCTATAAGACTGTATTTATCCATCCACCCCTCTCCCTCTATAAGACTGTATTTATCCATCCACCCCTCTCCCCTCTATAAGACTGTATTTATCCATCCACCCTCCTCCCCTCTATAAGACTGTATTTATCCATCCACCCCTCCTCCCCTCTATAAGACTGTATTTATCCATCCACCCCTCTCCCTCTATAAGACTGTATTTATCCATCCACCCCTCTCCCCTCTATAAGACTGTATTTATCCATCCACCCCTCTCCCCTCTATAAGACTGTATTTATCCATCCACCCCTCCTCCCCTCAATAAGACTGTATTTATCCATCCACCCCTCTCTCCTCTATAAGACTGTATTTATCCATCCACCCCTCCTCCCTCTATAAGACTGTATTTATCCATCCACCCCTCTCTCCTCTATAAGACTGTATTTATCCATCCACCCCTCTCCCCTCTATAAGACTGTATTTATCCATCCACCCCTCTCTCCTCTATAAGACTGTATTTATCCATCCACCCTCCTCCTCTATAAGACTGTATTTATCCATCCACCCCTCTCCCCTCTATAAGACTGTATTTATCCATCCACCCTCTCTCTCTATAAGACTGTATTTATCCATCCACCCCTCTCCCTCTATAAGACTGTATTTATCCATCCACCCTCTCCCTCTATAAGACTGTATTTATCCATCCACCCCTCTCTCCTCTATAAGACTGTATTTATCCATCCACCCCTCTCTCCTCTATAAGACTGTATTTATCCATCCACCCCTCTCCCCTCTATAAGACTGTATTTATCCATCCACCCCTCTCTCCTCTATAAGACTGTATTTATCCATCCACCCTCTCCCTCTATAAGACTGTATTTATCCATCCACCCCTCTCTCCTCTATAAGACTGTATTTATCCATCCACCCCTCTCTCCTCTATAAGACTGTATTTATCCATCCACCCCTCTATAAGACTGTATTTATCCATCCACCCCTCTCTCCTCTATGAGACTGTATTTATCCATCCACCCCTCTCCCCTCTATAAGACTGTATTTATCCATCCACCCCTCTCTCCTCTATAAGACTGTATTTATCCATCCACCCCTCTCTCCTCTATAAGACTGTATTTATCCATCCACCCCTCTATAAGACTGTATTTATCCATCCACCCCTCTCCTCTATAAGACTGTATTTATCCATCCACCCCTCTCCCCTCTATAAGACTGTATTTATCCATCCACCCCTCCTCCCCTCTATAAGACTGTATTTATCCATCCACCCCTCCTCCCCTCTATAAGACTGTATTTATCCATCCACCCCTATCCTTCCTCATCCCTTCCATTTCCTCCCTCCCTATCCTTAAGCAGTATCCATTTCTTCCCTCCCTGTCCTTAAACAGTATCCATTTCCTCCCTCCCTATCCTTAAACAGTATCCATTTCCTCCCTCCCTGTCCTTAAACAGTATCCATTTCCTCCCTCCCTATCCTTAAACAGTATCCATTTCCTCCCTCCCTGTCCTTAAACAGTATCCATTTCCTCCCTCCCTGTCCTTAAACAGTATCCATTTCCTCCCTCCCTGTCTTTTCTCTCGTCTTTTCCTCTCTCCATTTCCCCAAACAGAATCCCTTCTCAATGGGTTACGTATCATTGATCTGAGCAGTACCGGTTTTTTACACAGGAACAACAAGGGAAGGAGAGAGGGGAGAGAGATGACATTGCTTTTGCAGTGCTTTCCTGAAGGAGATGCAAAACGTCAACCCATTATTATTCATAAAGTCAGCTAAAAGTTCTCAAACACAAAAGACAACCAGTTCAACCTCTGGGGCTAATAGTACTACTTGATGTTGTTAGCTTTCCCTTTTACAAATAGAGGTGGGGTGTCAAATGGAGATTGTTGTGTTGTTCTGAATGGCTTTCCAACCTACTGTTGTTTAAGGGCTTAAGGGCTATTGGAGGGCCTTTTATTTTAGACAGATATGTGTGTGAAAAACCTAGTAAGAGAGAGAGAGAGAGAGAGAGAGAGAGAGAGAGAGAGAGAGAGAGAGAGAGAGAGAGAGAGAGAGAGAGAGAGAGAGAGAGAGAGAGAGCGAGAGAGCGAGAGCTGAGAGAGAGAGAGAGAGAGAGAGAGAGAGAGAGAGAGAGAGACAGAGAGAGAGAGAGAGAGAGAGAGAGAGAGAGAGGGCCCTTTCCATTGAGGTTTGTGTGTCCTGTGCTTTACCTGTGGGATTTGAATTCGGTTTTGGGGTTATAAATCACAAGCTCACACCTCACATGCGCAACACACGCACAAACGCAAGCACGCACACAGACACACACACACACCCAGCACTTAACTTTGTGAACCAATCCAGCTAATTGTAAGAGAAGGGAACAGGAGGCTGTAGAGGACAGTAAAGAGAAGGGAACAGGAGGATGTAGAGGACAGTAAAGAGAAGGGACCAGGAGGCTGTAGAGGACAGTAAAGAGAAGGGAACAGGAGGCTGTAGGGGACAGTAAAGAGAAGGGAACAGGAGGCTGTAGAGGACAGTAAAGAGAAGGGAACAGGAGGCTGTAGAGGACAGTAAAGAGAAGGGAACAGGAGGCTGTAGAGGACAGTAAAGAGAAGGGAACAGGAGGCTGTAGGGGACAGTAAAGAGAAGGGAACAGGAGGCTGTAGAGGACAGTAAAGAGAAGGGAACAGGAGGCTGTAGAGGACAGTAAAGAGAAGGGACCAGGAGGCTGTAGGGGACAGTAAAGAGAAGGGAACAGGAGGCTGTAGAGGACAGTAAAGAGAAGGGAACAGGAGGCTGTAGAGGACAGTAAAGAGAAGGGAACAGGAGGCTGTAGAGGACAGTAAAGAGAAGGGACCAGGAGGCTGTAGAGGACAGTAAAGAGAAGGGACCAGGAGGCTGTAGGGGACAGTAAAGAGAAGGGACCAGGAGGCTGTAGAGGACAGTAAAGAGAAGGGAACAGGAGGCTGTAGAGGACAGTAAAGAGAAGGGAACAGGAGGCTGTAGAGGACAGTAAAGAGAAGGGACCAGGAGGCTGTAGGGGACAGTAAAGAGAAGGGAACAGGAGGCTGTAGAGGACAGTAAAGAGAAGGGAACAGGAGGCTGTAGAGGACAGTAAAGAGAAGGGAACAGGAGGCTGTAGAGGACAGTAAAGAGAAGGGACCAGGAGGCTGTAGAGGACAGTAAAGAGAAGGGACCAGGAGGCTGTAGGGGACAGTAAAGAGAAGGGACCAGGAGGCTGTAGAGGACAGTAAAGAGAAGGGAACAGGAGGCTGTAGAGGACAGTAAAGAGAAGGGACCAGGAGGCTGTAGAGGACAGTAAAGAGAAGGGAACAGGAGGCTGTAGGGGACAGTAAAGAGAAGGGACCAGGAGGCTGTAGAGGACAGTAAAGAGAAGGGAACAGGAGGCTGTAGAGGACAGTAAAGAGAAGGGACCAGGAGGCTGTAGAGGACAGTAAAGAGAAGGGACCAGGAGGCTGTAGGGGACAGTAAAGAGAAGGGACCAGGAGGCTGTAGAGGACAGTAAAGAGAAGGGAACAGGAGGCTGTAGAGGACAGTAAAGAGAAGGGAACAGGAGGCTGTAGAGGACAGTAAAGAGAAGGGAACAGGAGGCTGTAGAGGACAGTAAAGAGAAGGGACCAGGAGGTTGTAGAGGACAGTAAAGAGAAGGGACCAGGAGGCTGTAGAGGACAGTAAAGAGAAGGGACCAGGAGGCTGTAGAGGACAGTAAAGAGAAGGGAACAGGAGGCTGTAGAGGACAGTAAAGAGAAGGGAACAGGAGGCTGTAGAGGACAGTAAAGAGAAGGGAACAGGAGGCTGTAGAGGACAGTAAAGAGAAGGGACCAGGAGGCTGTAGAGGACAGTAAAGAGAAGGGACCAGGAGGCTGTAGAGGACAGTAAAGAGAAGGGAACAGGAGGCTGTAGAGGACAGTAAAGAGAAGGGAACAGGAGGCTGTAGAGGACAGTAAAGAGAAGGGACCAGGAGGCTGTAGGGGACAGTAAAGAGAAGGGACCAGGAGGCTGTAGAGGACAGTAAAGAGAAGGGAACAGGAGGCTGTAGAGGACAGTAAAGAGAAGGGACCAGGAGGCTGTAGAGGACAGTAAAGAGAAGGGAACAGGAGGCTGTAGGGGACAGTAAAGAGAAGGGACCAGGAGGCTGTAGAGGGCAGTAAAGAGAAGGGAACAGGAGGCTGTAGAGGACAGTAAAGAGAAGGGAACAGGAGGCTGTAGGGGACAGTAAAGAGAAGGGAACAGGAGGCTGTAGAGGACAGTAAAGAGAAGGGACCAGGAGGCTGTGGAGGACAGTAAAGAGAAGGGAACAGGAGGCTGTAGAGGACAGTAAAGAGAAGGGAACAGGAGGCTGTAGGGGACAGTAAAGAGAAGGGAACAGGAGGCTGTAGAGGACAGTAAAGAGAAGGGACCAGGAGGCTGTAGAGGACAGTAAAGAGAAGGGACCAGGAGGCTGTAGAGGACAGTAAAGAGAAGGGAACAGGAGGCTGTAGAGGACAGTAAAGAGAAGGGAACAGGAGGCTGTAGAGGACAGTAAAGAGAAGGGACCAGGAGGCTGTAGGGGACAGTAAAGAGAAGGGACCAGGAGGCTGTAGAGGACAGTAAAGAGAAGGGAACAGGAGGCTGTAGAGGACAGTAAAGAGAAGGGACCAGGAGGCTGTAGAGGACAGTAAAGAGAAGGGAACAGGAGGCTGTAGAGGACAGTAAAGAGAAGGGAACAGGAGGCTGTAGGGGACAGTAAAGAGAAGGGACCAGGAGGCTGTAGGGGACAGTAAAGAGAAGGGACCAGGAGGCTGTGTGGTGTGTGTATGGTGTGTGGTTTGTGTGTGGTGTGTGTGGTGTTTGTGTGTGGTGTGTCTTTTTTGTGTGGTTTGTGTGTGGTGTGTGTGGTTTGTGTGTGGTGTGTATGGTGTGTGTGGTCCGGCGCCGACAGAGATGGCAGCCTCGCTTCGCGTTCTTAGGAAACTGTACAGTATTTTTTTTTTTTATGTATTGTTTCTTACATTGTTATCCCAGGAAATCGTAAGTTTTATTACATATAGCCGGGAGGAACTATTGGATATAAGAGCAACGTCAATTTACCAACATTACGACCAAGAATACGACTTTCCCGAAGCGGATTCTCTGTTTGGTCCACCACCCAGGACAATGAATCGGATCCCAGCAGGCGACCCAAAACAACAGCGCCACAGAAGGGGCAGATGGAGCAGTCTTCTGTTCAGGCTCCGTAGACGGGCACATCGCGCACCGCTCCCGAGTATACTACTCGCCAATTTCCAGTCTCTTGACAACAAGGTAGACGAAATCCGAGCAAGGGTTGCCTTCCAGAGAGACATCAGAGATTGTAACATTCTCTGTTTCACGGAAACATGGCTCACTCGGGATACGTTATCAGAGTCAGTACAGCCACCTGGTTTCTTCACGCAACAAACATCTCTCTGGTAAGAAGAAGGGCGGGGGTGTATGCCTTATGATTAACGAGTCGTGGTGTGATCATAACAACATACAGGAACTCAATTCCTTTTGTTCACCTGACCTAGAATTCCTTACAACCACATTATCTACCAAGATCTACCTGAGGCTACATTTATTTTTAGGCTAATCTGAAAACAAGGCTCCCTAAATGTTATCAGCATATCGAATGCACGACCCGGGCTGGCAAAATTCTGGATCATTGTTACTCTAATTTCCGCAACGCATACAAAGCCCTCCCTCGCCCTCCTTTCGGCAAGTCTGACCACGACTCCATTTTGTTGCTCCCAGCCTATAGACAGAAACTAAAACAGGAAACGCCCGTGCTCAGGTCTGTTCAACGCTGGTCCGACCAATCTGATTCCACGCTTCAAGATTGCTTCGATCACGTGGACTGGGATATGTTCCGGATAGCATCTGACAACAACATTGATGTATACGCTGATTCGGTGAGCGAGTTTATTAGCAAGTGCATTGGTGATGTAATGACGCTCCATGAGAGTGAGGATCCATTTGCAGTTTTATTATAATCTTGGTCGTACAAACAGGGTCAATCGCCAGCAAACACAACAGCAGGGGTAAGGCAAATCGTAATCCAGGTACAGGCATTAGGTCAGGGCAGGCAGCAAGCTTACAAAAATCAGTCCAGTAAAGAATGTAGTCCAGGGCAGGCAGCAAAGAATCAAAAAGGGAAAAACAGTCCAGAGTATAACCACGAATAGACAGACACGGGAGAAAACGCTCAGAAATGATCACCAGGGATAACAAGACTTCACAAAGAGAGAAAGAGAGAGAGCACCTAAATAGTCTGCTAATGGGAGTCAGGTGCAACGGTAATCAGAACCAGGTATGTGGGAATTGTAGTTCAGGGCTTAATACTCAGGAGAGGGTTCCCTCTGGTGGTGAGCAGGAGGAACCGCGGGAGTCTCGTTTGTGACAGGTGATGTTGTACCCACAGCGACTATTAAAACCTTCCCCAACCAGAAACCGTGGATTGATGGCAGCATTCGCGCAAAACTGAAAGCACGAACCACTGCTTTTAATCAGGGTAAGGCGGCCGGAAACATGACTGAATACAAACAGTGTAGCTATTCCCTCCGCAAGGCAATCAAACAAGCTAAGCGTCAGTATAGAGACAAAGTAGAGTCACAACTCAACGGCTCAGACACGAGAGGAATGTGGCAGGGTCTACAGTCAATCACGGACTACAAAAAGAAAACCAGCCCCGTCGCGGACCACGACGTCCTGCTCCCAGACAAACTAAACAACTTCTTTGCTCGCTTTGAGGACAATACAGTGCCATCGACACAGCCCGCTACCAAAACCTGCGGGCTCACCTTCACCGCAGCCAATGTGAGTAAAACATTTAAACGTGTTAACCCTCGCAAGGCTGCTGGCCCAAATGGCATCCCTAGCCGCGTCCTCAGAGCATTCGCAGACCAGCTGGCTGGTGTGTTTACGGACATATTCAATCAATCCTTATCCCAGTCTGCTGTTCCCACATGCTTCAAGAGGGTTCCCATTGTTCCTGTTCCCAAGAAGGCTAAGGTAACTGAGCTAAACGACTATCGCCCCGTAGCACTCACTTCCGTCATCATGAAGTGCTTTGAGAGGCTAGTCAAGGATCATATCACCTCCACCCTGCCTGACACCCTAGACCCACTTCAATTTGCTTACCGTCCCAATAGGTCCACAGACGACGTAGTCGCAATCACACTGCATACTTCCCTAACCCATCTGGACAAGAAGAATACCTATGTAAGAATGCTGTTCATCGACTACAGCTCAGCATTTAACACCATAGTACCCTACAAAGTCGTCATTAAGCTCAAGACCCTGGGTCTCGACCTCACCCTGTGCAACTGGGCCCTGGACTTTCTGACGGGCTGCCCCCAGGTGGTGAGGGTAGGAAACAACATCTCCCCCCCACTGATCCTCAACACTAGGGCCCCACAAGGGTACGTTCTCAGCCCTCTCCTGTACTCCCTGTTCAACGATGACTGCATGGCCATGCACGCCTCCAACTCAATCATCAAGTTTGCGACACTACAGCGGTAGGCTTGATTACCAACAATTACGAGACGGCCTACAGGGAGGAGGTGAGGGCCCTCGGAGTGTGGTGTCAGGAAAATAATCTCACTCTCAATGTCAACAAAACAAAGGAGATAATTGTGGACTTCAGAAAACAGCAGAGGGAGCAGCCCCCTATCCACATCGACGGGACAGTAGTGGAGAAGGTGGAAAGTTTTAAGTTCCTCGGCGTACACATCATGGACAAACTGAAATGGTCCATCCACACAGA